>VWZU01004415.1:24644-38477 GCA_013397095.1 Sterrhoptilus dennistouni | reverse complement strand
TGGTGACTGGGATCAGGATTTTGAGGATCTGAGCTTTGCTTTGGTTCCCTTGGCCAGGCTGGGACTCTATGGCCAGGAATGGAACCTGGCACTTCCCAACTGAAATATTTTCCTTCCACCACCTCACTGTGGCATCTTCTCCCTGGTGCTTCACCCTCGTGGTAGCAGCTGTAAATCAGAATTAGTGCTGTCCCAGCCTGTTTTTTCTGCTCTAGAACCACGTTGCTGCTGAGCTGCAGCCAAGTCATGAGTGGTGTCTGTACAAAACCCCAGAACCTGAACCTTTAACCTTTTCTTCAGCAAATTCCAGGGTCAGGAACAATCCTGCATGGACCACATTTGTACTGCAAAGAGAAATCCCACCAGCTCCCACCCCAGCTCCTGATGGGTGGAGCTGCCTGATTTGTTGGACAGATTTCAAGCAGATTGGATCTTTTCTTTACCTTTCCAGTGTGTTAAACCCTATTTTGTTCCTATTTTATGACAGAAATACGTTGTGGCATTACAGTACTGTGCTGGTTTGTTTTAGAAGGGGGAATTATTGGCCCCAAAGTCCTGGTGGCCATTAATTATTAATTAGGACATTGATGTCCTGATGTCCTGCTTTACGCACTGGGCCATCCCAATCTACCTGTGGTTCCTGATGAGGGTCTCCACTCACATTTGTCCTCTGTGCTGTGACCTTTACAAGGCCATAATTCCTGCTGGCACCACTTGGATGTGTCCCTTCCTTTGTAATTTCTTTAAAACCTTTGACAGAAGGTGTTGTGTGCTGGGCTTGGCTTGGGAAGGGAATTAGAATCTCTTTTTTTTTCTGTTTTCTGCTCTTGGGGGCTTTGGCTTCCAGCTACAAAGGGAAATCCCACCAGCTCCCACCCCAGCTCCTGATGGGTGGAGCTGCCTGATTTGTTGGACAGATTTCAAGCAGATTGGATCTTTTCTTTACCTTTCCAGTGTGTTAAACCCTATTTTGTTCCTATTTTATGACAGAAATACGTTGTGGCATTACAGTACTGTGCTGGTTTGTTTTAGAAGGGGGAATTATTGGCCCCAAAGTCCTGGTGGCCATTAATTATTAATTAGGACATTGATGTCCTGATGTCCTGCTTTACGCACTGGGCCATCCCAATCTACCTGTGGTTCCTGATGAGGGTCTCCACTCACATTTGTCCTCCGTGCTGTGACCTTTACAAGGCCATAATTCCTGCTGGCACCACTTGGATGTGTCCCTTCCTTTGTAATTTCTTTAAAACCTTTGATAGAAGGTGTTGTGTGCTGGGCTTGGCTTGGGAAGGGAATTAGAATCTCTTTTTTTTTCTGTTTTCTGCTCTTGGGGGCTTTGGCTTCCAGCTACAAAGAGAAATCCCACCAGCTCCCACCCCAGCTCCTGATGGGTGGAGCTGCCTGATTTGTTGGACAGATTTCAAGCAGATTGGATCTTTTCTTTACCTTTCCAGTGTGTTAAACCCTATTTTGTTTCTATTTTATGACAGAAATACGTTGTGGCATTACAGTACTGTGCTGGTTTGTTTTAGAAGGGGGAATTATTGGCCCTAATGTGCGGGGGGATATTAATTATTAATTAGGACATTGATGTCCTGATGTCCTGCTTTAGGCACTGGGCCATCCCAATCTACCTGTGGTTCCTGATGAGGGTCTCCACTCACATTTGTCCTCCGTGCTGTGACCTTTACAAGGCCATAATTCCTGCTGGCACCACTTGGATGTGTCCCTTCCTTTCTTTAAAACCTGTGACAGGAGGTGTTGTGTGCTGGGCTTGGCTTGGGAAGGGAATTAGAATCTCTTTTTCTTTCTGTTTTCTGTTCCCACCAGCAGAAAGATGACAAAAGATGTGGGGAGAGGACAAAGAGGACAAAAATGGGGGGCGAGGCCAGACCTGGAGCTGCTCCTTGCCGAGGTCTGGGCAGCTCCTCTGACCTCCTGCAGCTCTGAAACAAACATTTGCTGGGTTGTGCTCACAGACAGGACTTTTATCCATCTAATTCTTTATTTATTCCTTTGGAAAGGTTCTCATTCAGCTTTTCGACTGTTTAACACCTGTTACCTCTTATTGCAGCTTGGAGATCCTTTTAGAAGATAAAAAAAATCNATATATATTTTTTTTTAATTTTTTACCTGGAACAAAACCTACACAGAGGTTGCTGTGGTTTGGAGACAGGAACATCTGAGCCTTGATGTCCCTTTGAGGGGCCAAGAGCAGCTTTTGGAGAGGCTCCTTGGGGCTTCCCTGTTTATTTTTGCACTTGGAGAGACTTGGGCAAGTTTTTGGCACTCAGAGAAGGGGCAGCAGGACCTGGAGGAGGAGAAGGAGGAGGACTTGGGATGTCATTGGAGGTGTCAGAGGTCGGTGATGCCACAAGTGACACACTTGACCTGAGCCGGTGGGAAAAGGGAATTCCCAAAAGGAAAAAGAAAAAAAGGGAAATCCCAAGGGGAAAAAGAAAAAAAGGGACTTCCCAAGGGGAAAAAGCAAAGAAGGGAATTCCCGAGTGGAAAAAGGAAAAAAGGGAATTCTCAAGGGGAAAACAGAATTCCCAAAGGGGCAGCACGGCGGGTTTGGAGCTGCATCCACAGCCCTGCCCTCCCCGGGTGGATAATTCTGTATTTATGGCCCTGCTCTCCAGCAAGGTCTATGGCACCTCGGGGACCCATTGGGGGAAAATGCTGATTCCCTTTATGAATTTTTGATGGGGGAGGAGGAGCCAGGGAAGGCCACAGGGGGAACTTGGTGAAATGTTAATATTTTTTCTCTTTTTTTTTCACGGCGCTGTGAACATCCCCTCTGATTATGTTTGTGAGGATAAACTTCCCTGAGTGTCCCTTCATTTCAATTCCCCCCTTTTTCCTGCCTGCAAAGAAAGAAACAATAGCCAGGAACTCTCATTTCCATCCCACAACTTCACTGAGGACAGAGTTTTCAGCTGCTGAAAACTCCAAAAAATAAATAAAAATCCTTCTTAAAAAAAAAAAATAAATCAAGATGCTCAGTAAACAGGATATTTCCCTCGAAAATGCTCTAAATGAGCCTCCTTTGTTCAGCTTTATTTTGGTGGTCCATGGGGGTGGCACTCCTGGGACTGGGAGTGTCTTGGGTTTGTTTCGGTGCCGAGGAGGAAATGAAGGGTTTGTTTTTATTAGAGAGTTAGAATGCACATTAGTCATTAGCCAAAATTTCTCTTCTTCCCATCACCAGCACAAATAAATGTTCACCCCTCACTCCTTTTTTGCAGGTGAAATGTTCCCCCAGCTTTAATCACAGAGAGGGTCGTGAGGTGGTTTAGTTTTTTTTTTTTTGTGAGGTGGTTTTTTGGCGTGTTTTCTTTTATTTTTTTCTATTTGTAATTTCAACAAAGCTTTGCAGAAGTAAGTCTGATTTTGTGCCTTGCTCTGCTGACTTTGGTTTTAATTCTAACTGCTGAATTTTTTATTTTTAATTCTAACTCTGCTGAATTCTGACTTTCTTTGGGTTAGAGCGACACAAGGTCCACGTTGTAACAAAGAGGAACCAGTGATGGTTGATTTTTTTAAGGGACCATCAGACATTAAAGAGGGCAAATGGGTCCAAAGTTTGATTGATAAGAAGAATTAGATGTGGTGAAAGGAGCGAAATTATGATACAGGTGATTTTGAGGGGAAGAATATCTTTGATTTTTAGATGAAGAATGCGTGCATCAGAAAGGAGGTTTGGGGTGATTTTCCAGAGGTGCCACATCCTTGCAGGGAGTGCATGAAATAGAGGCAGGGAGTGGATGAAATAAATAAAAAAACCAGGAATTTCCCCCCTTCCATCTCCCTCTGCCCTGTGGGGGTTTTAGGGGTGCAGTGCCCTGCCTTGGGCAAACACTGCTCTGATCAGGAAACCCCAAATGCCAGCAGGACATGGAGATTTTGAGATTATTAATGAGATTTTGATATCATTATGGGCTTTTTTACTTTGGGTGGGGCAGGTAATAAACGCAACATCTGTCAGGTTTTGCTTTTCCTGTTGGTTGACTCCCAAATCAATGAGAAAGCAGAGGCAATTCCCAACTCCAGCCTGGAGACACTGAAAACTCAACACTGGGACAGTTTTGCTCTTCCCAGAGTCCTGGGGAATCAGCCAGGGCTTGGATTTTGGGGATTTTGATCAGGTAGATCAGGAAAGTGGGAATCAGAGCTATTGGTGGCTTGCCCTGCTCTGAGGGTTGGAAATTGGGGGTGGGATGGAGAAAAGGGGATCAGGGGATATATCAGAAGGTCTGCTGTGTTTGTGACTTCAGAGGAGTCAAAAATAAAAAAAGAAGGAAAAAAAAAAAAAAGAGAGAGGTCTGGATCTTTGCCTTGGATTTCCCCATCTGTTCAATGAAGATTAAGATACTTTCTCTGCCTCCCATCAGGGTGTAAAACTTAATGGATTCGATTGGCTGCCCTTTGGTGGCACCTGTTGGGTGTTGTGTGTTCGAGCCTGGTGGATGCTGTGTTCCCTTCTGTGAAATCTTTATCCTCGTTGCTTTTTGCAAAGTCAGGAAAACTTTATTTCTGAGTTCGTTTTCTCAGGCTGGTCCTCCACAATTTGACTTGGTTTCAATGTTTTCCTTCTCTAAACTAATCCTCAGATATTTTTCCTTGTCGTGTTTCTCATCCTCCCCGTTTCCCTTCACGGCCAACCCTTTGCAGCAGCCTTGGAAGATAAATTTAACTTTTATTCTGATAATGACATCAGCTTCTTTTCCAAGAAGTTTTAGTCCTCTATTATCTATAAGATATCTTTACAGGCTCAGGGTGAAACTTAATTTCATTTTTCCTTTTTGCTGCACCAGGACCATTTCTTACCTCTTCCCTGTTGTTGTCCATTCCAGACCTCTTCATGAAGGTTTTTTTCCCCCCTGTTCCCAACTTGTTAAAAACCTTTGGGAACTTAGAAAAGATCTATAAAATCACCTTTTGTGATGATCCATTGTGGCATCTTGGTTGACTTTGCCTTCCTTCTTTCTCCTGGAGTGTGTTGGGAGTTTGTGGGGGAAACCCAATGGACCCGCAGTGTTTGTGCAGGACGTTCCCAGACCCAATGGACCCGCAGTGTTTGTGCAGGATGTTCCCAAACCCAACGGACCCGCAGTGTTTGTGCAGGACGTTCCCAAACCCAACGGACCCGCAGTGTTTGTGCAGGACATTCCCAGACCCAATGGACCCGCAGTGTTTGTGCAGGACGTTCCCAAACCCAATGGACCCGCAGTGTTTGTGCAGGACGTTCCCAAATTGGCTGAAACTTCTGCCAGTTCTCTGCAAATATTTGTTGCCTTTCCTGGAAGTCTCATTGGGAACAGCTCTATGGATGTGGAAAGCTTTTAGTGTCAGCAGAGACAACTCTCCTACCTCGTTAAAGCAGCAGAATATAAAAAGCCTTGGCACAAACGTGTTAAAAGGAGGTTTTTAGGACCTCTTAAATAAAGCCCCCACTATAATTAGGGTGAGGGAGGCTGTTCAGAACATTCACTCCCATCATGATGAAAGTGGCCTAATGCAAACATTGGAGCAGCCCCCACTGTCTCACAGGCAGAGAGAGAGTCCTGCAAACCCTGCAGGAGCCTCCCCATCCCCACAGTCCTACAGCAGCCAGCCAGCCTTCCACAGGAGCCCCACTCGCTGTAATAAAAGCAAATTAGCCAGGCAAAATACCACGGGCATCTGGCAGTGGAATCCCTGATCTATTTCGAGTGACTCGGAGCATCTTGGCTCCCAACAGCCACCTTGACATGTGGCTGCACCGTGAATTGCTCAGGGAAAAAGGCAGGCGTTTAGCAGTCGTAAAAGGAAAAGGTTTCCTGCTGCTGCTGGGAAGAGTTTGCTGCTCTCCCCACGCCCCATTTCCCTGCTCCTGCAGCAGCTCTGATCCTTGTTGAGCTGCAGGTAAACCTGTCTCAGCTTTTCTGGCACGTCTGTCTGTCTGTCTGTCATTGTAGGACACGAAATAAAGACTCCAAATATTTCAGAAGGCAAAGAGCACAGAAAAAAGGACTTCATTGTCTAATTCTCACCACCTTTTATAAGGTGTTCCCATCCAGACTGACCATGGTTGGGGAATAGGAACGACACCTCTCTAATGCCATTGGTTAAACCAGAGAAACAGCAAAACACCACCTGGAGAAAGATTGTTCTGAGAAAGGAGAGTTGTTTGCCAGGATTGGTTTGAGAAGAAGCTTTCTTGAGGAATATCTACTTGGGAAAAAATTAGCAGCTGCCAGCAGGATAAAATCTCTCAGACCCAGAAATATCAGGCCCACAGTGTTCCTCTCAAGGAGTGCAGCTCTTTACTTTGGTTTCCACAGTGTGACAAGATGTCAGTGACACTGCAGACACCAGCCCGTGACCATGGATTTACTGGGGTTTGTGGTGTTTTATCTCCTCCTTCTAAAGGGACAAGGGACAATTTTCTGAAGGGATCAGCCCAGTGGGGATGAGGGGAGAGAGGCAGATTCACTCCTGGTTCCTCTCTCCTGGTTGTTTGCTGGTGGCTGCCTCCTTAACCCATTGTGGTCACTTGTGCCACAAGTGTTGGGACCTTGGCAAATCCCAGATGGATTTGACATTCAATTTCCAAAGCAAGAAATAAAATTCCCCATTCCTAACCCAGGAATTCTTCATAATCTTAGCAGAACTGGTAGCAAAGTACTCATCCAATTAAGGAGTGAGAAAATTCTTCAGGTTTGATCCTGCAGGTTTAGTTTGGAGTAAAACCAAATAAAACCAGACACCTGCCCTGCTCCCCCAGCCCCTCACAAGGGCTTTGTGTCCTCCTGTTCTACAGGAATTATAAATTATTTTATCTGCATAAATTGCTGGGTTCCTTGTTGGTAAAATTGCTGTGGGTGAGAGGAAAGTGCTGCCTGTGTTGCTGTTACATCAGTCCCTGTGTGTTGGATTAATCAATTGTAGAAAAACATTTTATTGCAGTGATTATCAGAGGTCAGGACTTGTTCTGGTGGGACCTTTAATTTTATCTGATGTGGAAGAGGAGAAAAGGGATGAAGTTAAAAGTTAATGCTTAAAAGTGACCTGCTTTGAATGGTGAATTTTGCCACGAGCTTCCTCAGTGACTTGGGGTTACTCAGTCCCACAAAACCTTGGTTTTCCTGCCCAGGAAATTGTTGTTGTGGCATTTTCTTACAACTCCTCCTTGCCTGAGCGCTGGAGTTCAGTACTCACAGTGTTTCACCCACGAGGAAGATCCTAAAGGGGCTGAGAGTCGATGATTTAGTGCAAACACTTCCCACAGTTTGCTTTGAAGGTGATTCAGTGGCTGGAACGCTGCTCCTGCTCTGTTGGGCAATTATTTTGGGGCAGCTTTTTGCTGTTTAGGATCTTGTCTCTTCCCATTGTAACTCCTGGTGAGTAAACAGAGAGGATGGAGAGTGCAGCTGCTGCTGGTGGTGGTTTATCAGTGAGTTACTGCTCTGCCTTGTTTTGTTCAGCTCCAGCTTTGGAAATGCCTCTTTTCTCTATTCCCTAATTGGATATCAGTCAGAAAACAACCCAGCCTTGGGAACATGAGATTTTAATGTGCACTGAAAAAAAAAAAGCACCTTGAGACTGAAGCCTGTCACTAGAACTCATCTGGAATTGCTTACCGTGGAGTAAATTTACTAGAAGCTGTGCTTAATACTGGAGTTTAAAAGGTGGCACCTCAAGAAATCCTCTTAATGTCTCAACAAGCTGATGTTGACAAGTTCTTTGCATTAAGGACTTATGGCAAAGTCCAAACCCTTCCTCGGTGCGTTAGACAAATAATTATGGGGGAATTTTTATCTGGATTCTTTGCTCTGAGGTATCCATTCATAAAATATTTACAGTAACTGCAGAGAAAGCAACAATCAGTTTGAGGGGGATTTTTTTTTTCTTTTTCCTTTCTTTTTCTTCTCTCTCCTCAGAACTGCAGGAATGAAACCTAGGCTTTAAATTTTTAGCAGAGAGACATTTCCTAGGAGAAATCGAATTTATTTTTTTTTTCTTCTCCCTTGTAAACTTTAATAAATGCAAGAAAATATGAGGGAATCATATCCAAGCAATCACCGTGTGCTCAGAGGGTAATTTTATTTTTCTGCAGCTCGTTCCCACTTTGTGTCATTTTTCCAAAGGCTCATGCCCAGAATGTTACAAGAGCTCCTAAAGATGAGAGTGACCACTCTCAGCACCTACTGAGGCCAACAAACCTTTATGAAATCAGAGAGTTCAGCACTTGGCGGGGTTTTCAGAGCAGCCCGTGGTGGGACGTGGCCAAATTGGCCAAATTATCCTGATTTGGAGTCTGAAGTGGGGGGAAATAACGTGGAAAAAGTGCCTGAGGTTTGGAGGAGTTATGCTCAGTAATGGTTTAACCATTTTAACCACATCCTATTAAAAAAAAAAAAATTAATTTATTTTTATGAAGTGCGTGATGCAATGTTTCATCTCCTGAACATCTCCACGAGAGTCAGAAGTGACTCATAATTTGTATTATTTATAAATGTGTGCGAGGTTGTCTGTTTTTCAATCGGATATTGGTTTAAACATTATTTAAGACTCTCGTAAAAGTTTAAGCCAGTAGCACCAATTCATTTTCTGGCTTTAAATTTTTGCTTTTCACCGGTAGCTCCATAAACTCTGACAAACATTCCTGAGAAACCATTACTATTTAAATACAATCCCATGGTGTTTTTTCAAACACACACATTAATTTTGTACGCTGCCTAATTCTCTGTTTTGAAAAATAACCTTGATGTAAAGTAGCTGAATGCTTGGGGTGCTTTTAAAATTATTTTGGATACTATTTTGGGGACAGCAAAAAGCAGCAACATATTTTGAGAACTGTTCAGATAAATATAAAAACACGCATTGGCTGCCTGTTCTCAGTTGTTTTGCTTTGGAAGTTTGAAGTGCAGACAGAGATGGAATATTTAAAATACATGATTTAATTAGGGAACATATTGAATGAACACACACAACTACATGTGTTAGAGAATGGAAACACTGAACTGATCTTAGCTGAGGTATGCAAACAATTCCTTAGGAAAAAAAAACCAAAAAGGAGGAAAATTCACTCTTCTACCTTTTTGCCTAATTTTTTTTTTCCCTTCAGAAAATTATTTTGCTGTCTAATTTATCAAGCAAAGGGTGTTTGTTTATAGCCAGGAATGAGGGAGTCAATGTGAATAATGACAATAATAATAATAATGACAATAATAACAGTAATAATAACGATGATAATAATAATAATAGTGATGATGATGGTGATGATGATGACGATGATGTTGGGCTTGGTGGTTTGGATTTTTCCCAGAACCAGAGGTTAACTGAGCTGCTTCTGGATTTCCCAAACATGAGTGTCTTTGTTCCAGGTGTTTTCAGAACGGCCCAGAAAAAAAGGCCCTTCCTGTCCCAAGCCACTTCCAAAAACGCCTAATTTTACACAACAAAAAACCCATTAAAAAAAAAAGTAAATTCTCCTTTTTCTCTGCTCCCTTTGGCCTGCACTTACTTCCATCTGTTTGCAAACCTCCATTTCTATATTTTTGGTGGTGAGGAACAGCCGTTGGGTTACGACTTTAAAGAATGGACTCACTGAAGGAAGGGGCCATCCCCAATTAATCTTGTGCCTCTGGGTTTCCCAGTGCTGGTGGCTGTTCCTGTCCCCCAGTGCAGCCCCAGGAACGAGGGGGGAGGCCCAGCCCGGAGCTCTCGATTGTTCTGGATGAACTCTCCGCGTCCACCGGGAATTCTGGTACCTTGACCCCGCCGACCCTCAAAGTGCTGAGTGTGGAAAACGGGGAAAGTCTCCGCGGGCCTCAGCGCGCACAAGATGTCAGGGAAAAAAAATGCAGTTCTTGGAAAACTGTACCTTTATTTTATTTTTTTTTTCTTTTTTTTTTTTTTTTCTTAAAGGTTGCATCATTGTGCTAACATTATGAGTTTTTCCTCCTTTTTTGTTTGGTTTTGTCCCCCAGTGCGTGTTTTCAGATTTTTTTTCTTTTTTTTTTTGTTTTGCATCTTTCAATTTTTTATCGTGTTTCTGGGTGTTTGCAGCTGTCCTGAGAGAAAAGAAGAATAATAATTAAAAAAAAACGTGAGAGAGGATTTTTAACCACATTTACACGGCAAAATCGTGTTGTGCTCCTTCTCCCGCCCCCACCACGGGGCTGGGATCTCTTTTAATAATCTCTTCCCCACATCCAGCCAAAAAAATCTCTGCTGAACTTGAGTAAACTTCCTACAGCTCCTTTCGGGCTCATTAAGGGCTGAGCCATATTTCAATTATTCTGATATTTGGGTGTTTCCTTGGCAACAGGGTTTTCTTTTTTAGTGGTTTTTTTTTTTTTTTTTTTTTTTTTTTTTTTTTTTTTTTTTTTTGAGGTTTTTTTTTTCATTTGGAGGCAGGGCAGGTTATGGATCCTTCACTCGCTGCTCTGAATTCCCAGGAATTGTTTGGGATGGGGCTGGACAATCCCAGATATTTGCAGAGGGGCTGCTCAGCAGAAATGTTGCAATTTCTGGGTTCCTGAGCACTTCCAGATCCCTCCTGCCAATATCTAGGGATGTGGATGGTGAGCACACAACTCTTGCAGAAAGTTTAGTCAACAGTTTAAGATTTCAGTTCCTGAGCCAAGGTTTAATTTCTTTTTTCCCCCCCTTTCTCTTTAGAGGACAGAAGGGTGTATTTGATTTTTCTATAGTGCATTTTCTATTGTGATTTTCTCTTTCTTTGGGGCTTGGGTTTGTGTTTTTCTTGGTTTTTTAAATTTAATCATTTTTTTTTTAAATGAACACACCTGCCCTCCCTCTCAGTTCACTGCAAGTGTGTTCTCCCCTTTTCCCCAACATCATTCATAATGTTGGGCATGGATTTAAGAGTTGAGAATAAAAAGTTCAGCTTGTCTTGAGTAAATTAACTTCTCACTGGCTGTGCTTTGGTTTTTGTATCTTGAGGGAAAACCCCCAGATGTTTAGGAGGAGCTGAGACTGGATTTTGAAGGGGTTTAGATGATTTGCTGTTGAAAACCAGACCCTGATCAGATGCTGCAGCAAGGGCCAGGCATTGCTCTGGATCTGTTAAATTATTATCAATATTCTTGATGGGATTTCATTCCTGGGTCTTGGAACATCTCAACAGAGAAGGTGCACTGGATTTTTAATTTGAATGCTCTTGATGTGAATGATGAGGTTTAAGCTTTTTGAAGATGCTGTTCTTGATGAGGTGTAATAGTTCAGATATGCCCAAAAAATTCTTAATTAGCAGAAGAAATCAGCAGACATAACTAATATAGTTAAAAGTGTATGTACTGCATAGGAAAAATAGTTATAGGGATAGTTATTATTATATCTGATCTGCTACTTGAAAATAAAAATACACAAAGATGCTGAAGACTAATTTTTTAAGGGATAGAAGAAAAATGAAAGGGATTCCTTCTTTACCATGGTCACTTTAGACCTTTGTGAAAGTTTAAATCAAAACTATGTCTGTTTTTCAGAGACATTGAAAAACACTTTTCACTTAAGTATTGTCAAAGCAACGAGGCCAGGACAGAAATAAATTAAAAAAATCAGGTTCATTGTGCTCCACTAGAAAAATAATAAAAAACAATACATTCAGTATTTTATCAAATGCCCTTAAAAAAAAATAAAATTTGAATTCTTAATTCCTGCAGACTAAACCCTTGTTTACCTGAGAGACCAAACATCTCCAGTGGTGGTTTTTCTGGTCTTCAAGGTAAATAATGAACCCTTTAGAGAAGTGCTTACTGAACATCCTCAGCCCAGGTCCCTGCGGCTCCCCGGAGTAAATGATGTGTTTTCTGAGGCTGCTGAGAATTAAACACACAAACCAACATTTAAATAACGTGGGGAGGGTTGGGAGAGTGTCCTTGCACTCCCATCTGTGCACGAGTGAGCCTGAGCCCAAAGATGAAAAAGTTCTGGCAGGAATTATTTATGGCTCAGATCATTTTGTCTTTGCCTTTTCTTTTTCCACACGAGCCAGAATTTGTTGCTATCAGCCTTAACTTTCAATTTCCTGGGCTTTGTCAGCTTAAGCCAGACACTTAACCTCATTCAAAA
Organism: Sterrhoptilus dennistouni; assembly: GCA_013397095.1. NCBI lineage: Eukaryota > Metazoa > Chordata > Aves > Passeriformes > Zosteropidae > Sterrhoptilus > Sterrhoptilus dennistouni. Next base: position 26,390 of record VWZU01004415.1, on the reverse strand, counting down.
ACTTGGTTATTTATTTAACTTTTTTTCAGGTTTCATGAAAATGTGGAGGAAAAAGGGGGACTTGGCTCAAACAATATTGAAGAGCAAAGTTATTTTTCATTTTTTGAAACAAAGGGAAGGTGAAAAATGCTGATTTTTATTTTTTTTTTTTTTACCACTACTTCCCCAGAGAAAAAGGGGAGGTTGAGGCAGGAAAATGGCCTGGCTGAGTTTGACTTTGCAAACACAATTCCAAAATCCAGATGTATCATTAAAGTCAGTGAGTCAGAAAACTGTAAATATTGCAGTAGATTTCAACAGCACGAGGGTGTTTATCTGGGGCCCAGAGGCTGCAAAGAAGGCAATTTTTTTTATTATTATTTTATTTTTTGGGTCAGGAACCTTCAGCCAGTGTGACACACAAACTTATCAATTTTAGTGAGAGATTTAAAATGCCAACCACCATTTGCCTGCAATCGTTTTCCTTGCAAACTGCTCCTTGTGGACTTTGCTACAACATCACTGAGGGTCCATAAATCAGCACCCGGAGCCACCAGTGCCCTAAATCTCCTTGGTAACTCATGGGGAAAAAATTCTTTAAAGTAAAAAAGGAGCGAATCTAACCCCAAATATTATCCACCCCAATTTTTTTTTCCCATACCAACAATATTACATTGACCTTAAACCTTTAAAATATATATACAGGTACAGTGCTGTGGGTAGTTCACCCTAAAACAAGGTCCCCTTGAGGTATCCATTGGGTCTCTCCATCTTTTTGCATCACCCACAGATGGGATTGTCTTTGCCAGAGGCAGCATTAACCCAAAGAGTTAATTTTTAAATTAACTTAATTTTTTTTTCCCAGCACACCTGTCATGTGTACCACTGGAACTTTATTTATTGTTTGCAAGGGCTCATATTGGGCAGGACCTGCTTGTTTGGTGGGACCTCGAGTGTTCACCAACCATGTGGCCTTTGCTAAATTAATCTTGAATTAATCTTGAAAGTCCTCCCACTCAGTGCCTTCAAGGTGGTTTTAAGGAAAGTTTACCAACTTTCCTGGCAGCGGGTGCATGATAAGGGATGTGATATATCCATTCAATGCCATGTTCTCGTGCCCAGGTGTTTATAAGGCTGTTCTGAAATGGGTCCCATTGTCCGACTCGATTCTCTCAGTGGTGCCCTGTCTCCACAGGATTTATTTTTCCAGGCCCAGGATGGTGTTTTGGGCAGTAGCATGAGGCACAGGGAAGGTCTCCAACCAGCCAGTGGTGGCTTCCACCATGGTCAGCACACAGTGTTTGCCTTGGTGTGTTTGGGGAAGGGTGATAAAATCAACCTGCCAGGTCTCCCCATATTTATATAGGACCCCCACCCACCATTCCAACAGGGGCTTTACCCTCTTGGCCTCTTTGATTGCAGCACACATGTCACAGTCATGGATAACCTGGGAAATACTGTCCATGGTTAGATCCATCCCACTTATAGGTGGCATCTCTGCTGTCCTGGGTTGTGGTGTAGGATGTGCACACAGTATTTATTCCATCCCCATCCCCATGAGCTGTTGGAACCAGGTGGGGCAGTGTTTTCCCAGGCCCCTCCTTTGGGCTCTTCTGCTCATGGCCCATCAATGCCTTGCCCAGGACTCACAGGGAACTCCCTCCAGGAGCTCTCTCTGTTTAATGGGCCATCAAGGACCCACTGCACGACTCCTCATCCCATTGGGAGATGCTCCGCCCAGGGGGAGGAGCCAAGCATTCCCACCTG
>VWZU01004415.1:8110-24219 GCA_013397095.1 Sterrhoptilus dennistouni | reverse complement strand
TTTTTTGTTCTTTTTTTTTTTTTTTTTTTTTGGAGAGGTGTGAGGTTTCCAACTCCCCGCTCTTCCTGCATTCCAAACACCTCAAGAGAATGCAACCAACTAAGTTATGGAATCATGGAATATTTTGGGTTGGGAAAAGATCTTAAAGTCCATTTTTTTCCACCCCTTGCCATAAGCAGGGACACCTTCCACCAGCCCAGGTTCCTCCATCCCAACCATGATGGGTTAAAGTTGAGATGAAATATTTTAGGAGGATTCCAATCAGCTCACCATAAATCTTGGTAAATGTGGAGAAATGGCAAATTATATCAGTTTGTGGCCATGGAGCAGTTTTTACACCACTGGAAGGTGCTCGTGCTGGTGAAGGGAGAATGTCTGTGGTGAAAAAAAATAAATAATCTTGATTATAGCTGGACTAAAATTACCAGGAGTTATTGTAATAAAGAATGGGAAGAGCAACCATGGAGACAACACAATATTGGAGACAGCTCTGGGCTCAGAGGCACCTTGTAGGTTGTTTTGAAAATCTGAGGCGTCTAAGCATGTGTGTAGAGTCCATAAAGTTTTTTTTTTAAATAAAAAAATAACCAAATAAGCTGGGTTAGAAAAGCCAAGGCTTTGCCTTGTGCACCTCAGTTCCCCAAGTATGGATCCAACCACCTAGGAATGGAGAAATACAAATATTCCTGCAGATTCTGGGAGGAAACACAGATATTTCTACACAATCTGAGGGGAAATTGACAAATTATGATTTTTTTTTATTCATCCAGGCTCCTGAGATGTTGTGTTTGGATTTAAATATACGGAAATAAAAGTGGATTTTAGGTGAGGGAAATTGCTAAATAAGGGCAAATTCTGTATATGTTTAAAATAATCCAACAGCACTTCAGATTTTTCAAAATGTTTATTGTTTAGTTATTCACAGCTTTTTAAAACAGTTGTTAGGCAATTATTTTTTCTTTCTGTGTTTTTTAAATATTATTTCTTTTTTTATTCTGGGATCTCTATATAGAAAATTGAGGTTGGAGAAGAAGGCAGCAAAAGGAACAGAATTTTAATAAAGCACCGTTTTTCTCCCTCTTGCCCAACAATAGGAAAATGTGGGAGAGAGGGAACCCTCAACAACAAGTTTTGTTCATTTAAATTTAAAAAAAAAAAAACATTTCGCTCGCTCTGATTTTAGAAGGAATTATTCCTCACACAGCTTGATCTTCTGGCAGAATTTCAGTGCCATGATGTGATAGGATAATTATTATAAATAACATTTTTATGATCTTTATTTCTTTGTTATGATGGGCAGAGTAATAATTTGGGGAGTGTGAGGAACAGGTGGTTGAAGCCACCCAGTCAATGGTGAGGAACTGCACTGGGGTGATCCTGATCCTCAGAATCCCAGGAAATCATGGAATTCCTGGAGGAAAGGGTGATCTCGATCCTCAACATTTCAGGAAATCACGGAATTCCACTGGAGGAAAGGGTGAAATCATGGAATTCCTGGAGGAAAGAGTGATCATGATCATGGAATTCCTGGAGGAAAGGGTGATCCTGATGCTCGGCATTTCCGGAAATAATGGACTTCCTGGAGGAAAGAGTGATCATGATCATGGAATTCCTGGAGGAAAGGGTGATCCTGATCCTCGGCATCCCAGGGAATCATGGGATTCCTGGAGGAAAGGGTGAAATCATGGAATTCCTGGAGGAAAGGGTGATCCTGATGCTCGGCATTTCCGGAAATAATGGACTTCCTGGAGGAAAGAGTGATCATGATCATGGAATTCCTGGAGGAAAGGGTGATCCTGATCCTCAATATCCCAGGAAATCATGGAATTCCTGGAGGAAAGGGTGATCCCAGTCCTCGGCATCCCTGGAAATCATGGAATTTTGGAGGAAAGGGCTGTCCTTGCTCTGCTCTCCCCATTCCCAGCTTGGAGGGAGGAGGAGGAGGTTGAGGGAAGTTCTGGGTCCATCCCCAGGACAAGGATCTCCCCGAGGGTGCCAGAACAGGGATCTCCTGTGGGTGAGGAGACGCTGCTTTGGGACCTTTGGGAACCTCTCTGGCACAATCCCTGAGGATTTACAGCCAAACCGACCCCAGGGTGAGCAGCCCTGGTTTGATGATCCCCGTTATGTGCAGCATCACCACGCCCTGCTATAAACTGTTAATTACTCTAAAAGCTCATTAACATCAGTAGCTCCATGTAAAACCAGCGGGGACACCCCCAGTGCTGCCTTTACACAAAATATTTGTGCCTTTACACAAAATATTTGCGACCCAATGTCCTGATATGAGATTTTCTCACTGGTTCCTGTCCTGTCTCCTCAAAGCTGATGTTTCTCTTTGCTCAGGGGATGTGTGAAAATTTGGGGTGATTTATTTATCTTTTTTTCCCCCCCCCCAAAGTTCCTTTCCTGTAGAGCTGTGGCCTCTTTGTCTTCTCATCGGCTCAGCCTCCGCAGCAGATTCCCAGGCTCCTCTTTTCCCTTCTGTTCTCAGCAGTGATTTAATGAATACATTTCAAAATCACTTTTTCCTTTCTCCTCCGCCCAGCTGCCAACTCCCACCCCCAGAATGTGTGTCTGAATGTGAGCTGAATTCACATCCGCAGGCACTGATAGCTCTGATTCCGCCAGAACCTGAGATGATCTGGACTTCCTTTATTTTAAACAAGCTCCTTTCTTATTCCTTCTTTTTCCCCTTCTCCCACTGCCTGTGTGTTTTGGATCTTTGGGGTAAAAGTCCATCTCACAGTGAATTAAATGTGGAGAACTGTGGAGAAAAGGAAAATCCTTTTTTATTCCTTCTTTTCCCCTTCTCCCACTGCCTGTGTGTTTTGGGTCTTTGGGGTAAAAGTCCATCTCACAGTGAATTAAATGTGGAGAACTGTGGAGAAAAGGAAAATCCTTTTTTATTCCTTCTTTTCCCCTTCTCCCACTGCCTGTGTGTTTTGGGTCTTTGGGGTAAAAGTCCATCTCACAGTGAATTAAATGTGGAGAACTGTGGAGAAAAGGAAAATCCTTTTTTATTCCTTCTTTTCCCCTTCTCCCACTGCCTGTGTGTTTTGGGTCTTTGGGGTAAAAGTCCATCTCACAGTGAATTAAATGTGGAGAACTGTGGAGAAAAGGAAAATCCTTTTTTATTCCTTCTTTTCCCCTTCTCCCACTGCCTGTGTGTTTTGGGTCTTTGGGGTAAAAGTCCATCTCACAGTGAATTAAATGTGGAGAACTGTGGAGAAAAGGAAAATCCTTTTTTATTCCTTCTTTTCCCCTTCTCCCACTGCCTGTGTGTTTTGGATCTTTGGGGTAAAAGTCCATCTCACAGTGAATTAAATGTGGAGAACTGTGGAGAAAAGGAAAATCCTTTTTTATTCCTTCTTTTCCCCTTCTCCCACTGCCTGTGTGTTTTGGGTCTTTGGAGTAAAAGTCCATCTCACAGTTAGAATGTGAATTAAATGCAGAGAACTGTGGAGAAAAGGAAAATCAGGGTGACCAGGTCGCAGTTACCACCAGACACTGCTCTGATTCTTTTGCCAAAACCTGCTGGCACTGAGCAGAATTCCCCAAATTCCCTGACCAAATTTGCTCAGTGGTACAGTAAATATTTTAGTTCTTGTTGTTTAACATTTAGCAGCAGGATGCTCGACTGTAGTGGGACTGCCTGATGTGTGTGTGCAGCTCTGCTTTCCGGTGCTTGGATATTTATGGGAATTTTCTGCTTCTGAGACCTCAAATTCAATTTCCATTGGCACTGATCTATGGCAATTCCCATGGATTTCAGTGGCACTTACAGCACAGGATCTCTGAATATTTCAGTGGAGCACTGGAGGACAGGGAATCTCTGCTTTCCTTCCACTATCCCAAGTTATTCCAACCTGGATTTGGGCATTTCCAGGGATGGGGCAGCCACAGCTTCCCTGGGAATTCCATCCCAACGCCTCACAGGGAGGAATTCCTTCCCAATATCTAATCAAGCTGCACCACAAGGCTGCAATCCTCCAATTTTCCTCTCCCTGGGCTGCTTTATCTGGAGTTATCTTCACTTTAAACTTCCTTTCTCTTCTCGTGTGCAATAAATTTAGATCCAATTAATGCGTAACGAGGAATTAAACAGCAAAGTTCTTGTCTTCTGTTCATTCATCCCCGTGGCTGCAAATGAGGGCAATAAAAATTCACGCAAAGGAAGGAGTGGTTTGCCCTGGATAAACTCGGGACAGAACGTGGCCCCAGGATTCCTGCATTTCATGTACTTTTAAAACCTGCATTTCTAAGCTGGTCCTGCTGCCCCATTGGTGAAAAGCAAAAGCATTTTAAGACCTGAATATAAGTGAAGTAATGCAAGACAAGATCTGTCAGCACAGGCTTTAATGTTGCTTAACAAAATATGTTACAGTAAATCTTTATAGACTGTATAAGTACGTCGAGTTCCAACAAAGTAAACCAAAGTAAACATTTCTCTTATGGGAAATTAAATTCCATGTGGTTAGTGCAGAGCCATGATTAATTCAGAGGCAATGAGAATATAGTAAAGTTATTGACTGTGTCTGAGAAACAATTTAATGTCAGGGAGGAAAAAAAAAGAGAGGCAGAAAAAAAATGAAAAAAAAAAGTTTAAATACCAGATAGTAGGAGGGGAAAAATAGAAGTGGAGTTTCTGATCTTTAATTATAAATGAAAGCATTGATGCTGTAGGTACTAAAGGGGCATCAATTATTGATAATGAGCTGGCTGCAGTATTAGGGAGGAATTCTTTGCACTGAGGGGATGTGTGTGTGTGTGTGTGAGCACACGAGTGTGGATTCCCTGCCCGCCTTCCTCAGGAACTCCAGGGCTCTTGGACAGCAGCCTCAGCCCCGGCTTCATGATGCTCGTTTCAACTCTAAATGATTTTTAATATTCCACATATGGTTTCATGGTTTTAAGCCTCCTCACTGGGAATGAACAAGGCTGTGGTATTATGATGAATAGTGGATCAAGTCCAGGAACACCCACTTGCTTCCCTACATATCAAACATGTGGCGCTCCCATTAAATATGGGAATCTCCCCAGGGATTGGGGTTGTCCTATCTAATCCAGCCCCATTTTGTTCCCCCGACCCGAATTGAGTAGGATGCATTGTTCCCATACATTCTTCTTTTAATTAAATGCAGTAGATATGTCATGTCAATGAAATATTCCAGGTCTGTTTTTACATCTGTAGCCATTTTCTCCTCCTGCACTTCCATTTGCCTCCTTGGAAAGAAACTCCCCATTGAATAGAGCCTTGGATTCGTTGATTGGCTCTGTGTGTGTGTGCTGCCAGAACAGTTCAAATAAAAATCTTCATGTTGTTCTTTATTTTTTTTCCTACTTTTTAAATTTTTGCCTATGTAAAACTAACCCATAATGTCACAGAGAGGCAGCTCCTCTGAGAAGCTGCAGAAAACTCCAAATTCCCCGTGTTTGTTTTGCCAAGTGGATGGGGTTTGCAGCAACAGCACTGAGCCTTTTCCACCTTGTTCCTGCTCTAATCCCTGCAGGAATTAGCACAGAGGGCACCAAACTGGGCTTGTTTTGCGGATTTACTGGGATAATTTGGTAACTGATCCAGCGGATACAAAGATGCACCGTTATTTAAAATAACAACCCTCTCTGAGTACAAACCACACAGATTATCCAGGTTGGGAAACTGATCTCCTTTTAAGAGCCCAGTGTTCAATTATTATTTTTAAAATGCTGGATTACAGCTACGAATTCTCTTGAGGTTAAACCAGAGCCTTATTATAAGGGGAACTACAAGTAAACATTATTAATTATAAAAAAAAAATTGCTTAAATTAGGTTTTTTTTCACACCTGCTTCTTTCTTAATTAGCTCGTAGTCCACATATTTCAGTCAGTTGAACTCTTTAGTATTTATTCAAGCATACTTGACATTAACATACTGTTTGATGTTTGATATCCCGAGTTTTTAATTTACCACATGACAACAAATGGTATTTATGAAATATCAGTGAGCTGGAAAAATATCCTGTGTTGCAGCCGTGTGCTGGGAGGGAGCTGAAAGCTGCTTCCTCTCGGAGGTTTAAAAAGGGCTTAAATGCACAGGGGGGAATTTGTGCCTCGTGTGCTGATACCCCTGGTTTTTATCCTCAGCAACATTTCCAGCCTGCTGGAGGTGCAGAGCTACCAAGAGGGGAAGCAGAGTTGATCTGGGAGCAGAGGGGGGGGATAAGAACCACCAAAATACTTCCAAAATGATGTCATGACTTCGAGGTTTCTTACAAGACGGGAATTCGTTCTGACACGCGGAGTCAGCGACGAAATATGCGGCATCTATTTGTCTGGGTTTGTTCCTATTTATTTGCATCCTGCCTTCCCCACCTTCTGGTAATTTACAGGGATGTTTACAGTTATTTGCATCAAAATTTACCAATTTTGTGTCCCAGCAGCGCCTGGCTCCGTTGGGCTCTGTTCACCACAGTCCCTGCCAGAGAGAGAGAGAGAAAACTCACTTTTCAAGCGGATTGTACAAACAGAGAGCCCAGAAACCACAGCAGCCTGTGCAACAACTCCCTGAGCATTTCACAGCGGGGCAGTGGCAGCCCCAGGATTGGAGTATTATTCCCCAAAATCCCACAGAATTGGAGCATTATTCCCCAAAATCTCATAGAATTGGAGCATTATTCCCTAAATCCCACCCTGTTCCAACAGCATTTTACCTTGGTTTTTTTTGGTTTATTTATTTTTAAAATAAAGATGGGTTATGGAGCACCCAGCTGGATTTTTTTTTGGGGGGGTGTTGGGGACAAGCCCCAGTGTCTCTGCTGGTTTTTGGGTGCAGGGTTGGCTTGGGGCTGGTTATTCCCTCTGTGTCCCAGTGAACAATCTCACATTTGTAACTCCCGAGTTCGCGGCCAACGATGACGGTGCCGAGCGTTGGCCAACGTTAAAATCACACACACACAAAAAAAGATATTCTTGCCAAAATCTCGCTACCTGCTGTGCTGGGCTTGGTGTGTCATCTCTGCAAGGTTTCAGGGGGTGAGGCTTTCAGGGAAGGGTGGGGGAGATATGAGTCATTTGTTAAATCTGCTGCAGATTCTCTTGTGCAAGCCCTGTCCTCCTTGAGCTCTCTGATAGAAAAGTTTCCTCTGTTTTTGCTGAGTGGTTCTTACGTTAAGCAGAACTTGGTGCTCTCAACAGACCTGTGCTGTTGTTCTCGGTGTATTCATTAAAATGTTTCAGAGATCCCAAATCAAAAGCTTTGAAACACTAAAAATAGCAAATTTCAAGCCAATTTAATATTAGAATTTTTCATGATTTTGAGTCTAAAAACTGAATTCTGCCTGAAAGTCCAGCTCCTTATTTTAAAAGGTGGCAATAAAATATTTTTGCACTCTTAATGCCTTTGCTCCCTGTGAGAAGTGTAACAAATTGTAAATCTCCTTTTGCTTTCTGCATTGCACACTGTGATTCTGTATTTGTAAGAATGCTGTTAATCACAACGATGACGTCTTTAGGTTTTCTCCCTAAGCCGTGTGGTTAAAAGATTAAAACGTGCAAAATTTTTGAGGATAAATACACATCACTTTCATGACCCTTATTTCTGGGTCAGCAGGAAGGACCAGAATTGCAGCAGGAAAATCCTTCTAATGAGGAAAAAACTGCATAACACCCAAGTTTCAGGTTAATACTATTTTTTAAAAAAAACAACTTGCTGGTTGTTTTAGCAGACACAAGTTTACACCTGATCTTGATCACCAGTAAAGTGATTTATAAATCACTTTATCTCCATCACTGTGTTATCACTGCTCCAGTTTGATGGCAGGGACTGCCTCTTTCTGTGCCATTTAAACTCTGGTCATCACTAAAAGGAGGCAAAAATAGAATATTTGTGCTTGCACCTCATATCTCAATGTAAAGGAGATGCTGCTGGGATGGGGCTGGGGCTCTGTGCTGTGTGACAAATGAAACATGTAAAGAAATATTAAACACGGAGGTGAGAGAAAAAATCCCTCATGTTGGAGGAATGTTCTGAGCTGAGGACAAGATCTTCATGAGGAATAAATGGGAGACAGATGCCTGGATTGTGAGGGGCTGGGTAAATCCAGAGGAGAGGAAATTCAGGTTTAAGGCTCACACTTGTCAGCAGGTCCAGAAAACAGGAAAGAGGGGATGGAGCTTCATTGGGAGCCACTGGAGCCCATTCACACAGAGCTGCACTGTCTGTGCTGGGATCTCCACTCTGGCTCTAAATTAACACAGGATGGGGATGGAATAGCTGGAATTGTGACTCCTGGAAGGAGAGGTGAAGTCAGTGGGAGCTTTCACTGACCTTGGTGGGGTTGGGAGCTCAGTCAGAGAGCCTTTGGCACACCAGTGAGGGTGAAAACTCTGAGTTTTAGGATTTGGGGGCAGAACAACTGCTCTGAGAATTCCCAGTCCCAGCAGAGAGAAGAACAAGTGTTGACCTGCAGGAGGAGGGAGCATTGCAGGAGGGGTGAACAGCAGAGCCCAAACCAGTGCTGGGTGTTGCTGTGATTGCTGAAACCCTCTGTTTGACAGAGAAAACAGCTTTTCCAAGGCTTTCCCTTACCCCTGGCCCGCCAGGCTGTGTCACTCCCTGTCTGGAAGCTGAAATCTCGTTTTATCTCCCCCCATAATCACAGCTTGTCTCTGGCAGGTGGACTTGGCCATGCTGCTGTTGCCTTTGGGCAAAGCTCGTGGCAGAGCTGAGAGAGGCAGAGTCAGCCCCCAGCACTGCTGGAAAACGTGGAAACAGCACCAGAACTGTGAAAAAAAACCCACCCTGCTTTTAAAGTTTGCTTTGAACAGAGCAAACAAATAAATAAATCGATAAATAAAAAGGGAATGTAACTATGTTTGTGCCATAAAAATGTCCAAGGAGGCAAAAGTGCCTTGGAGAGGCTGAGCTTTAACAGCAGTGCTGCTCCAGCCAGGGCAGGGAATGTGTTGGAGCACAAGGAACACTCTGGGCCTGAAATTTTTTATCTGTTTGGGTGTGTTTTGAACCTGAGTGTTGCTTGAGTTCTCCCTCTCTCTCACAGGGAGGTCAGTGAGAAGCTTAAGGGAGGGAGTGGGATCCTGCAAAAACCAGCAGCTCCCAACAAAGTGAGACACGTAGAGATTTCCCTCAGAATTAGGTCCTCTCCTGTCTGAAAAGGAGAATAAATATTTGAATAATGGTGGTTCACTGCCCCAAGTTCAGCTCTACAGTCATTAGGTCAAAGGGAAGGCCCAGATCTAAGATGGGGCGAAGGTTTTGAAAGCTACAAGTTAAAATTTTGAATTACACCAGAGGGGAAAGAACAGCAGGACCTGATTCTGCCAGGACTCCTTGGCTGCAGGAGCTGTTTTGGAGATTTTGGGGTGCTGCAAACAGAGATGCCAGGAATATTTATGTGAAAAAAATTGTTTATGGAGTGGTCAGATCCCCATAAGAGTGGAGAAGGCTTAGGCAGAGGTGGAGAGGTTTGTGAGGATGCTTTGAGGTGGGATCCCAAGAAAACGGATTGGGATTGCTGGGATGAGCTGACCTGGGGGAAGGAGGTGCTGAGGAGAAGCTGATCTAGAAAAAGACTTGAGGGTTGTGGGAGAAAGGCACCAAACCCAGCAGTCATGGAGGGAAGATTGAGCCTTTTCCATCTGCAGCTTGAGGGAAATGTTTCCCCCTGTAACCTGGTTTATTTACAGCTGCTTTTACATAATTTTATTTTATTTTTGACCTTAGTTTCTGGTCCTTTTCCTGATCCTCTGTGGTCTGTTGGTGCCTGACACCTGCTCAGGGTGAGTGGCAGCACTGGGATTCTGCCTCCCATCTATAAACAGGATTATTTATTAATCCTTTACATATGAAAAGGAGAGAGACTTTTTGCAACCCCCCTCCCAGAATAATTCTGTGTAATTTAGAATGTTTTCTTTTGCTCTGGACAGTTTTAGTGAGAACCTCAGTTCTGCTGCAGTTCAGCTTTTGGGCTCCACCTGCACCAAACACACCCTTAAATGAGCCACTGAGAGGATGATTTTTTTTTCTCTTCACAGACCACAATCCTAATGCCAGATTATTCCTCGTGTCCAGAGCCAGACCAACAGACCTGTGTAAACAAGACACCACAGACTCTCCACTTGATTTTTTTAATTTTTTTTATTTCCAACCATTAAAAAAAACCCAAACAACCCAACATGTATAAAGAGGCTACTTCAGATTCTGCAGAAGTAATAATAAAACCAGACCTAATGGGTCACCATATGTGGAGAGGAGTTCTCTTGGGTCTTAGGATATACACTTAGAGAGTGAAGTAAAGAAAAGGAAAAAAGCAGTAATATTGGCAACTGTTGTTAGGTAGTATAAACAATGGCCAGCCATTGGCTTGGAGCAGAGGATCAAGTTCCAATAGCACTCAATAGGGAGCCTTCCTTAAAAAATTAGAAGAAGCTGGGTTGGAGCTGGTCCATGCTGGGAATGGCAGAAGAAGCAAAAACAAGAGTAAATGAATGGAAATTAAGCAGCAGGAAATGGGGATTTGGCACAAGGCTGGAATTTGAAACTGCAGAGAGGTGTCAGTGATAAAGGCTGGATAGAGTTTCTGGCCAAAAACAGAGAGAAAGAATGCAGATGTGTTCATTGAATAAAGTACAGATGTAGAAACAGGGAGAGGGGGGCTGATGGGGAGAGAGGAATAAAGAAAAAAAAAAAAAAAAGAAAAAAACTGAAGGGAAATAATGCTGAAAGTAGGTGCATTCATGTTTAATGTTTTTTTGGAACAATTTTTTCTCTGTGAGAACGACAGGTCTGGGCCCAGTCCATCACTGAGTTCTGCAGGGAGCAGATTTTCCCATTTCACTTCTCCTTGCCCCTTGTGTGTCTTGGCCCCCACATTCCTCTGGATTGTGCACACCGAGGTGTGAGGTGGGGCTGGGGGTCTGTTCATTTATCATCTGACAGAATCTCCTCAGGAAGAGGAGCTGATGTCATTGCTGGGACTGCACCGTTCCTGCTCTGGACCTCTCATAAATGTATAAAGTCCTCTGTGCAGGTTTTTATTGGTGTGATCGTTTTCTCAATCGTTTTTTTGTTCCTTCCTACCTACTCCACTCCACAGTGGAGTATTTATGCTCAACTCCAGGCATATGGCAGCACAATCAGAATTTATCATGTATTATTTAAACAAGCCCACACTGTGGCAATTGGCAGTGGGTATGTTCTTGCTAATTACAAAGTAGGCTGATTTGCTTAAACTGTTGTGAATATGAGCCCATTTCCCCCTGCAGTCGAGCAGCCTAATGACAGTTTTGTTTCCCTTTCTGCACTCCATCTGATGAGTGACGCAGTTGTGCTCTTTCCCCAAAGTCCTTTCATGATTTCTCGTGTGGAGATGTGGCTTCCCACCAGGGGAAGTCCTGTCACTCCTGCTGAACACCCACTAAACCCAGAGCTGGGAGCTCTGGAGGCACTCAGACATTTGTCTCCTATTGATCCCAGCCCATAAAATAAGAAATACAGTCTTAGCAAGTTGCCAAATAATCCCATAGCCTGGAGCAGAGCTCAGGGTAGGATCTGGACTTTCTAAACTTAGTCTGGGCTTCAGCTTTTGCAGCAATTCCTGCAGTGCTGTGCTCACAGAGCTGGAGCTCAGGGAACCACCAGTCCAGGGATCAGGCAGTGTCCTCTTTGCATTGGAGCTGCCTCACCCTGGAGACCCTACAAACATAATTACTTTTAATTGATGCCTCATTGTTGCTGACACAATGACACAAAATTAAGGACACCCACACCATCAAGTCGTCAGGGCAAAAAGAAGGAGGTTTATTTTTCTACCTTTATTTATATGGATTTTGGATAATGACCAGAGATTGGAGGATGAGGTTGGCACCTCTCCAACCACACTGGTCAAAATAAAAGTCCATCAATTGTCCCTCCTCCAGAGAGGAGGATGTATGTAAGAGGAGAATGTAAACATCACTTTGTTTACCTGGAAATGTGTGAGAGAAACTCCACTACAAAAACGCAAACATCAGAAGGCTGAAAAAAGATCAGGGCGACACCTCACGCCTTGAACTCCCGATTTCAGATCTGTACAAATATAAAATCTGCTACAAACGTCGTGGTGGGGTTTCTGAAGGGGCTGGTTCTCTGCTGGGCCCTGTCCTGTGTGCCCTTTGCCAAGCAGCAAAGTTGTGTTTTTTGTGTCTGTTGATGTCAATAAATGACCTGCGGGGCTGCACGAGCTCCCTGCAAAGAGCACCCAAAATGAATGGCAGCCTTTGAGTAACGCTGGACCAAATCCTTCTGTGGCTGATGGGTTTGTGATGTGAGACCCTCATCTTGTAATTCAATCTGGCCCAGGCCCTGTTGATTTTTTAAAGAGCCTGTCCAGGAAAATTGTTTCCCTACCCAAGGCAGTGGCAAAAAAGCAGCTACTGGTGTTTTAGGCCTTTCCACGTGGGTAAATGTGGGGAGCCCCTTACAAAAAAAATGGTTATTTGACTTCTAAATTCAATGTAAAGTTGACAGAGAGGAATTTGTGTTTTATTGGGGATCCAAACAGGTGAGGGAAAAGAGATAAAGAGAAGTTGAGTGAAAAACAAGACATGGAGAGATTGAAAGGAAAACAAAACAGGAGAGGTTCAACAACTGCTTTGGGAAAGATGACAGGAAATTTAATGGGAAAACAGGGATTTAATAAGAGAACTCCTTCTCTGGATTTAAATCTGTTCCCTCCCCTAAACCCTTCTACCAGGAAAGATGCAATTCATCACAGTTATATTGATTAATAAAAGGAAAGCTGTGAGGAGATATTAAAACTCCTATTTCAGGGGTGAAGGCAACTTCTTCAAGGCTTTATGGTGAACTTTCTGGCTGAATTTCTTCTGCAATGGTTCTGGCTCAGGTCAGAGGAGAATTTTGAGGTTAAAGGGCCCAGTGTTGGTATAAGAGAACATGGACCAAGGCAGGATTGGGTGTGATGTGCCGACCCTTGAATCTCCTCAAGGGTTATTTGTGTTTTTACTGGACAATTTTCTGATCAAACCCCTCTGGCATCTTCCTGGTGCTCAGTGAAACCAGCCCAACCTTCCCTGGATTATTTTGAAGCATTGAAAATCTGTGGTTGGATTGTCCTGATGAAAACTGTGGCAGGTGCTGTCAGGGATTTAAATTTGTTCCCTCCCCCTAACCCTTCTACCAGGAAAGACACAATTCATCACAGTTATATTGATTAATAAAAGGAAAGCTGTGAGGAGACATTAAAACTCCCATTTCAGGGCTAAAGGCAACTTCTTCAAGGCTTTGTGATGAGCTTTCTGCCTGAATTTCTTCAGCAATGGTTCTGGCTCAGGTCAGAAGAGAATTTTGAGGTTAAAGGGCCCAGTGTTGGTATAAAAGAACCTGGAACAAGGCAGGACTGGGTGTGATGTGCCGACCCTTGAGTCTCCTCAAGGGTTATCTGTGTTTTTACTGGACAATTTTGTGATCAGCCCCTCTGGCATCTTCCTGGTGCCCAGTGAAACCAGCCCAACCTTCCCTGGGTTATTTTGGGCTGACCATTGAAAATCTGTGTTTGGATTGTCCTGATGAAAACTGTGGCAGGTGCTGTCAGGGAAGTGAGGCCGAAATCTGGACAACTGGGTTGTCTCTGAGCTCTGCCCTAGACCTTTATGCTTTGTGATATAAATTTCTATAAAATATTCCAATAAAAATTCTTATCTGAGGCCACCTGAGAGCTTAGATCCCCTGATCATGGCAATTAATGATCCTGGTTTTACAGAAAGGAAGACCTTGTGCAATCTAAACCAACAATAATAAATAAAAACTTCCATATTGCTTATAAGATATGGATTTTACCTATTAATAAACTCATTGTAGGTTGTTTTGCTGTTTTACTTCTGATTTTTGCAGTTAAGGACTTGGCCATCTGACTCTGGATTTTATTTTTCATTATGGCAGAAAATAAATGATATTTTGGCATCTAAGCATCATTTGATATTTAGCTCAAGTATAAAATGTCTCCACTCCAGAAAGTCTTTATTGTCTTTTGAGCTCTAGAAGGAATTTGTAGCTTTTTCACAGCTGTTGTTTTCCTCTTAACTGTGAGTAGTGGTTGCACAACATTTCCTTTATGTTTCTGGGTATTGCTGAAAAAAAAAATAAACCTGAAAAACAAAATGTGTTTTTAATGGGCACAAAATTTAGAGGAGTGTTATCCCAGATTTTTAAGCAGCATTTGGCCACTTTCTTTATTTTATTTCTCCATTTCTGCTTCGTGTCTCATCATCCCCTCTCCCCCCCACCCCTTCCTCTGATGGAATCTTTTAAGTGTAGATGCTACTTACATGCCTAAACAGCTGTAAAGCCACCAGTGCAACCCCCCTGGAAATGCTGAACAGATGTGCAGGGCTGGGATCCACATCTGGGCAGTGCTGTCAGCACATGGGAGCCCGGACCCTTCTCCTCCTTCCTTCCCTCACTGGGAGCCTGGACCTTGATCCCTCTTTGTTGTGGTTTGAAAGCAAAACGAGTGAGAGGCTCCAAGTCAGAGATACAATTTAATAGGAAGAAAGGTAAAAAGGTAAAGTAAAATAAAATCAATGCAATAACACAAAAGAGCACTGACAGAGTCAGAACACACCCTGAGCAGGGTGGTGGGAGCAGTCCAGGTGAGGGGCTCTTCCTGAAGCAGTGATCCCACAGAAAGGTCTGGGAGCTCTGCTCCTCTGGGAATCCAGTGGCTCAGGGCTGCTTGTCCTGTCCCAAATCCCAGATTCTCTGCAGGTGGGAATGCTTGGCTCCTCCTCCTGGGCGGAGCATCTCCCAATGGGATGAGGAGTCGTGCAGTGGGTCCTTGATGGCCCATTAAACAGAGAGAGCTCCTGGAGGGAGTTCCCTGTGAGTCCTGGGCAAGGCATTGATGGGCCATGAGCAGAAGAGCCGAAAGGAGGGGCCTGGGAAAACACTGCCCCACCTGGTTCCAGCAGCTCATGGGGATGGGGGTGGAATAAATACTGTGTGCACATCCTACACCACAGCCCAGGACACTCTTCCCTCACTGGGAGCCTGGACTCTGCTCCTCCTTCCCTCGCTGGGAGGGCAGAGGGGAAAAAAGGGCTCTGCTCCAAGGTTTGGCTCCTTTTGCTGGAGCTCCTCACTGGGAAGACTGGGAAGGGAACGGAATCATGGAATTGCAGAATGGTTTGGGTGGAAGGGATGTTAAATCCCACCCAGTGCCACCCCTGCCATCAGCAGGGACATCTCCCACTGTCCCAGGGTGCTCCAGCCTGGCCTTGGACACTTCAGGGTTCCGTGACAGGGTCTGATCTTAGTCCTGGATTAAGGTTTGGACCAGAAAAAAGTAACACAGGAGAAATCCTGAATGACAAAACCTTTTGTGAACACAAGGCAGAGCTGCCAGGAGATGTAAAATTAATGTTGAAAGCCCCCCAAACCCCCAGGCTGGGGTTGGTGAGATGATCTTGAAGTCTAGAGACACCATTGAAGAAAAAAAAAAAGGCAAGAAAAAAAGCTCAACACAAAAAGGTGAGAAACAGGAGAGGTTGAGGTTTAGTGGTTGTTTATCAAAAGCTTTGAAAAGCTGCATCTGAAGACACATTTCTGCTGCTCAGAGCATATAACCACACTAAAAAAAACCTATAGATTATAGTGTTTGGCACGTGTGTCACCCCAAAAGTGCTCCCAGGAGAGCCACAGGCCCCTTGAAGTGCAGCCAGCCCGAGGGTGGGGGACAGCAATCAGGCAGGCAAGAGCAAAAAAAGAGCAAAAAAAGTCATGAGGGCAAAAATAATTCCTCAGGAGAGCACCAAACCCTTCCCAGCTCCACCAAAAATCCACCCCGTGGGTACCAAAGTTAATGCTGGGCAGACAGGAACCTCCTTTCCATCTCTTTCCATCCACATGGAACGTGGTGGGATTGTTTGAGGGTGTCCTGATCCTTTGATGATCCTTCCAAGTCAGGATATTTGATGATTCCACGATCCCACCCAGCCTTTCCACCCCTGTGTCCACACCCTGCACAGAGCACAGGAGAGCAGGTCAAACAAGGGGGTGGAGAGGGAAGAGAAGCAGCAATTTATTGAAAAATGGGAAGGGAATGGGAAGGGA
>VWZU01004414.1:466063-484387 GCA_013397095.1 Sterrhoptilus dennistouni | reverse complement strand
TCCTTTCCTTTCCTTTCCTTTCCTTTCCTTTCCTTCTTTCTCTCGCTCTCTCTCTGTAGGGATAAACATATTAAAAAAAACCCCCGTGTTAAACAGGAATTTCCTTGCACCAGAGAGGCAACTCCAGGCCTCTAACCAGGAGAATTCTGCCCTTGCTATTTTAACATCTGGCCCCACTGGGACTTGTGTTTTTGCTCAAGCCAGACACATGCACCAGCTTCCATGGGGAGTGAGTCTTGCTGAGGGTGCCTATGCATTTGGCTCTAAAGGATGGACAGAAGGTAATATTATTTTTTTTTTTTCCTAGCCATTCTGTTTGCTTTGACACAAATGGTGAGTCCAGGCCACCTTCAGATGGTCCTTTCTGCCCCAATATATATCACTTCCCCTTCTCTTAATATGCCTTGTGTGTGACTGCTCCCTAATCCCTTTGCGAGACAACAAATGGATTAGCACAACCAGTTTAACCCAAAGCTCTTTGCAACCCTCCTCACCTTGAGTGGTGTGGGCAGAGGGCAAGCACAGTTCAACACCATGAGCTGTTCAAAGTTTAACAAGGCTTGGAACAGTGACCAGTTCAGCCAGCTGAGAAAATCCCATTCCTGTAGCCAGAAAAACCCCTACCACTCTTCCAGCTCTGAGTTCTTGTCCAGGATAGAGTTCAGGAAAAAACAAGCAGCAAAGACCAATAATTTCAGCATCAGAATGGTGCATTCAGCTTACCACAGAAAGTCTGCAGTATGAAAACACAATTAAGTAGTTGCACATTGACAGAGTGTCCTAATTGCTGCAAGGAGCAATTCAATTATGTTTTCAACACTGAAATGAGTCATTACCAGTCTATAGGGGAAAATTGTGTTTGTGGGGTCATGGTTTTTTATAGCATATGCTGTTGCTGTCTTCTGCCCAAAAGTTAGCTCTTTTACTGCTGACAACATTAATTTTGGATGGATTCTTCCCTTTAGGAGCTAAATTGAAACAATTCTAGTTATGGGAACAATTGTCCACTGTAGCTCAGAAGAGCCCAAAGCCATAACATCTGGAGTTATGAAAACAGAGACTTAAAGTCCCTTCTGCTTTTCAAAATTCAACTGCTTCATAACCAAATCATAAATAATCACACTTCTACTCTGATTTCATTGTAGCTCCAGTCAATCAGAGCCCTAAACACTGTTGGGCATCCCAGTTCAAACCAGTGATAGCTGGTTTTCAGTAAAGGAAAAAATAATTTCTGCCATGAAAGCAGCTGGAATGAAAGGTGACAAAGATATTTTGAAGGTATTCTGAAGTGCAGATGCTGGGAGATTTAAAATATACAAAGTATTCTAAGAATTGGATCAAAGAGTATTCTGAGAATTGAAGAAAGTCGAGTCAGGTTAGATCTACTGCTTGGGTGACTGAAGATGCTTAAGAGCTATGCTTGAACCTTTCCAACAGAGATTTTGTTTTCTATTGTTCCTACAGCAATTTGAAAGCAAGATGATTGCAGAGCAGTGAGATTCAGCACTGTTTTGAGAGCTCTGGGTTAAACAGCACTGATTTAGATGTTCATGCCTGCACAGTAGTTCAGCAAAGATAACAGGTTGCAGTAGCCACTTGGTAATTGACCTCTGGTGATTTAAAACCTTAATTTGCTTTCATGCTTTCTGATTTAAAGTAGCGTGTGCACTTGGGCATAACTGCTTTAAGATATCTAAGCAATATTTTAGCCTGGATTCCTCAGGAAACAAGGTTTAACTGAGCATATAGACTATCCTTCCTAATAACTCCTAAAAGCATTGGCCATTTTCAGCCAAATTTGTTACAGGGTTCAGAGTTGTGATACTTGTAAATTCCCATGGATTTTGTGAAGAGCCAGAGCAAACTAAACTCTTGCATTTTCTGAGTGGCAGCTCTTGGGTGAACAAGTTCTGTCCCTTCTGTGTTGGGCACATCCCATGGGACACGAGGCCAGAAGAGGACACT
This sequence comes from Sterrhoptilus dennistouni, assembly GCA_013397095.1. Classification (NCBI taxonomy): domain Eukaryota; kingdom Metazoa; phylum Chordata; class Aves; order Passeriformes; family Zosteropidae; genus Sterrhoptilus; species Sterrhoptilus dennistouni. The sequence continues at coordinate 482,422 of VWZU01004414.1, read as the reverse complement.
GGGGCTGGGCCCTACATCCAAAAAGGAAACCATTGAAGTCCAGGCTATACTTGTTGAATGTGCTGTTTATAAATAACTCTGTTACAGCCATGACTCCCTGGCATTCCCTTTAAACAGCAAGGAATGCCATTCTCTGCCAGGGACCAAGGGTGAAGCAGACCTTCCTTGTGCTCACAGGTAGTGCAAGAAGCACCACAGGGAGCAGAGCCCTGAGAGGCACCTTCAGGCAGGAAACAAAGCTCCCTGGGTGATTTGTAGGCTCTGGGCAGCAAAGCTGTCACTGAGCCACAGTGAATCTTTCTCAGTCTGTGCCTTTGCTGAGCTGATTTATTGAAGGTGTCAATAACAGAAATGGGCTGGGGACCAGCTGTAAAGCTCAAAACCTGAATTTCCTGTGTTCTTGCACTCCAGTCTGCCTTCAATCCTTTGTTTCATCTCCAGGTGAGTTGAGGTTTTGGCTTTCAGAGCAAAGGGCTGGAAGGGAGCCCCAGTGCTTCATCTGCACAGGGTAAATCAGAGGATGCTCATTTTCACAGACTGCACACTTAATTGTTGGGTTAAGTTAAAGGAGTTTAAAAGACAGCTTGGTCAAGCAGGCAGGGAAGAGCTGGAGTCAGAACATACAGCTTTCTGCTGCCCATTAAATAATTATATGCCCCTTTGGGCCATATCTCCCCCACTTTGGAATAAGAGTCAATCCCAGTGTGCTCTGGCCACAGCACAGTAGACATTGCAGAAAGGGGTGCTGCATTGCCATTAGCTCTATTCCTAAAATAAAATCCAAATGCTGACCAAAAGCTCATTAAATTAAAAAAGAAAATTCTTTGGACTTCAGCAAAATATAAGGTATTCCTCCTTACGCTGGCTGCAAGATTCCTGTCACAACAACATGGAGAGGGATTACAAGAAACACCAAGAATGTTGCAGTTCAATTTTCAGAGCCAGGCTGTGCTATCTGCAGCCATGAGAGGCTGCAAAGCCTGTGCCTGTCCCACCAGGGTTGCAGTGCATGATGACACGCTCCCACCAAGACCTGCAGGGCTCATCTTCTGGGCAGGGAGCCCAGGGCCACGAAGAGAAGTGCTAATAGTTAAAAAGATGTCTGGAGCTTGCAGAAATAGATATTTTCCCAGGAATAAAACATGACTTGGAATAAATGTTTTATTCCACTGCACATAATGAATGGCAGTGAATGTGATTTGGGGACCTGTCAAGAGAGGGGAGCACAGACACAGTACATGCACTGTAGACAGTATTAAAAATGTTGTTTAACTGAAACACAGGGAATTGAGATCACTGATAATTTTAATCTCCTTTTCTCTGGGATTTTTTTTCCCTTTTTATGATCACCTTCCTATGTGGCTGAAAAAACAGGGCCATCAAAATGTTTATTAGAAACTCTTGCAGGAACCAATCCATATGCAATTGCACAGAAGGTAAAGAGGCATCCGCTGCTCAGCATTTCCAGCAGATTTAGCATCAAGCTCAGCTTGCAGCCAGGCAAACAACACTATCTGCTTCCAGAAAAACTAGTGGAAAAAAGTCACCAGGAAATAAATAAAGGACGGTGCTCCAACCCAACAGCTGCTTGAACTGCTCTGATCTGTGGCAACACCGAGGAGCTTTTCATCAATCTCCGTGTATGGCTTAATAGAGGCTGTCAGGAATATGGAAAACTGTCACTCTTGTGTGGCTCTGAGCAGCTCTCAGCCCTACCCTCCCCAGACAACACAGTGCACAGCTTGGACCAGCATGGGGGATGAGGCCAGAGTCTGCTGCACCAGCTCCTGCCTGCTACAGGCTTTTGTAAGAGGGGATTTGCTCCAGTTTTTATTAATTGTTTTCACAGGCAGAGAGGATCCTTGTTGGGAGATCAGTTTGCTCCTCCAGGAGGATCACGTTGCTCTTGGCCAGCTAAATCTTCCCTCTACGAGGCCTGAAGGGTCCAACGTGAGGAATGTGCAGTTTCACATGGTTTATTAAACCTACAAAGAGGCTTGTCCTGGCAAAGGAGCGTCGTGGTGCTATGAAAAGAGAAGAATGGCACCAGGGCATCATCTCCAGCTAATTGTTTCATCAACTTGGAGAGCAGCAACTGCTTGCTAAATAAGGCTCTTCTTTTCTGCTTTGCAATTGTGCTCTTCTGGCTGCCAAGAAAAGCTCCGACATTAAAGGCTTCTCAGGGCCTCTACAAGTGTTGCCTTTGGTTTTAATCCAGAAAGGCAAAAAGCAAAACCAAGGGCTGCAAATCAGAGGAAGAGGTGAAAGCTCAAAGGAGATTTGCCCTCCTTCCACCCACCTAACCAGTAAGAATTGTGTAGAAGGAAAAGAATTAATGAAACTTTTGATGCATTTGCCTCAGAAAATGTTAATGCTCAGCTAAAGAGAAGGCACTTGAGAGTTTCCTCAAATAAGTTTATGTTTTCAGTTGCTTTTGGAAAAACAATCAAGTTTGCATATTTTTACCAAAATATTGAACGTGCTTGAATCTTTCCTATTACAAACCAGAAAACTGATGCTATTAATCCAGTCCTATAATAAGATTGGAGAAGAAATAAAGGGCTATTTAGTACTAGTTATTGCTCTTCATAATGAACTGAACTGGCAAAGATTCTTCTATTTTTTCCTGTTCCTGTGTTACCCAGGAATTAAAACATGGTGCAAGCAACTATTAGTTAAAGTACAAGCTCATGCATGTTGATTTCCCTTGTCTCAGGCTCAGCTCATTTGCAATTGAAAGCATCAACAGTAAAATATTTCTGCACTTAGAGCTGTATCTTTTCACCAGTAAAGCTCCTTCCTGAACACATCTCCCTTCTGTTCTGGCATGACCATTTGTGGGCTGTCTTTAAACTTTGTGTCTTAATTTCTCCTTCCTTCTTCCCGAGCAGGTGATGAGAGAGTGAGCCAGGCCAAATGTCGCTGGGTGCCAAACTTGGTGTCAGCATTATTGGTCTGTTATCAACAGCAGAGGTTCACTGGGTTATGCAGAAGGCTCCAAATCTTTTAAATTTCTGGAGCAAGTCAGTCAATAGAGTTCACTTGAGGATCAATGTCTCCTTGCAGACATGGGAGGGAATGAGTAGGCATTTCTCACTTTTGCAAAAAAAAGATGGTGGGGAGAGGGGCCAGGGCTACCTCTGAGCTGAAAATTCTGCTTTATAGCAGAACCCCAGGGGACACTGGTAAGAACAGATGTCTCCAGGTTGTAATCACACCCTACAGAGTGTGATTAGTGCCTGCATGCCAAGCCAAACCTACCTGCCAGATCAACCATGGGCAGGGGACAAGGCAGGCATGGTAGGGAATTCCTCTGCTTCCTCTTGTGATTGACAAGAAAAGCAATAAGAAGATAGGAGCTGAAGAGTTGTGTGCAGTAACCTTTCCCTTTGTCAGAAATGTCAAAGCAATTCCTAACAGCTCACTTTAAAATGCATTTTCCATCCTCTTTTTGACATCTTTCCGACCTCCCCAACATTGCCAGAAGATACAAATTCACCCTGACAGTCAGGAGAGGAAGGGAAAACCAGAAAGAAAATAAAATAAAAACCAATCTATGAACTCTTTCTAACCATCATAGAGGACAAGAGTTAGTATTATGCACTTGCTGGCAAATCAAGCCTGAACCACCTTCTCCCCACAATAAACCAGCTTAATAAGGCAGGAATGAGGTTACTCATCCTATCAGGACCCAGTGATTATTGTCTTATTTCCCTGATAAACACTGATAGCATTTGTAATACAGCTATAACAGGTTCTTTGGGTTTTAATTTCTTTTCTCCTTAACAGGTGCTTCTGGTTTTAATTTCTTTTCTCCTTTCACAAGCTTTCTCCATTCCTTTTCTCTGTCACGTTGACTTACAGGACCTGACATCTTCACATGAGGAAAGGTTATTAATCACTGCTGAATGAAGACACATATCACAAACACAAAACAAAATGAAAAAACAATCAAAACAAAACCCCAAAAACAAACAAACAAACGAAACCAATAAACCATAATAAAGAGGAAAATAAGTTTAACTGACAAAACTCTCACATTTGCATTTTGTGACTTTGTGGTAGACTCCCTCTTACTAAGTTTACATCTCTAAATAATTAGATATCTGGTTTCATCAGCCATCCAGGCTTCTACTATCCTCAGTGAGCAGAGAAAGGGGAAGTCAGGAGAATGATTCACCAAACCTTCTTTAGAAAGCTATTTTGGGATTGACTAAATCACTCTTTGGAGATTGGACAATTAGTACAGACTGGATGTCCAACTCCTACACAGCTCCAGGGTAAGATGTGGGACTGTCAGGACACAAAGAAGGGTGGGTCCAAAGAGTAAAAGCTGGTTAAAGACATCAGTGACAATTAGCTGGTTTTAAAACCCCTGGGAAGGAGCAGATTCAGGGAGAGAAAACATTTGTTCAAGGTCACAGAGAAGGTCACTAGAATCACTTGTGTCTCCTGAGTGCACTTCAATGTCCTGAATAAAACATTAATTTATCCTGCAAGGAATGAGGTTGAGGACATGAAAGTTCAAATGCCAAATGCAAGGAAAAAAAAATCAGAAGAAAAAGCTTGACCTTCCATTGCATATGTTTAACTGGAGTTTCATTTACATGAGCAGCAGCACACCAGTTCCCTCAAGCTTCTGAGGAAATTAGTGGCAGGAAAACACAATTCTGTGCATTTTCAGGAATTGCTTTCATAAACAAAAAGCCAAGGCACAGGAATAGCATCAATGACTGCATCACCTCACCAAACCAAACCAAATGTGCAGCCTGAATAGAACCGGGGCAAAAACTGAAGGCAGCAGAAGGACTTTGCACTGCACCAAGTTAATGCTGGCTCTGGACTAAATTATGTGAAATACCTTGAAAAAGTACTGCAGACAGCAGCTAGACACCCATCTGGGGGTATCCAGTGGGACTTCCATACATGAAGCCAGAAGTGACCAGAAGGTGGAAAGAAGCTTTGTCTCTCACACATTCAACCCAGCCACAGCCAATAGGAGACCACAGGAACCTGAGAGACCTTCTAAGGATCTCTGGGTAAAAGAAAGCCATAAAAAATTTGGAGTGACTAGAATATGAAAAACAACTAGCCCTGACCATGGATTTGCACATAAAATGCCCACTGCAGTGTGCTCAAGACAACAGTCAATGTTAAAAAATGAGTCTTGCAATGTCAGTGCAGAAAAGCCTGCATTGGACTGAAGGATGATTTTTATCCACGTCCCTTTGGACTGTTTCTTCAGCCATAGCCACTTTCCCACAACAAGAACTGCCTGCTGAACCAGTGCTTCCCCTCCTCCTTCTCTTCCTCCAAACACTTCATAACCGCAAACCTCAGCTGCTCGTGCTTGTTTCCTGTGTTTACCCAACAGATCATGGCAAAAAGGGAGAAGAGGAAGGAGTTTATAATAGGAAAATAATCAATAGTGACATGCCATCGCTGTCTGCAAGGCAATCATTAGCAGCTCAGGAGAGACCTCAGTGGCTTCTGTGTGCTCTGTGTGTGATTGCCTTCTGCGGAGAGCTAAGCTGCTTGTGAAAGACTTCAGCAGGTGCCTTTCCCTCCTCCAGCACAGGGAATTCAGTCTAAGTCAGGCAGCTAAATTACACCTCTGGGTTATTATCAGCAGTATTAATTACTGTGTTCTCCCTAATTATCCTCTCTTAACACACTCGGTTGGTTTGCGGGAACAATGCAAGGTTGGCAAACAGTGGCATTTAAAATTGATTGGGCCAGAGGCTGCACCAATGTAACACAGCACAGCAGGTTTATAGAAAGGTCAGATCAGTGGTGGAGTTTATCCACTGTTTTATGAGGGTGTGAGCTGAGTTGCAGCAGGCTGACATGCCCTGGCCAGCTGGCACAAAAGGAGACACACAGTTTTGGGGTCAGTTGTTCCCTGGTTTTACATCATGACCCCGTGCAAAGGGCTATTCCTGACCACAGAGCCAGCGCGACTTTCTGACCAACATTAAAATAACACAACATCATCAGCCAGAGTCAGGACATTCCTTTTGTCCCCTGTTTCACCCTGCATGAACTGCAGGTAGGCTTGGGAAACCCAGGAAAGCTCTGCTGTGTTCCGGCTGTTCATCCTGTTCTTCAAATAACCAGACCTGAGTGACTTGCACTCTGATCACTGACGTGGAAAGTCATTTTTGCAACATGAGACAACCCAGTTTTGCACTTGCCTTTGTTTTTCAGATGCCTCGTTTTCTCCAGGCTGGCTCCATGCTTCTTGGATGAGGATTTGTGTCTTGGGTACACAGCTTGCCTCACCAGATTCAAAAGTGATGGAAAAGAAGAAGGTTCAGTGGCCTGACAGCCTGACATTGGAGCCTTGACAGATTTGCTGCCTTGGGGGATGAGAAACCTGCCCCCTCACAATGTACACATGCCCCCATCAAATAGATCTGTCCCTGAAAAAGCACTAACATCCAGAGAAAGTGTAGGGAAAAGAAAATCTTGTGATTTAAAGCTCATCTTCTTAGACTGTGACCTTTCAGCATGATCCTTTAATGCACATCTGCCCATAAGCTCAAACCAGCACCTCTAGCCATGGATCATTTTCCTCTATGTCCCTCAGAGTGTGTTTTTGTTTTGTGAGAGCTCAAAATGTATTTTTGTTTTGTTCCCACTTGATACCTATGAAAATCACTGGTCTTCTTCAGAAGACATGATATGAAATATAACAGCATTTACAGAGATGGGCTTTGAAAATATCACCCCACTTTCTAATGAGAGCCAACCAAAGTTCTGTTATTGTCCTCTTTTCAGCTATGGGGTCTGAAATACTTTCTGCAACTATGACTCCCATGCTCATCTCCCTCCAGAGTTCAGAGTTTAAATGAAACACTCAGAAAATATAGATCCAAACACACAAGACATATTTGCCAGTGGATAGAGAAGCAATAGAAATCCCATTTTAACAAACTGTTCTCTAGCTCAGGATGTGAAATCCAGTCTGGCTAAGGTCAATTCTAACCCTGTGTGTGCCATTTAAGTCCTTCTTAGGCCAGTAGCTGTCACAGAGGCCATGTACTTTTGGAAATGTTTATCCTGATAGAAGACCCAGTGTTTTTTAAGAACAAATAGGAGCTGATGCATTTTTAACACATTCCCTAAACACAACCATGACCGGGGCAAGATGAGTGACACCCTGCTCTAGGCAATCCCTGAGTGGGCACCAGATAAGATAAATCTGCCCATTTCTTGGCTAATTCCTGCTCCTGAAGGAATTCAAGGATGTCTACAGATCCACAGCATTGAGGAAGAAGGAGCAGAGATGTGCAGATCCAGAGACAACCCCCCAGAAAGATGAGACAGTGCCTCAATTCCAACATCAAATTCCCCCAGCCTTCCCCTGAAAGTCTGACCATTTACTTCCATTACCATCTTCAACATGAGCTGGTGATACCAGAGACAGGACTACTTTCAGTAGTAGTAGACAGTGCTACTTTCTGAAGGATATCAAGGGCTTGTCCTTCATTTTGATTACAAGGATAGAGCTCCAACCATGACACACGTGGAGGTACCCAGGGAAAACAGAGCAGCCACGTCCATAAGGAGTCAAGGTGCAATCAGGGCAGGTGCATTACAATAGCAAAGAAGCCATCTCAACATGAATTAATTGATGTCAAAAAGAAATCTTCCCAACAATTCTTCCAGGAAAGAAACTGGGACGCATATAAAGCCCTTCTCTCTTAGCCAGCAGATCTTCAGCCCAGTAAACCCCTGCCATGGCTGTGAGCTCTCTCTCAGAAAGCAGCACTGCCTTGTTCCACCAGCAGTTTTTCATCCCAAAGGTGACCTTCTCCATGATGCTGCAAAATGTTCAGGGTGTAAAATGGGATACATAGACTGGGGACTGACTGTCACCTGCACTGGGCCATTTCAGGTGGTCCCACAGCTCTTTTCACTCAAAGGCAATCTTTCCAGCAAGCTTTGGACCAAGCCTGGCATAAATTAGAGCTCCCAAGGCCTCCTTAGTTTGGCTTTTTTACTGGAGGAGAGTGTGCAGGACAGTGTTTGTGCTGATGAATAGCTTGGCATTGTGGTAGCAAGGTGCAGGAGATCCAAAACCCTGCTGCTGTTAATATTGGTGAGTCACCACTGCTGCCTCTGCCAAACATGCTTCCAAACAGAGCTGCAGTTTGCCCTTGGTTGTTTCACTGGGCAAAGGCAAGTCTGAAAAACTTTTTTTTGTTTTTCCCCCAATCTTTCAAGATGTCAACATAGCAGAGATCTTGGTCTCGATCTGCTTACTAGCAAACATTAAACAAAGAAGACTGTTGTACGTTTGCATTTTATTAATGGTTTACAACTGGAATTTTTCTTCTCTTTTGTTCCTGCTGATCTCACAGAAAGCTATAAAAATATATAGAGATGTCTGCCAAATAGATTTCTTGGAGGAAAGCAGGAAAGTATGAATAATGGGTTCTGAAGTATGGATAATTAGCAGATCAAATAACCCCAAGGATTGGGGAATTTTTTCATTCTCTGCAGATATTCAACATTCTTATATTGCTAAATAAATTAGATATACTCTCCAGGTACACTTTTTCTTCTAGCTCCTACAGAAAAAATATAGAGATTTCTACTGCGAGGTTATTTATTTATTTAAATGGTCCTGACAGTGAGAAATGACAGCTCTGGCTGCAGTCAGGAGTCATGGGCAGCAGCTGTACCTCCTGACCACAGCACCTCTACCCTGACCTCTCCACTCCCACAAAAGGCTCTTCTTCAATTTAGGCCAGCAAAGCCAAGCTACAGAAGTTTGCCAATGTCAGCAGGATGGGCAGTGGGCAGCAAGAACACAGCAAAAATTGTGGAGCCATTTGTATCCGCCCACAAATCTCCCTTAGGTTTCCCAGTCCCATTCCAGTGGTTTTTTTCCTCAATACCGCCTTATTTCTCATCTACTTACTACACTCTTTTTTTGTTATATCCTTAAATAAGGAACATACAAATCTGCAGATTCATAAAGTCAAAAAAATTTACTTCTCATCTGAAACAAGGTAAGGCCAGAACACAGGGAAGGGTCACAAGCTGATGCATGCTCTGAAAGGTGTGTGCAGCTTTGCCCATACATTTTTGGAAATAAATGGACAGATAAAAGAATGGCTGCCCCACTGAGGTGTTCAACTGCTGATTTGTGTAGAATGTCAGGGACTGATCTTTAAAAAAATGGGTAGGACTCTGTTGCAACTTAGGTGTTCACAGGAACAGGCTTTTATCAGCAATTCTCTACTCAAAAAATAGAGAGCTAAACTCTCTATTCTCCTAAAGTCACAAGAAAAATGATGCAACTATTACTTATAAATAAACCTGATAAAGTGTTTTAAAGCCTGAGCTCTCGAACCTCGTGTTTTTTTCCCTAATGAAACACTGTCATCTGAGAGGCAAAATAAAAGTCTTCCCTTAGAGACAGTAATTTAATAGCAGGGACATTAATTAATTTCATCTCCACATCAATGCTCTGTTTTATTTAAACTCCCATCCTGCAGCCACTGAGGTGCTGGAGCATCTGCAAAGCCTGCAAGAGGCCTGGACTGGGGCCAAGGGGAGGTTTGGTGCAGGTGGCAGATGGCAGGCTAATGGAGACATGACACAACCAGCTCTAAGCCAGTCTGTCCCAGTGGCAGGACTGGTTTACATAGAGAAAGGTGGTGCTTGGTCCAGGAAAAGCAGGATGAGCTACAACTGCTCACTCTTAGCCCAGACAACAGGGTGACCATGGGCCTTTGGTGACAATAATGAGATAAAGCCCATTAAACAGACTGTGGTTATTTATTCAGGTGCCCTAAACCAATCTGTTCTTCATCTTTGTTGATCAAAGTTTGCCACAGTCACTCACCATGGACCCAGAATGGTGCTGAGGCCCTGGCACAGGTTGCCCAGGGATGCTGTGGCTGCCCCATCCCTGGAAGTGTTCAAGGACTGGGGCTTGGAGCAACCTGGGATAGTGGAAAGTGTCCCTTCCATGGGCAAGGGGCTTGGAATGAGATGAGCTTTAAGGTCCCTCCAAAACCCAAGCATTCTATGATTCTGAAGTTCATTAATCATGCCAATGATGGCAGCTTCCCTCCTTAGAAATCTCCTCACTGGACTGCCAAGGTAAATTCAATAAATGCACCCAGCAGACATGGCACATCAAAACCAAATACCCAGAACTACAAAGGCAAGGCTTGACACGACCTAGAAACTTGTTAAATCCTTAGCTACAGCCAGCTAAGACCTGAAAAATATAGTTCAATCCCAAGGAAAGGGGTCATGAAGCACTGTCAGGAAGACATCTCCATCAGTAGCCTCATTGAAAATCAAATTGATCTTTCCTTACCCGGTGCAATTAACCTATGTAAATACATACTAATGACCACTTCACTCCTGATTCCTTCCATTCACTCATCAAGCCACATGAAGACACAAGCAAGCACTGTTGATGGCAAAGCCTGGGTCTCATCTGAACTTCATAAGCAGGGAGATCTGCCCAGCTTTCTGATTCTTGGACTTGTATTCCTTCCAGGACATATAAATGGTAAAGAAACAAGAAAAAAGTTAAGCTCCGCATTTTTTTCTGCAGGAGAGGAATGGTACTCAATTCAGCAGAGCCCCACTGAAGCTTAGTTTCCTAAAGAAATAGGATTTATGTTGCCCATTGTCTTCACAATCTCAAAACCCTCTTGAACTTACTCCAGTGTCAGGTGTGGAGTAGTCCCCTACCTCAGCCTGTTACTTATCAGTGAAATATCAACAGCAGCAGCCTCATAACTATAATTACAACTATTGTGGTAGATTCTCGCTCTCCTGATAATGGCTGGGTGCAGGCTCAGCAACACAAACCCCAGTCTCAGAGTCCTTTTCCATTAGAAAGCAAACCTCACCACTCCACTGCATGCATACAGATGGTAAACCACTCCTGGAGGATGGAAACGGGCACAGGATCTCTGCAGAACCCTGCAGCACCTCTGCAGCCCTCACAAACAGCCCTGTGCCCCAGCACCACGAGCTGCAGCAGGTTTATGTTCTGGCAATAATTCTCTCCAGCAGCTCAGCAAGTCTGGCAAAGCCCAAGGCTACAGCCACCGGTTTTATGAGAGTAATAAGCCGAGTTTATTCCCACACCACAGCCATAAACATTTCCAGGATCCCAGCCACGTACGCGGAGCACCTGAGACACCAGCAGCTGTCTCTGGCTCCACTTGACCCCCTGAAAAAGGAGGCAAGGAAAATGCTATCCCAGCAGGCATTAATGCAGGTTAATTAAACCTAAACTGCTCAGCGGGGCACGGTGAATTGAGAAGCGATGCTTCTGCAGGCTGCCCAGTGCACCAGTCCCATCGTGGCATCATCATTAATGGTTTTCACACAAGCCTCAGGGCTCATTTGCTTGACAAGAGCAAAGCAGTAATTTTACTGTTGAACACTTGCAAAAATGATGCCCTGACTGTTATCAAAAGTGACAGGCAAGTTATGTGAGCAGTTAAGTGAAGGTTACTTTTTAGGGCCGAACCTCTGAATAGATCAGACGTCAATTAGTTCATGCATGGAAGGAGAAGGGGAAAGAAAACAAAGAGAAAAAGGAGGAAGGGAGAATACAGAAGAAGGGAATAGAAATAGCAGGAACGAGATGGGTTTAATTTGTTTCCCTGAATCAGTGCACTGAGGGATGGAAGGGGGAGAGTTTCCAGCATGGCAGCTGCCTGCAGTCCCCAGGGAGCTGTGACCATGCCAGCTCCTGGCAGCTGCTGCAGTCTGGGCAATGCAGCTGGACAGAGGGAGGGGCTGAGCCTTCAGCACTCCAGGAGAAGCAGCCTTGGACCAGCACCTCCCATGACCTCCGGGGGCTTTGGCTTTCCTCTAAACTCCTCAAGCAAAAACATCACTAGGAAACTTTCAAGGTCCAAGAATTTGCTTCTTTTTATGCTATGGACACTTGAAGATGAACAAAATCATCCACAGAGTGAAGGTACCTGGGCACCATTCCAGTTCCATATTTTTAGGAAAAAAGATGAGCCTTTGACACCCAAGAAAGTGCTAAAGAAAAACTTTCAGTTTTGACAAGTCTCTAATTAAAAGAAATAATTAGTGAAGTTATATGTCTCATTTGATTGGCTCTAAGTAAAAAAGGTTTTTCACCTTAAAATGACTTTTCCTTTACAAAATGTTAGTCATACCAGCCTACAAAAGCAAAAGCTGGAAAAAAAATACCGAGTAAAAAGCTGCAATCGAAATGAAGCCCTTGTTTAAAAACAATTCTGTTTTTATTTTCTCATACTCAAAACCAATTCAAAACAAAAAGAAGTGGGTGGAGTCACTCCCCCACATCCTATCCATCCTGCTTCACCTGGTGGCAAACGTGAGGGAAAGGAAGAAATTGGAACTCACAGCCTGCAAAATGACTCATGAGGAAGGGCTTGGGGGAGCCACATCCTATCACCGGCAGGGTGAGCAGAGAGCTCTTGTCCCTGCCCTGGTGTGACGTGGGAGGGTTTAGCTGCTCAAAACTGGCACTGCTCCAGCTGTCTGCTGGGGAGATTTGCTCTCTTGGGTTCCTTTTAGATGGTGCAGCACAAGCCCAGTGGTTCTCTGAATTTTGTGGAGACTAGGATTGATGGGAAGGAGGGTGAGGAATAGAATTCCCTGGGGTTCAGACCTGCAAGAATTGAGCTTGTAGACAACAGTTTGAATCCAAAGGTAAAACTAGAGGTTCTCTCACAGTTAATGGTTTTAGAACCCAATACTTTGGGCTACAGCTTTAAAAACACTTTCTCTTATGATTAAGAATAAGAGAAACAAAAACAGGCTGTCCATTCCCCTGCCTCCCTCCCAGAGCAGCTGCCAACTGTGCAGGACATTTGGTCCCAGCTAAGCTGGCCCAGGTGGGGTGACAGCTGGCAGGGCCACCCAGGGACACCAACACCAAGCCCAGGTCCTGCAGCCCCGTGCCAGGCACAGCCCTGAGCTGGGTCCTGCCAGGCTGCACACACAGGTCTGGGATGCACTGACACAGCTCACTGGAAGAGAGATTAAAGCGCACCACTATTTATTCCAGATAAACTCAATTCTGGATTTGTCAGCCTTCAAAGGGCCATAAATACTTCTAAGGCTGGACTGAGGCAGGATGAGTCTCTTGGGTTTGGGGTGGAAATGCTGCAAATGGGAACTTATTTGTCTGAATTTCCTCTCCCCAACCCTCCCCTTGACACCACCTCCCACCTTTCTGATCTTTATCTCCCAAAGGTAGGTTTTGCCCACCGGTTTGCACCTGGAGCACTGGCTCGGTTGGTATAAGCAGACTTGAGGCAGGCAAGAAATAAACCCTACAGAGAGCCTCTGTTGGTTTTCTGATCACATCCTGGGCTGGCTGTCAGGCTCCAAAGGCAACAGGATTTATTGCACTGAAACGCAGCAGCAGCAGCCGCCCGTGAGGAGCCTACCGAGCTTCATGCACAGGAATAAAAATTTCAGGGCCGCTTGGAGATATGAAATATTTCTTAATTACTTTCTGTTCCAGCACAGCTTGAGGATTTTTGCTGCTGCTGCTGTTGTTCTCGGAGCTTGTTTGGTAGTTTTCCCTTTTTATTTTTCTTTTCTTTAAGTGTAACTGGTAGCAAAGCAATGTTAATGCCAGTGTCTATGCTGCATCTGTCTCATAAAGGACTGGCCATGGCTTTGCTTGGGGACTGGCTGCTGGTGGTGGAGGCTGGCACAGAGAGGGTGCCAGCTTCCCTCAGCATGGGATCATTTACCTCATGCTGAAATACATTAAAATCTCCTCCCCTGAGACATTTCTCCATAATGGCTCTGCAGAGAGGTGCATCATTGAAATGCTTAAAAGGAGGCTGGACAGGCTCTTTCACTGCCTCCCCTCCAGCCCTGCCAGATCATGTGTTGCACTAATGCCCCTGCTGCTCACTGAGATTTGTCCCTTGCACTGTGATTCCTAAGGCACGATTTTCCTAATCACCCTTGAAACAAGCCTTGCTTGGCTCCTGTTCTTCCTGCCTAATGTCTGCCCCTCGAACAAAAACGTGATGCTTTTCACTGTCAAGGCCAACACCTGAGACACAAAAGGTTTGACAGGTGCTAAATTAAATTTGTTTCTGAGCTGCTGCTCACAGGGTCCTGGGGAAGAAAAGGGGGAAGTCCCCAGGGGAAATGAGAACACTGAGAGACTGAAGGTTGTTCCTCCTTCCATTCCCACATCCTCAGACTTTGGTTAAATACATGGAGCCCTTGCAGGCTTGTGACAGCACAAGGACACTGCCAGGGCACAGGGAGCTGCTCCCTGGTCACAACTTTCCTCCCCCCAAAGCACTGTGGAAAGTTCCTCTTCTGCACCGACCTCCAGTCAGTAAATACCCCTCAGCTGAACTGCCCAGGTGAAAGGATTATTGTTTCAGGGGATTTGGGTAGAGGGGTGCAGATGCCAGGGCTGTAATACTGACTTGGAGCCTCTCCTACATCCCCAGAGGCCAAGGAAAGGACAAACTACAGCAATGTGCTCACATCCCCAGCTCAACCCCTCCCAGAAATTCTCTGGGCAGGTTCTGGGTTGTGCCTGACACCAGGCAAGTGCAAGACTCAGACACAGAGCTAAAAAACTCCAAATCCCCTCGTTCTGTGCAGGTGAAGAATAAAAGGAGAATGACTCTGCATCGCATCTACACATCCTTTTCCTTCTACTTTACCCTGAGAACAAGGCAGTTCAAACTCTTAACAGTTCAAAACTCTCCCCCTCTCCCACTCCCACACCACTGTGGGTGCATCAATTCTCAACCAGATGTTGGTTCTGCATCACCATAAAAGGTGAAACCCTGGACAGGACCTTGGAGCACTCAGCCTCCAAACCAGAGATGTGGCACAAGCAGGACTGGCTTCTCTGTTACCAGACTTGCTCACATCTTTGTTCCTAAAAACAGCACTTTCCTTCCAGCACAGCAGGTTGGGGAGGACAGCAGGGGTGGCAGCTGGACGGAAAAGAGAATGACATTTTTGCCAGGACAGCCCAATGACCATGGTAGGACATGTTTTTTAATCTTTTCTAGGTTAAACACAGGCAGTTGTGTCTTGTTATATTACATTATATAATATGATTTGCTGATGCAGTTTGATATGTTGAATCCAAGAACATCATGACTCATGTAGGAAATTGGAAGCCTCCTTGTCTCCAGAATAGTGTTTCCAGAAGCTAGAGTGAATCAAATTGATTGTATTTGTTTAGTTATTTTTGCTGTTTAGTAAATAACTACTGAAATAGTTATTTTTCAAAGTCTACAAGGAAAACCTCCACAGATTTGAGAGGGAGAGGGAATCTAAAGTCTTTGGTGCGACAGATTTTCAAAAAATCAAATATTCTTAGAAAATCTGTTGCAAAAAAAAAAATGGAACAAGTGGAGCAGGGAATATCACCATAGGTGGCTGTCAGGACTCCAGGGTTGCAGTCCCTCTCTCCAGCAGTGGCTGGAGAGAAAGGCACATTTCCCTGCAAAGCAGCCTGGCTGCCAAGGAGTTCCTTGCCTTGGGAGCTGAATGCTTTTGACAAAAAGCCTGAGCTTTTCTGAAACACTCCTCTCTAGCATCTGGCCATGCTGGTCTGCCCAGACATGAAGATCCACTTCACAACAGCATTGTAAATCTTAATTAAGATCTGTAAACTATAGATAAAAAGGATTATATGAGTACACAAGTATCACTATCAGGTAGAGCCCCTGAGAAGCAGCACTTTGATGCTGCACCATGCACAGTGGCATTGAGAAATGTATGAATGTCACAGCATTATTGATTCTGTAGCTACTAAAAAGCTCCAGGATCCCTGGCAATAAAAACATGATAATGAGAAGTAGCCAGGATAGCACTATTTCTGCAAACAGTATTTGCATTCCCTGGGACTAGAGCACGAGCTGTATTTATCAATAGAGAGGTGAGGGCTGGTTTGAATGCAAAGGATTAGCCAAGTTCATTTTGCAGGAAATGTGGTGGCTGTGGTTCACATTTTCAGCATTGGCTGGAAGGTATCAGCAACAAAAGAGCAACTCACCCAAAAGCAAATGCAGCAAAACAGCACCAATATATACCAGAAGAGAATATATCTGCTATTTGGGGGTTGGGGATTTGGGGGGGTTGGTGGTTTTTGGGGGTTTTTGTTTGGTTGGTTTTTTGTTGTTGTTTTTCTTGTTCTTGTTTTGTGAGTTGGGTTTTTTTGGGGGGTGGTTGTTTTTTTGATTTTTTTGTTTGGGGTTTTTTTTTGGGGGGGTGGGATTTTTTTTTGTTGGTTTCTTTGGTTTTTTTTGTTTTGTTTTGTTTTGTTTGTTTGGGGTTTTTCCGGTTGTGGTTTTTTTTTTGGTTTTTTTT
>VWZU01004414.1:444523-466034 GCA_013397095.1 Sterrhoptilus dennistouni | reverse complement strand
TTTTTTGAGGGGGGGGGCGGTAAAGCCAAAAACTCAATAGCTAAAATATTAAAACCTTGGTTTATTTATACTCAGGATGTGCAGGAGCACAACCTCATTAGAAGGTGAAGGAAAAGGAGCATGTTGTATTGCCCTAACGAGTAGCTGCTATTTAATGAAAAAGATAAAGTATTGCTTTATGGAAACCCAAAGCATCGGAGATTTCTCTAGAGAGGGCAATATAACGTAATTAAGGCCAAGTGCAGTGATGAAAAGAGCTACCTCAGTGATGTATGTTGACTGATCCTGCCCCCCCAATCCTGTGCAAATGAGGACACAGCTCTAACAGGCTGCTTTCCATGATTTACCGGGGCAGGGTGTTTTCAAAAGCAGAAAGAAAAAGACAGTTTGTAAACACCAATCACTCTCCCACCGTGAGAAAAGGGAACGATGCTGCTGTGCTTTAACAGGGGCTACGTGAGACAAATGGCTGCTTTGCCTCTGCAGGTCATTAGCATAGGTACAGCCATAAATCCTGTTGTTCCCCGCTGCGGAAAGGCAGGAATCCTGCTCACGCTGTCCTCTGAGCTCTCGGCACTCGGGACAAAAGGCATCCTCACCTTCCACCTCTGCACTTGGTGACACACAGGCTGGAGCTGCATCCTCCACTTCCTCCTGCCTGAGGTGCCACATTTTCAGCCCCAGTGAGATGTTCAGTGCTCAGCCTTTGATGGAGATGGGGCAGTTTGGTCTGACAGATCTCAAAGCCTGCTGTTTGTTTGGGGTTTTTTATTATTCCTCTCATTAAATGAGTTTTTCTCTCTTTTTATATCTCTTTTCCCAATGAATCTCCTGGCTGACGCACACGTTCCACATGGCAGGGAATAAAAGAAAACTTTCCTTTGTGCAGACAGAGAACTTTTGTATTGGAAAGAAAAGAAAAGGCAGAAAGCAAATTCTTCCAACATTTCTTGCTTGGAAAAGCTTACAAATCCTGCTGGCAGAAAGTTTATAGTCCTCTGCAGAGATCTCAGCTGGGTGATTTTTTTTGTCTCTCAGACAAGAAATACCATGCAAATTCTCTTAAATTACTTGGTAACTACAGAAGATATGCTTGGCAAATACCCTGTCACTACACAACCCAGTAATTACATATTCTGCATCCAGGTACCAATTATATTGCCTCTCAATTACTCAGCGATTACACTCCAAAGTAATTACACCTCGGTACTCTGGGTGATAAAGTAGCACCAGTCCTGTGTCCATTCTAGGGGGAATTGGCTTCCCTATACACACATTTCCCAAACACTTTATACCCAAAAACAGATCCAGAGATCTCCCAAGGAGAGGGAATGTGGGGAAGGGAATATGTCCTTCCTCCCAGAGTAGTGGTGGGCTGCTGATCTTCCTCAATTAATCAACAGTTGAAGACCTCTGAAAGCAAGACACCCATTTAATGTTAAAAGGAGGCAGAAGTCGCTGGGCCAAATGCATGGTGAGGAGTCAGGAGGCCTCGAAGACATAGAAAAGGTGATGTGGTGGCTCCAGAGGAGCAGGGGACAAGTGCTCAGTGTATGGCAGCACTAAGAGTGACAACCCAGCACATCCCCACAGTGCAGCTCTCCTACAGAAGGAGTCAAGCCCCGACTGCAGCTTCACTGCTCCAGAGCCAGGAGAGTTTGTGCCCTGTGGCTGAGCCCCACAGGGTCCCCAGAGTGGCTGATGGCATCAGCACACAGCTGTGCACAGCTGTGTCCCCAGACACCGCACACACCCCGGGCAGTCCCTGGGCACAGGAACACCAAAGTGCTCCCACGGGCAAAGCCACAGCTCATTGTCCTCCTGGGGCCCAGGAACCAAACCACACTGCTCACACTTGCTCTGCCAGCAATTCCTTCAGACATGCTAAATAAGTCAGAGGAGAGGATTTTCTAAAAAAAAACCACTACAGCCACCTGCAGCTGCTGCCTGCCTTTCCCATCACCTCCTGAAGCTCATTCCTGACCATTTACATCATTCCCATTCTCCCTGCATCCCACAATGACACCTTTAAATGGCAGCAAGTGTCAGAGATTCACTTCTGCCAATCTTTTCAGCTCAGAAGCAACCTGGGCAGCATTTCAAGAGCTCAGAGTTCTGGCACTGTCCCTTAACAATGCTTAAGAGGATGTTAATAGGTTAATATGTTAAATATTGTCTCTTTCTTGCTGAACCAGATGAGAAATATCTCAATTACAGTATTCCCATGGAGGAGTCTTACTCACTCAAGTTATTGTAAGCCAGGCCACAATCACCACATATCTGCCTGCTCTAGGACAAGATCACAGCTCTTTAGGGTTTTTGCTGTGTGATTTCACTGGACACAACACAGAAGACCCTCTGAGAGACCATGATGCTATTAATGAATAAAATCTCCAATCCTCTCCTCACCCCATGCTTGAACAGTGCTTGTCTCCCAGCCCATGGTACCATCTGAGCTCTTGTTTTTCCCTATTTCCTAACAGGTCTTACCTATAGTTTCTTGAAGTAGATGGGAATTTTCCACTGATTTCAGCATATATAGGGTCTTGTCCCTGGAGTAATTTCTGTCTAAATAAGGTAATCACCATGGCAGTTCATTCATAAATCTTATGATGAGTTTATTGCATACTGTTGATGGGGAAGGATGGAAGAGAGAAACTGCATACTGTCTGAAAAAGAAATGCATTTCCCCATTTAAAGAGCTCTTCCCTCGAGTGCATCATAATTATCAATGAAAAGTAGTCCAGTGTGTGCTTCTGTGGAGCAAAATTATTTGCTACTCTGCAGAAAAACACGATTGCTGGGCTTGTATTTCTGCACCTGATCACAGCTTTGGTCACTTGGCATTACCACACCTGTAGGATGTGCTCCAGGAGGAAAAGCCATAGCAAACCTCTGTCCAGCAACAGCCAGTCCCTCACCTCAGGGGTTTCATCCCCATTTACACCAGTGGAAGGCAATAATCCTCATGGATAATGGCACTATGAAAATAGATTATCAGGATTTTATCAGAAGCTATGAAGGTGGAAAATCAGGTCAGTTCAGACCCCCAGAACTTCCTTGCTCAAGTGGCAGCTCCTTGTTTGCCAGCCCTCCCCTCAGATTTCTATCTGCCTCTGTGGTTGGAGTGAGACCATTCCTGGGTTAACAAAGGACATTGCCAAAGACAAAACGTAATCCACTTCTAGAATTTACAGAGGAAGTTCTCCATTAGGAACTTTAAAAGGAAACAATTCTCAGCCAGATGTGTTTCAGGCTGAAAGAGAAAAGAGAAACTCCCTTAAGAGAAAACAATGAAAGCAGCACAATCCTGTCAGTCAAGATGCAGAGACACTCTTATCAGGACTTAATTAAGAACATTCTCCTTCTGCTTCGCTGGCCCCAATAAATGTAGGAAAACTTTTGACCTTCATCTTTGGCAAGTCCTGGAGAGACTTGGCTGAACCTGAGCAGCAGCTTCATCCTGCCCCAAACTGAGCTGTGAGGAATGGGGGATCCTGACTTCTCTCCTGCACTCTCAGCCTGCTGGGGAGCCTCAACACTTGCAAAAACAATCAGAACTGAACAGAGACGACATTTTAACCTCCTTCAGATCTCCCCACATCCATGTCAGCCGTTCCAGCAAAAAGAATTCCAGACTTGTCCTTACAAGATAATTCTCTCTTTGTGTACCCATCAGCAAGCAGGTGACATTGCTTAAGCCTCTTGCCACAAGGAAGCTGTAATCCCTGCCTTCTGTCAAACCTGAAAGGCCCGGGTCAGGTCCTGTTTAGCAGGCAAAACTGCACTGGAAGGATCCAGCCTGTGCAGCTGCTAAATGGATGGCAAGAGGCTCCGTGCCTGGAACACGCAGTTTCACCCTTGGTGTCAAACACATTCGGCCCCATTAACATTTTATCTCCGCGCCAGAGCAAGAGCAGGAGACTTGGCAACCAGTCAAGAATAATCTTTTCTGGCACAGGGAACCCTGCTGCAACAACTCCCATGGACTTGGGGACAGCTGACTGGCAGGAGGGAAGAGGATGGAGATGTGGAAGAAGAAGGGGGAGGATGGAGCAGGTGGATGGGGAGGTTGTTTCCTTCAGACATTGGTTTAGCAAAGCCTGGCTGCTGTTCCCTTTGTGTCTCTGGAAACAGAAGGAATTAGCCCTTATCTGCACTAGATGCCTGACCATTGGCCGATGTTCACACTGTGCTGTGAGAGAAAAAACCTCCCAGCTAAACATCCCCCATCCACAAGTGTAGCTGAGACAATGCAAATGCCATGGATCAGAGCTGATGACACGATCTATCTTGGATAAACTCAGTAGTGAAAGGGTGGGATTGTTCACAGTTTATCCTGAGAGTTGGCATGGCTTGGTCAAAGGAATCTGAAGGGAAAAATACCTCCCATCTTATTTACTTTCAAGTGAATGTCCACAGAACTTGCTCTCAGGAATATTCACCTCAGTCAGAGTAACAGAAGGATTAAATTTGGGAAGCATCAGGAGTGAAAACAGGTTCCTCACATCAGCTGAGGAGCAGAGATTTAATTCCTCCATAGCCAAAAGAACAGGTTAAACATAACAAGCGCCCAGACATGCAGGCTTCTCTAGGACCCATCTTCAGAGACTCACTCCGGAGCCTCTTACATATCCAAATGTGAAATTAAAATAGAAAATATACAATGAATGGTCTCCTGATACAGTCAAATGCCCTAGCACCAGGGTGAGATTACTTAGTATAATTTCTATTCACAATAATTAATTGGAACACCTAGAGTTTCAAAAAATAGCTCTGCAATTCCACTGCTTAAATAGCTTACAGTATTAGCAGCTAAGGCAAAAGGGAGGGATGAAGAACCGACTGATTAAAAGCAATACTTTAATGAGATAGCAGCTCAAATTTTACAGAATTCATCAGGAATGGGGGCAAAGAACCCCCAAGTTAGAGTAGGAAAAGCACATTACAAAGCCAAATGGAGGCAAAGTATCAGTGTCCGGCTCACAGACTGGCAGCAGAACATCTGGGGGACAGCAGTATGGTGGTGACAGGAGGGTCAATACCTGCCACCAGCCACGGGACTCCCTGCATTCATTACTGCAGTAAACATCACACCAAGAAGCTGAAATAGAAGCCAAAAGGTAGAAGGAGAAGAGGAAAAACAAAAGGGAGCTTGGGACAGGATCCTGATGAGGAGAAAGAGGCTCATAAAACAAGGACAGATGGAAGTCAAAGCAGAAGTTTCCTACTGGAAGTGAACCCTCATTTTGCCTGATTTCCTGACCAAACAACAGCTCTGCAGTTGTGTTCTGTGTGTATGTCTGCTCTGCCCAGTGCTACACAGGAGCTCAGTCTCCAGGGCATCCCACATCTTTCACAAAAGCAGGAAGGTAGGGATGTGCTGGGAGCAGCTGGAATGAGCACAGAGCCCTCAGAAATTCCTTCTTAATGTTATAAACACAACGGCAAAAATCGGATTAACAAAGAAACAATTTATTAATAAAACAATCCCAATCACCGACAAAGAGAAAACCACAAATAGGACGTGCAGCGCAGCGCTGGGTGGATGAGGGGTCAGTACTCTAAGGTACAGTTTTCCCAAATCCACACGGAGCAGATCGCAGCTCGGGGTTTTATAGGGGTTTTCGTGTCCCGAGGCGAAACAGGTGCTTGGGATAGTCCAGCAAATAGTCCAAATAATTTTCGGATGGGCTTCCCGGATTTGTCGAACTTTGCAGATCGTATTCCGGGAAGGTTCCTTTCACATGCGGATGGGGCTCGCCCGGCCCATGTTTATTTCAATGTGTATTCCTCGGCGGAGAATTCTCTTTTCATTCAGGGAGGAATTTCTCTGTCTGGGTATGATGCCGATTCTTATCTGGGTTGGCCAGTGTCTTTGTTCCTCCTGATGGCTCCTGTCCTGTTCTTTGTCCCGGGACTGGGGGACGGCCGAAGCCTGGCTTGGAGGAAAGTTTCTACAGACTGTACCTTTTCACATTTTATATTAACACCAATCTAACATATATTTCTATATTTTCTTTTATCACGAATTTTTACCCAATGCCACATTTGTCACACTAACCTTCAGAGAAGCCACACAAAATGTTTGACTCCCGTGTTTGGCTGCTTGTGGAAAAATAACATTCCTTTGCTCTGATTTCTGTGAAGTTGTGCTGTGTCCCTGTGGCCTCGTGCAGAGTTTGAGAGACTCAGCTAATCTGCACCTTGAGGATCCTCAGTGATATGAGGAGTCAGAGCACGCTGCTGCCAGAGGACTTGCTAAGCCATGGAAATGTCACCATGTGAAGTTGAGGAAATTACCAGGTTATCCCAAATGATTTTTTTTTCTGGTGAATTAATAATGTTTCAGCATAAGGGAAGCAGAAAATATCTGTCTTTAATTTATTTTTCCTCCCTGATTTATTAAGAGCATGGAAACATAAGTATGGCACAACACTACAGTCAACTCCCAAATCCCCATTCTTCTTATAAATCAAGGAAATTACAGTTTTTTCTAACGAAACGAGGCTTCAGAATCAGTTCCAGCATGTGAATGTGTGCCCT
This sequence comes from Sterrhoptilus dennistouni, assembly GCA_013397095.1. NCBI lineage: Eukaryota > Metazoa > Chordata > Aves > Passeriformes > Zosteropidae > Sterrhoptilus > Sterrhoptilus dennistouni. The sequence goes on along the minus strand of VWZU01004414.1, from coordinate 459,488 downwards.
AGAGATCCCAACACCTTCAGAGCAATGCAAGTACACGCAACACCTAAATTACCTCTGATAGCATGCAAGGGAACAGAGGCACAGATTCCACAAATCTGAATCCTCCTTTCAACACAGCTAATTCAATCTAAACCCTGTAAAATAAGTTCATGAGAAAAAATAAACCACCTAGTTCCTTACTCCATCCCTAAAAATCCTGCTTGCAAAATTAATATCTTTATCCCCGTGCCTGTTGTGCTTATCTCCTGTCTTGCAGCCAACCAGCTTCTGAGCTGTGTGCTTTGGCATGTAGGTCCCAGATTAGCAAGGCTCAGCTGGGAAGCATCTTTGGAAACACACTTAGGCCTGGCTTGCAGGGCTCTCCCCCTCAGCAATCCTCTGGCTGCTTCTGCAGCCAGCTTTCCATGCTAATTTATTTGTCCTCATCAGAGGAGATGAGATCTTAAGATCTTCAAGATGCAACTTTGTCCCATCCGGGGATTTCCCCGTCTAGGCTGACTTGGGGAGAAGGTCTGGAATACCAGCAAAAGACAAGAAGCTCCACAAAGGAGGAGGATAGCAAGGAGCCAAATGCAGTTGGCCTGAAGCTTTTTCATACCTTACTCCTGTGTAATGAATCTGCATCATCCCACTGCAACTGCAGGCTCATAAAGATCCAGTTCAGTGTTTCCCTTTTAGTCACACTGATGATAATATGACTAATTGTAGTCTTCTTGCCCACTGAAAATTGAATGAAGGAGGAAATCTGCATACTGACTGAACATGCTGCCAGGGAGAATAATAAATGAAAATCAAAGGCCCGGCTCCCAGATGACTGTAAGCAAAGGAATCTGTTTGCATGAGAATTCACAGTTTCAATCACCACTGGAAGACTGCCGTGGATAGCATTTTTCTGGTAAAAATGATACAAGCGTTTGATCCTCCTCAGAAGAAAATCTGTGATGTTCAAGAGAGCACAAAATCTCACCTTTCGCAAAGCGCCCAGGCAACGAGGCCAAGGAGAGCCCAGCTTCGGTGCGTGAATTCCACAGGCAGCATCCCTTGATATCAGCTTGATTTATGTGATGGCTCCCTGAAAAAGAGATAATTATGTAGATTGGGATTATTTATTTACACGGCCCTGTCACATTTGGAATGGAGCTGGAGCCCCCGATCTGCTCAAATTCCCTGGCACGGCTGATGTAGAAGTTCCCTGTCGGAACGGATCGAGCGCGCTCCTGTCATGCCACCTCTCTCTGGAAGTGAAGGGACATTATTAAGGCATGAATCACCCGAATCAGGGCACTGTCTGTCCCAGGAGGCTGCTCAGCTCCCAGCCACGGTGCACTGCTGCTGTCGGTCATGGCAGCAGCAGCCATGACGTTTTTTAATGGGAGTGCAGTTCTCTGCAGCAGCAGCATGGACATGCTGGAGGTGGATCATGCCAGCCCAAGGAGCCTGATAGCAGCCTGGTGTTTGCCTGGTATCCCAAGAGAAAGGAAGAATAAAGCAATAGCAGAGCTCAGATGAGCTTTCACAATGAGATAGCAGGAGCCATGCCTGTGCCTCATTGCCACCTCCTAAAAGCGACACAATGAAATGCTGGTGCTGTATTTTTCCATCTAGACTTGTTTCTCAAGTGCTTCTCTGCTTTTGTCAAGAGGGCACATTGATAGCCTTCCCAAAAGCCCTCTGGAGCCACCTTCCTGATGGAATGATCCATGTCCTTCCATGGGGTGGTTCAGAGGTGAACAGGGCACTTCACTCTGTGAGTCTATAGGATCCCCCCCATTAGCACCTTTGCACCAGAGCTACCAACTTCCCTACGTTCGAAGAGTCAGGGAGGGAAGTAGAGATGAAAGACCTCATACAAAAAAATTCAATTTTTTTTTTTTAAGGCATCTTGAATGGGAAATGTGTTCTCTAGTGAGACTTGGGTCATCTTTACACCCTCACCACACCCCTGCCCATCATCCTGGGTATGCTGGGCAGAGCAGCTGCCAGGCTGTTGTGGTTTGTGCTACTCACAAACAGCTTCTTGTGATTTTGACAGTCAGGTTTATTGGACTGCAGACTGCCCTGGATGTTCCCTTCCACTTTTCTGATAATTATGCAAGAAGACCCCTCTTTAACTCTTTAGATCAGCTCTCTCTCCTTGCATCACTGGAGCAGAGCCAAGGGGACAGAGCTGAGGCTACAGTCTGAACTTACATATTGAGTACAAGTCACAGGAGTCAGTAAATCATTTGTCTCTACAGGGGGGCCCTGCACCTGCCAGAGAGGAATAATTAAATGATCAAGTGTCCAGAGAGCTACAGAGGCAGAGGACTCTGGATATATTTGAGGTGGTGGAGGAGCCTTCTTCACAAAGTACCTGACTGTTACATTCCTCATTAGCTTTGCTTCCCTCCCATCAGCCCTACAACCCAGTGAAGCAAAAGCGTCAAAAGCAGAACAAGATCAAGGCTGAAGCAGAAGACTGCCAGCAGGGGAGGGGTGTTGATCTCACATCCAACCTACCTGCACTCAGAAGGACAACTTCACCTTGGGATCTGGGCTCCACATCCCCTCAGGTGCTCCCTGCCCCTGGGCACGCTTCCAGCCTGTTTCTAATTTGGACCTGTCTCTGCAGTTCACTCATTTGCTGTGGGGCGAGATTAAAAAAAAATGAAGAAAAATAAATCTAGAAGGGAATACCTTTTTTACTTGATGCTCAGTCAGGAATGGGACATCATTTGAACATACTTCCTGGAACAGGAAGAATTCCCTATTCTCCTCCCAGGTAGAAACACGGGTGGGAAGAGGAGGATCACACTTTCTAATAGCTGAGGGTGCTCCTTTGGGCTTAAGCCCAGCATCAGGGCTATAATTAGGATCAGAAGGATGACCAGTGTTGGTAGCCACACGTGGAGGACAGGCTTCCATCCACCAGACAAAGCAGCACCTCCCTGGCACTCTTTCAGTCACACTCCTTTTCCCCACCCCGAGGGATTCCTGTCAGTTCCACGAAATTCTCATCAGGACAGATTCTGAGCAGGCTGTTGTGACAAGATCACTCTGAGTGCTGTGTGCCCAGCACCAGCAATGCTCCAGGTCAGGGCTGACTCTGCCTCCTGCCTCCCTCCATCCTCCCTGGGTGCACAAACATTTCAGCCACCCATGGAAATAACAACACAGACTCTCCTGGGAGCAGATGGGGCAAAACCACTCAACTGCTGCAAAATCTGTGCCTAAAACCAGCTCCCCTGAAGAGGGAAGTGCATAATTTATGATGGTTCCTGGCAGACCCCGGAATGATTTTCAATGAATGGGAAAAAAGGCCATTCATTTCTCCATTGTTGTAATATTTTAATTCAGTATTTAGCGCCCCAAAAAGTATTATTTAAAATTTTGTGGTACATTTCAATTCAACTTTATATAAATATATTTGGGATTATTTTGGACCCAGAGGATGGGAGCATTAATAAAAATTAAAATTGCTTTTAAAGACCTAAAATAAAATGTAGCCCTTCATTTTGGGTGAAATCAAATATTTCAGACAGACCAAACCAAATATTTATGAAGGGGTTGCACCACCACCTCCAAAACCATTCTGTTAATTTATCAGCATAAGATTCTCTTTCATACTTCTCACTCAAAACAAAACATCTGTCCCTTCTTACCATTCCTTGTTAGATAATGTCTTATCTTCCCCTTTCCATAAATGCTTAATTGAAAGACGCATTAATTTGTTGGTAGCACAACAGTTTGGAGAACAAGAAAAGCTATGAAACACTGATGGAGAAACAACCCTGCAGGAACATTTTCTGAGCTGACACCATCACAAGATGGTAGAAAAATGGTGAATGCACAATTAAAAAAAAAAAAAAAGGCATAAAATAAATAAAGAAAGAAATAGATTAAAAAATCACAGGAAAAAAAACAAACTGTGCAAGAGGTTTAAAAATTCAAAACATTTAAACTCTATGCTTGGACCCAAGAGGATGTTTTGCATCTGAATGGGACATTCAGAATGTCCCCATGAGAGCAATTCCACATTGCAGAACATTTTGTATTTTTTTGCCAGAATGCTGATTTGTATGTGACCTGTACACTGAGCAGCAAAACTTTCATACCACCTTTATTTCCTCCCAAGACAGGAATGGATAGCAAGCTTGAATTGTTAGCTATATTGTCAACATATTTTTAATAAAATATCCCTGGCCTTATGACTCTTCATCATCACAGTTCCATTAGCTTAAGCCACTTGTAATAAACTAATATGCAGAATGATTTCCAGATACTAGCAGCTAAAGAAATACTAAGCAGTTTCTGTTTATTTCTTTCTCCCTCTCTTTCTTTGCTTCTTTCTTTGCTTCTTTCTCTCCTTCTTTCTTTCCTCTCTAAATGACAGACAGATAAACAGACACACATCCGCACTGGAATTTCCTCAGCAGATCAGAGCAGGTCTCACCACAAGCTGGTAGATGGCTACTGTATTCAGGATATAATTGTGCCTTGTGAAAATAGAAATTCTTGCACTGATCTGGTGATCTGGAAATTAGTTTTGGTGAGGGCTTCTTTCCTCCACACTGAGAACCTTGTCCTAAGCTCAGAGGACAGACATAAAGGAGAGTCTCCATGCAGGGTGGTCATGTTGATGTTGATGCAGCTCCCAGACGGTGTTATTTCCTTGTTCTCCAGGGCTGGGATGAGCAACTGGATTATTTTATTTGTGGGTCAGCCCTGAAGTTACCATCACAAGCCTTCATAACTGGACAGCTCTCTAGCCACGAGGGAAGGAATGGTTTTCACTCTAACAACTCCAGGCTGCAGCTGCACTGAGAGCAAAGGCACTGGGAATGGAACATGCAACCCAACAGGCAACCAGTCCCTCCCTCTGCCTCCCTCCCTGGAGATGGCACAAAGTCATCTTGGCAGGCTGGACGCTGCTGCAAGCAAAGAAGAACTATTTGTGTGAGCACTGCAGAGATCAGATGTCATGACCAAAACACCGGGGGAACAACGGGCTGTGACCCAAGTGCCCAACCCAGCCATGAGCAGATGGACCAGTCCTGGGATAACAAGGGGATGCTGCACTCTTCTTCTGAGTGAAGAGACAGAGCAGCACAGGAAAAACCCTGAGCAGCATTTCCCTGATGTGCAGGTGCCTCTGAGCAGCCCTGTCAGTCTCTGGGAGCCTTGAGCCAAGCAGAACTAGCCCTGCTCCTTCGGCTACTGTGCCGTGTCCCACCCCGGTGACGCAGAATGCGCCAGCCAAGAGTGGAGAAGCACCATGGTTGCCAAGGCAATGCCTTTGCCATGAACAATAAATAAAATAGAAGACAATGCCTTGGGTTAGCAGCACCCTGGGGTCTGTGTAACTCTCACCACTGCAATACCTCCCTAGGAAAAAGCCAGCTCCTTGCTCCACTCATGGACACACACACACACACAAAGGCTGGTGCATTCCTTTTGCCTTTCACTGCGGGAAACTGCCTCCTCCAGCTCATTCCATGTCAAACAGCAACACAGGGAGAAGAAAACACAACCAAAACCACATTCAACCGAGCTCACTCCTTCCTACCTCTTCACAAACGACTGCCAAACCGTGGGAGGAATCCAAGACCCTAAGAGACAAGGAGTTCAAGCCTCCGGCATTGTGAACCACTGCAGTGAAACCTCTTATTTAAATGCAATGGGAAATAGTGTCATACACACAGACTAAAAGGAGAAGCCGGACACCAGCCCACCACCCCGTGGTTCAGAGTGGGTTTCTGTCAAAGGAAGATGCTGCAGGCTGGCACTGGCTGCGGGCAGGCAGCCACCGCCTGGCCAAGCGTGGTGGCGTGGCTCGTTTTTCACTCTGACACCACTGCAGGCTCCACAAGGCTCCTTGGCTGGCAAGGTGATCAGAATATTGAGTACGGTACTGCAGCAGCGAGCCTGGCACCCAGCACGGCAGAGGAGCCGCTCCCGCCCTCGCTCCCCGCCCCTTTCCCGCTCGCTTGCAAGGAAAGAAGGAAAAAGAACAAAACCACAAGGAGATTCCAGGCATCCAACGCCCCCTCATACATCTTCGGGGATGGAGCTTGGCTCCATTGTCTGCCGTCCTACAATTCGTTTCCCAGTGCCAGAGTGTCCGTGGGTGGGGTCCCCATGCAGAGCCCCCTTGTTAAAATGCATAGTTCTGCCACGGCCCTGTCACCCCGGCAGTGATTGCCATGATGCTTCTGCTGCAGGGACACTGCGGTCCTCCTCCGCCTTTACTATGCAAATGAAATTCCTGGAAGGAGCAATAAGTCACCGTCCACCTCCCATGGTGCGGCCCCATGGCCTGGAACAGCTCCAGGGTCAGCTCCTGTGGTGGGACCCAGCCTTGTCCCCATGGCTTGGAACAGCTCCAGGGTCAGCTCCTGTGCTGGGACCCAGCCTTGTCATCCTCCTCACACTGCCCACACTCAAACCCTCAGCACATGTTTGTGAGGTGGGAACAGCTCTGGCCTGACTGACAGCTTGGTGTCCCACCTTAAACCTGCAGCCACTCCTAACTGATACCCACAGAAACCCATGGAGGTTGAGCTTTAGTCAGGGAAAAGTTGCATGTCCAATGGCATGGCTCAATCAGCTGCCACCAAACACAGGTGATAGGAACAATATCTGTGAACTTGTGCCTTGCCGTACTCTTTCTACTGATCTTTGCCTTGCTGCATCTCCCCCTGCTCTGTCCTTGGGTATCTCTTGGATAATTTCTCCTGTCCCATCTGCCCAGCTTCATTCCTGCCCGTAGCTTTCCTGCAATGAGCAGTGAGTCATCAAAAACACCTTCAGAAAACTTTGCTTTCACTCGTGAGCTTCTTTGCCTCATCCAGCTGGGCAAGTTGCACACAGAACAAATTACTGTTATTTCTGAGAGCACTTAAGAACACATGTCATAGGTTGAGGGTGGGAGAGTTGGTCCTACAAGGGTTTGAAGGCCAATGGGATGTTTTCATTGTGTTTCTGAGATGCAGAAGAATCCCCTGTGATCAAATATCAACAGGATGCTTAAGCATAGTCCCCATTCATCTTAGTTCTTTTTATTTATTTATTTATTTATTTAAACGAAATAAGACATCTCTGAAAAGCATTTAAATTCACGTAAATATTGTGGAGAAGGAAATTTTATGCCGCTACCTGACTGATCAGTTACATGCTTAGCAAAACCAGCAGTAACAGCACAGCAGAGGTGGGGTTCTCTCTCTCTCCCACTCATATTATTTCTTGTGGATAACTCCTTATTGATCAGCTGAATGACACAGCAGAAATTTCCATTTCAAATTAAAAAAAAAATCATTTGCTGATTCAGTTTAAGAAAATGTTTGCAATAGGTTTCAGTGTCAAAAAGGCAGTGTTTCATTGACCAGATCTGACTCAAGAATACAAAACTGATGGATCCAATCCTGGATTGCCTTCCAGTGGCAAATGAGTTTTACAATAATTAAGCCTGGGAAAATAGATTTTTGTTATAAATATCTGATAACAGATATTCTGAACTCATAAATGTCTCTCTGATGTGAGATGGGGGTTGACAATATAATCATCTCTCTCACCACTCTGCCCTTCTGGAGCAAAAAGTGCATTTGTGTGCACTCCTGCTCTCCTCCTTCCCCCAGTCATTCCCACCTTTGGAGCTGCTCAGGAGAGCTCACTGCTGCCTGTGGTGAATCAAAATGTGTTATCATTAGGCTGAACGTGTTACTGAGTTAATTAAATGTCACACTTTTGATAACATTAATTAGAAGCATTTCAGACTCGTCTGAACACACGCCCTTCACAAAACCTGAGAAATAAGTGCTGATGTTTTCATCTCAGTAGATTTTATTGATGGAATCCCTTCATCCATTCATTCATTACTAATATTCAATGCATTTTTTACACTCCAAGGCAACAAGTTCTTCCTCTCTTTTTCATTCTGTACCAGACTGTAGGAAACACTTGCAGCACTCAGCACTCAAGGATGAGGTCGGACCCACATTTCTAGGACATAGTTTTTAGGAAGTTGAATTCTGCAAGTCAATGACAGCAGCTTTAGGCTGTGCTTGTCCATGGCCTGAGAGCTCCACAAAGTCATCATGGAGGCTGATGTTGTCCAAATTTGCACTGCTCAATCCTTTCCCTACTTAGCATGAATTCCCCACACCTTGGATTTGAAATAAGGGAAAGTCCTAAACCGAATCAAATCTCAGCTCAAAAAATCCACATCTTATTAAGTATGGACAAGGCAATTTTCCAAGCCAGGTACTACCTTGCCCCTAAATTCCTGTATGCACTGCAGACCTTTTCTCACACCAAATTGCATTTCCCTTTAGCCCATCAATCATCTCTTATTTCACCTCACCCATTGCAGGTTAATGCTCACCAGCACAGCCACCATCCCTCTTGCAGGGCAATCTCAATAATTTCCTCCCAGGGAACACAACCCCAAAACTTATTTGCCAGGCTTCACTTCAGGATGTCTCATGCTCCTTTGAACCACTGGCATGGCTGTTTTCCTATTACAGATTGGAACAACCCTTTGCACCTTATCAGGAATGTATTTAACCATTTATTACTGTATAAGGGACATGAAATACCAGCTCAAGGACATCCTTCACAACACAGGATATGTGGGCACTCTCAATGTGAACTCTTGGTAATTTGTTTACTGGTAACTGCTGGGCTGCCTCTCTATGCACTCCACTTAAATGAGGTTTTCCTTGGTTTCTGAAACCTGCCTGGTTGAAGAACAGACATAAGTGACAGCTGGTTAAGTCTTTTCAGTCTATGAAACAGAAATAAGGACAGTAAAATTAGACAGAAACAACCTTCATTCTCTTCTCCATTCCAGCTGGCTGGAGCCTGAACTGCAATGCACACCGGCAGTGGATTTTTTCACCAGAGCCCATCATCTTTTGTTTCTTCATCACCGTGACATCGTTAGCTCGTCGTGGACCCTTTGTACTCTGCTTTATTGCTTTGTCTCAAAGCTCTGTCATATGTCTGACACCTGAGGTGTCCCACAGCAGCTTTCACTAGGCTTGACCTTGGCCTCAAAAAGATGTGGGGGAAATTTGTGTCCCTGAAAGCTCTGGCTGAAGGCAGAGGAAAAAAAAAGAATAAAACCCTAAAGAGTTTGCTTATGGCAACTTTTATCAGGCAACTGTATAAAACACTCCATTTGCTATTAAAATGATAAACTGGAGCGGCTTCCAGAGATAAAGACTATGACAAAATTCTGTTATTAAGTGCTACAGTTTTGTTCTTGGCAGTGGCACACACCAAGAGCAGTTGTAGCTGTGATGAGGAACACAAGTAAATTTTCACTGAACCTGCTGCAAACAGGAACAAGAAAGCAAAGCAGACAATAATACCACAAGTTCAGCAGATTCCTCTGATGTTTATACGAGACTTTAGATCACATGAATTTGCACTAAACAGTAGCATAAAAGATGTTCCATGGTGTAAATGTAAAAGTTAGAACTTTTGCATTAAGTTTGATAAAATATGATGGATGGGAGACCATCAGAAATATTCATTCAGCCATGAAAATACATCCAAACACTTGAGGATCAGGATTTCATTGTTCCTACATGTCTTCAGAGCACCTCTGTCTTTAGAGAAATATTTTTTCTTAAACAAGAGAAAATTACTGGGGAAGGGACCTATATATTTATATTCTTATCAGAGAAATAATGGCCATGGGGCCAAGCCAAACCAGCTTAGTGAAGTGTTTTGTGATCAGCAGTTTTCATTAAAAAGTACTGAGAAGAGTACACCAGCCCTAGCTCTGTATACATGGGTTTGTTTAAATCAAGAGAAGGAAGAACTTGTTTGGAAAAAATAGTTACAGCAAGATTTTTTACCTAGAAAGCATTAACTTTGATCTAAAAATTTTTAATTAATATATTCTGTACCAGGACTAATTCACATATCTGAAATGAAGAAAAAAAATAACAAAAAGAGTCAAACAATAACTTGAAAGGAGGTCAGTGCCCCAGGCTATAAATATATTCAAAGACAGAATAAAAAGGTAAAGTAGTACATACAACAAACATCAGATTTGCTTTTACAAGAGCAATTACCCACTAAAATAGTTTGTCTACAGCTTTGTGGAGGTTTCTTTCACTCAGTCTTTAAAGCAAGGTGGGATGATCACACAAAGGTTATGGGTCTTGTGTAGATGTAATGGAGTGCAAGTCTGCACTCTGTAAGCTGACAAGATGAAAGAGTTGAGACAAAATGAATCATGATCACCTCCTAGCCTTAAAATATGTGATTCCCAGACCTTCTGCATTGTAGGTTTTGTTGCTTTCCTGTTTGCTGGGTGGAGTGGAGTCATCTGAGCTACAAAAAGCACCAAAGCTACAGCACCAAGAATGTAGTGTGATGTCTCAAAGTCACTGCACTGCAGCTTCCTCCTGCTTATTGCTTTTTGCTTTGGTGTTTCTGCAGGGATCAGCTGCTGCTTTGTTACTTTCCTCCGCATTAGAGGAAAAATAGTGAGGAATCTTTGGTGACCACAAACTTCCATATGCTTTCACCATGAGGTGTTTTCCCATAACTATTCTGTATCTGATGTTCTTTAGACAAATCAAAAACTGAGAACCAGGTCTAGTAAATCAGAGGGACAACTTGGTTGCAAAGGTGTAAAAGGAACAGTCAGGAATGATGGGCAGTTCTAGTAGAGGAGGGTGAGCAGTAAATCCACAAGTATCAAGATTAGGGCCAGTTTTAGTCAACATCACCTTGTTCAATTCATTTGGTGGCGAGTTTGGGAGCTCTTCCAGTTCTTCCTGCAGTCTCCACGAAAAAAATTACAGTAATTGGGGTGGGAATATGAACATCAAGATGTGTCCTTCTACTGGAGGGTCTTGACATCTTTGCAAAAAGCCACAACTGGACTTTTCTGCCTCTCTCCATTCTCTAAATGCTTGCACCACTGGCTAGAGAAAGAGCAACTCTTCAAACATCAAGGAGTAAATAATGTTGTCAACATCAGCGTCATTTAGCTGCTGGTAGAAGACAGATTTATAGAAGCAGCAAAATTTGTTGGCATTAAGTAATGTGACTGCAGGCTGTTTTTGTTTGTATTGTTCATGATCACAGAGCAGCCTCTTTCTCTGTGGGGCCTACACCAGAAGAGATGATCACAGTCCTCCAAAAAATATTGGATTCTCACTTCAGTAATACTCTGTCTCAGGAGAGGCAAATTCACACAGGCCTCCAGCAGCTTTGCGCTGAACAGGATTTGCAATAAAGAAGATTTTTAAAGGGGGCTGAAAAGACAGCAGTGGTGTATGTTTGAGTGTGTTTGCAGGGAGTGCTTCTGAATAAAAGCAGGTAAGGAAGGTGTCAATTAAAATGCAGTGGAGAGGTGTGGGAAGGACAAAGAAGGTGTTTCTCACAGCCTGGTCACAGGACCAGGCACCACTGGGTGACACTTTTTGACAAATCCTGCCCCACTGCCTGTCCTGTGCTCCTCAGAGTCATTCATACTAGAGCAGGGCAAAAAATCCATGTTCAAAAGATGATTGTGCCAAACTGGATCCATTTTTCAACCTCATACCAGCCCTGCAGAGCCACAGCACCAGTAACCTTCAAAACCCCTGTGAAAATTGTGAGGGTTTATTTTGTTCAGACCACGCTGAAAAAGGCAGGAACTGCAGCTTGTGAAGCTAATGTTTTACCTGGTGAACACAGCCCAGATTTGTTCAGAACTAGGTTTTCTGGAAAGTTCACAAACCTTTCAACAAGTCTGGCACAAATGACCTGACAAGCCTGGCCTGAGGTCAGACTCCCACAGCAGAAACTCCACTGCCCTCCCTGCTGTGGGTTATTTGGGGATCAGCCAGCCTTGGGCTGGCACTGCTCGACTTAAAGCAGGGTTTAATTGGCAGTTAAACACTTTTATAGAAGAGGAGACAATTACAACAATCAGGAGAAGAAAAAGGTGGCACAGCTGGTCCCCTCAGCACCAGTCAAATGAATTTACTGGGCCAAAACCCAACTATTGCTCACGGTGCTGGATGTACCTGGCAGCTCAGAAAGGTAAGGGATGTGTCTGAAACAAGAGACTGATGTGCTTGAGAAGCCTCATTTTGACATTGTCCTCCCATGCCTGTCCTGCTAAAGCTTTTTATTTTATTATTATTATTACAGTACTTCACTGCCTCTCTTGAACAAATGGCGGGAAAGACAAATGTCCAAGCTGGTATCTGGAACCAGAAAAGATTCAGAATGGCAGTAATAGAAATGAATGTTCTCACATCTTTCAGCACAGATAGCAAGGAAACCTAAGCAAGCTGCTCCCATTACTGTCACCCTGTCAAGGCCAGACTCCACTGGTCAAGCTGGAAACACATTATTTGCCCTGACAAATAGTGAGCTTGTGCAATACGTTTCTCTGAAATCACCAGCATGATTCACAACAACTTCACAGTCTGGCCTCAGAAGATCAGTTGAAATGGCCTGTCCTATCCTTAATGCCTTCTGCAGCCTCTGTAAAAAAAAAAAATAACTACTGGGAAATGGCCTTTCAAGAACACTCCCCAGCTGTACAAATACCTCCAATCTACCCTGACCTTCACTGAAATCTTCCTCTCAGGGAAGGAAAATTATATCTTTTAATTTTTTTCTAATGTTCTGGTTTATTGTTTCTGCTCCTTCTCATGCCATATAATTAAAATTATGTCCTCAGAGTTGGAGGATACTTACAATAAACAGCTTCTGTGGAAGCTGAACAACTCAGCTATGGTGCTTAATCAACTGGAGATGATGTTTATTGCTGCATATGCTCTGCTGCTGTGAAAACTAGCCCTTAAATACTCAGTTTCTAAACAAGAGAAAATAAAAATCCAATAAGAACAAGTTAAGGTCCTTGACACACTGTAGGGAAGTGAAGGCAAGAAAGAAGGATTGTCTGTTGCACAATAGGAATAGGCTTAGGTCAGTTAATACATTGTAAAATGAATTACTAGTGATAGATGAACCACAGGACACATAAAATCCTGATTTTCTTCCAATAAGTGCCCATGTATTCCTTAAAGCTGCAAATTTCACTCTCATTCAGCTCTCCCAGCCTGGCTGCTCCAGAGCTCAGAAGAAAAACCTGTGGGCTGCAACATAGCTCATGTGCCTCTCCACAGACAGCCCCAAGAGAGCCATGCCAGGGGCTGAAGAACACATTTTAAATAAACATCAAGGGCAAAAGAGCAGCTGTTAGCAGCAGTCATAAATAATTGGGAAATATGCTGAGGGCCAAATGTGCAAGAGCCCTCAAGTACAAAATGAACTTGTCACTGTGAGGAGCCTCACTCTTTGCAATGAGAAGACAGGGAAAGGGTTGACACACAGTTTTGCCTCAAGTGTAAAGAATCATTTTACTCTAAACCTCCTGGGGTCCTTCCTATTGTGTACAAATAATCCAGTGTAATTTCCTGAGCTCCTTGGATTAGTCAGGATTATACAAACTCATCAGTGCTCCTGGTTCAGCCTGCAGATCATGCATGGCCTCATCCATTGCAGATGGACAGGATGGGGCAGAACCACAGGGCTGCAGTAGAGAGGGAATGAAGGGGCCCTGGAGCAGAGAACTGCAGAGCTGTCACCCACCAGCACAGGATGTGTCCCTTTCACAGGGGACCTGACACTGTTTTACACCACAGTGACACAGACTCTGAGCTTCAGAAGGCTGAAAATGACTCCTTTATTTTTGGGATGTGTCTCTCTTATATGTTGTATTACAAAGATCAGTTTGATTGGTGACACAAAGACAAACCTCTTCACTCACATTGGTCAGACCAGAGGGACATCAAGAAGAAGTCCCTCCTAGGAAAAGGAATGAATAACATAGGTACCGTTACAAAAACAGGTCTCTTGTTTATAGAAAATTCCCTGGGAAAAGAATTTCAGAAAACCAAAACATCTCAGGCACAGAACCAAAAAAAGTATCTCTGAATCAGCAGCTCAGTTCTGCCTGGAAAAATCTTGCAAGGTTCACCTGATCCACCAGGCCAGCAAGGCTCCTACGTAATCAGCCAATTTTTGCTGTTTGTGTCATTCCAGTTTTTATTACTCCCCTCTTATGTATTTCTGTAGGAGCCCTTTAGCTGAATAAATTACATTATTAACAGCACTAATAGCAACAAAGTGAGTGATTGGTAGGAATTTCATTTGGCATGCTAGAAATTACAGTTAGAGATGTGTTTTAAATGTTGATAAATACAAGCAGAGGACTTCTGCTTCACTGGAGAAATAGATTCTTCCATTGCCTCCTCTTGTGACTGGGAATGAAATATTGCAAAATTATTTCTCTCTGCAATTTGCAGCCCAGTCCATGCACGTTGTCTCTTCCTTCAGCTTTGAAATACAGGCATAAATCTTTTGTACTTTGGCTTATCTTGCCTCTACCAAGCTCCTGCACACCTAGATATAGTGATCCACTGTAAATCTCCTGGAGTAAATTATTCTGCATTAGAAAAATATAATACAAAGCAAAAAAGAGCATTTGATACCTTTGGATACCAGGGAGGAATTAAATCATATATATAATACAAAATAAGCACTTGGTTAAGGATTGCCTATTGTAAGGCAGCAATATAAACCTGCTAGAAGAATCAAAGCACTAATCATCAGATTTGATTTTTCCCTAGCTGTGTGAAGGAACCAGTACAGTCCTCCAAAAATCACATGAAATAAATAGTGGAACATTCCTAAAGGCTCAGACATTAAGGACAAGTTACAGGTCTGTATTAGGAACACACACAGAGACAGTCCTTAAATTCTTTCTTCTTTCTTTTATTTAAATAAAATATATTAAGACAGGTGAAAAAACCTCATTGAGACCAAAACTCAGCACTCACATAGGTGAAAAGTATCTGTATAACATGAAAATAAACAGCAGCATCAAACTGTCTGCAGTGTTTTTCTAAACCGTCTAAAACATGGCAGAAAATGGCTTTTCTTTGGTTTCTTTTTTTTTTTTTTT
>VWZU01004414.1:383909-444452 GCA_013397095.1 Sterrhoptilus dennistouni | reverse complement strand
AATTCATTAAAATCCTCCTTGTGTCCCATCATATTCAAGGGTTCTCTAAGTCAGGAAATGTGTGATTTTGGGAGAGACACCTCTCAGACAGAGAGAGTAAAGTGAGCTCCCAGACAGCGCTTTCTGAACTTGTCAGCAGAAACATTTGCGGCGGAAATTTTATTTCAAGAGCTGTCTGCATTCAATTAGGGAACAGAGGCAGAGCTGTGTGAGCCCAGGCCAGGAATGCAGCCCAATATTTTCGGCACTAAGTAGACAATGAGACAGACTCGAGCACCAAAACAGTAAACAGTTTGTGAACCACATCAGGCACAAATAATCACAAGGGCAACGTGACTGTTTGTGGATAAATCATGACTGAAAGCTTGCATCACCAGCAAGGCTGAGATCTCTGCTCCTGCAGAATAACAGCTAAAAAGTCTCACTGGAACCACAGAAACAATTTCTTCCTCTCCCAAATATCCTTGTCCTGCCAACCCAAACAAGTTCCCTGCTGCATATTATTTATTATTTAAACTGGGAGTGCCAAAAGCTGTAAGGGATAGAGTTCTCTGACTCCCTTCCATCAGATCATGTAAGCACAGGAATGTATTTAATTATTTTGTGTGGTCACAGTATCCATCAGAACCTCAAGACTGAGCCTTCTCTGAGTTTTTTTATTTTAAATCACATCCTAGTCCTGGTAGATGGAGCTGGAAACACCCCAGCACTCTGATACTGGGTTTTCATTGGCTTATTCAGACATCAAAACTCCCTGGACAATTTTGAAGTGCTGCCTTCCCAAACAAAACCACTGCCACCACATTATTGTGCTGTAATCCCCTGGGATGCCCATCACAAGTAAAAATCCATTCCAAGGATTTTTGCTGGGGCATTAAAGAGTTTCCTCAAACTCACCCCATGCTCCTTCACCTCCAGGAAGGCACTGAGTAACTCTGAACAGGATTTTGCATGCAATAAAAGGAGAAAAAGATGTAAAGGCCTGATGGTTCTCTCTGAGGAAGGGTCACATAGGGAAACAAAGGGCATGAAATAATAGAGAAGAGAGGGAACTTATAAGAGAAAAAGGCTTTATGATCCTAATAACAAAAGTTCATAATCCACTCAGTCTTTTGTTCTGGCTCAGAAGGACATTTCCCCCAAGGGACATCCATCAGGAAGAAAAAAAGAGATGCAGAAACAGAAAGTGAGGGGGAAAATTACTGAAGAATAAGGAAAACAAAACCTCCATTTGATCTGCAGTTTTCAGCAGAATACACCTCACAAGCTTGTTACTAATTGTCCCAGTATCAGGAAGCATTTTGGAAATATTTTTTCAGTGGACAGCAGACTCTTTTCTAACAAATCTTCTGCAAATCCCATGGGTTCTACAGGACTCCCATGGTCACCAAGCTCCTGTAAACCTTGGCATTCCCTCACTAAGCCTCCATGGGGTATTTAGTATCCACCTGCATTTCTCCAGCAAACTAATGGCAAAGTTTTCCATCAAGGACAGGGGCAAACCTACTCAACTTTCCAACTTTAATGTGATATTTTCTTCAGGCAAGTGGATGGCAGTTCTGTATCTGCTGCAGTTTTTGGCCAAAGGCTTGGAAAAGTACAACAAACCAACAAAAGGTCCTGCATGTCTGTTTATAAGCAATTCACAGACTTTGTACACAACTGCTCTACTCAGCCTTTCCTCTCCCTCTGGTCTCTTTCACACTGCTTTACCTCAGTTCCTCAAAGCTGCACTAAACAGGAGCCTTCCTGAGGCTTTTTGTATGAGAGCTGATTTCCCTAAAGATTTCTCCATGAAATCCAGACACTCCCCTCTGAGCATCCTGCCCCGTCCTACTGACAGTGAGGACAACCCACCTACCATGCCCTGCTGCTGGCAGGAGCCCTGAGAACCAGCTGAGTGTGTCATTCAAATGGACTTGAAAGTGAAAGGGCTGCTGAAGGAGCCAACACCTTTGGCCAGTAGCCACAGCTGAAGCACACCAGTGCTGCCTCTGTCACTGAGTGATCCTCTGTTTATCCCCAGGGCCACGGGAAGCTGAAGAGGCCAAGAAGTGAAATGAGCTAAGACAGCCACGCCTGGATCTTTTTTGTCAATATTGGCTTTTCCATATTGGCTTTTGTTCAGGTGCAGTGGCTGGAAAGGTTTGAAGAGACACACAAAAAAACGAAATTAATTTTCTCAATGAAAGCCTGGCTCTGTTGAAGTTGCTGGGAATTTTCAAATTAAGTTAATTGGGACCAGGGTTTTGCTTTTCAATTTCAAACATGAGCCAGGTATGTCAGCCTGTCTTCTACATTCTCTTCAGTGTGTCTAAAGATGGAGAAGCCAGTGAAAGATTTAATGCTTGGTTCAAATAGACAGACACACATCTGAGTGCTCCTGCAATCCCCCCGACCCTCCTGGGCAAAAGATGTTTGACACAAATGTGTAGAATTTAACTCCAAACTGTATAAACTTAATGCAAATTGCATTAAAAGATAAAATTCTATAATAGGGATATTAATTTGTTGTTTAAAAATGCCAGTGTGAAGCTGTGCACAAGTTCTGATTGCTTATTAAATTTTAATTAATTTCTATTACTTAAAATGATGCCTCAAGGGCACTTCTGGGGCTGCAAGCCTTCCAAAATTCCTGCCTTTGGCCCCACCTGCTTTGAGCAGTGTCCGACCAGAAATCAGCCACTGATGCAGTTCTGGTAAAGACCACAACACATGATGAGCTCATTCTGATTTGTGATTGCAGATAAAATGAGAGTATTATGGGCTGTTAAGCCTGGTTAATTTTCTCAGGATGCTGCAGAAAGGAGAGAAGTGAGGCCAGATTTCTCCAACAACTTCATCTCCCAGGAAATGAGAGCAGAGCATCCTCTGTGGTCCCTGCAAGTGCAGTCCAGGGCTGCATTCCTGGATCAGGAGCTCCAGCAGTCCAGCTGCCTTGAGTGGCACCAGGTGACGTCTTCTCCCACTGATGATCCACTTCAGGACTTTACTTCAATATTCAGTGTGTGGATTCACATAATGATGATGGCCAGAATCATCTGGGACTTAGGCTGAGCCCTAAAAGATGCGATCACCTCACTTAATATAACCATCCAATTTCAGCTCAAACCTTTCTTCTCAACCTGCCAGTCAAAAAGAGCCCCTGCATCTCCATCCAGAAGGATCACATCCAGAAGAATCATGTTGGAGTGAGAACATGCCCATGGCATTGATTTTCTCCCTCCCACAATGCACTTGCTCAGATCCTCTGATCCAACTAAATTTAACAAATGCTTCAGGGCACAACTGGTGCCAGCAAAAGAGGCCCATCGGCTATAAATGTTCTTGGGAATTCACACTCCTGCTTATTCACTAATTGCACAGCTGGATCCAACCCAGAGATGTTTCCACCATCACTCAGAGGGCCAGTAAAGCACATGGATGGTGCTTTTCCAACTGGATTCTGGATGCATGGTCCGTGGCTTCCAAAGACACAGTGGTGAAGGAAAAGTCTGCCTGGTTTTGGTAACAGCACTCACTGGTTTTATGGGGATGATGAGGAACAGGAGGAGGGAGAGATGGAATGGCTGGTTGGAGCCAGGGTCAGGAGCACCCACAGCTGGACATGATCCTCTCCCAGCTTCACTCTCCCACAGCAGCACAGTCTGCCTCGTGCATTTGGCACATCCCTGTTCCAAGCTGACTCTCCTTCACATGGATTCATCTTCAGCCCTCAGTTTTCTTGTCCTTTGCCTGTGTCCACAGGTGCTTATATCATCACAGACTGGATAAATTCCCTGCTTATAGGGCTGCAAATGTGAGTATCAGGTAAATTAGTAAACTGGCACTACAGGAGCCAACTAATCAAACATACACTGAGGTTTTATAAAGGCAAATTCATGCTGAGGATTCCAAGCTGTGACCTGAACCATTTTCTGTTGGCAAAATCTCTTAAAAATGAAGACTTTTTTTTTCCCCACAGAATGAGAATGTCAGTAATGTTGGAAAAAGAAAAATCTAAGAAGACATTCAATGGACTGTAATGAAGAGGAGCCAAGTGCAATCACTGTGATTGCACAAACTCCATCTTTGCCTCCTCAGAAAGAGCACTTAGAGATGAAAATAAACACGAGGATATGTATTTTTATCTATGGAGCAAAGCAGAGCTCTACACAGAGAGCCACAAAACAAACAGAGCATTGAACCCCCACCTGATAATGCAACACCACACCCAACTGCAAACTCATGAGATTGCTGCCAAAATTGCTTCATGTGTTCTGTTGTCTTTGCAGAGGGGGAAGGAGGGAATGATGTTACTAGAGCAGCACAGACTGCTGCTTTTGGGAGCCCTGTGCCCCCAGAGAATCCATGCAACAGAGAATGGAGAGCAGGAATGAAAAGAAAACCCATAAAAATTGTGCTCACAGGGGTCTTAGACTTGTCCCCAAAAGTGTAAAGGCTGCAATGTGTGCACTGTGTATGAGGGAGGACTTCTCCCAGCAATCACCTTCCAGCAGCTTTCTTTCAGCAAAGGGACACAAACCTCTGCTGAAAGAGATTTTTTTAAAACCAGAAAGACCATAAAAACTGCAGCAGGGGAAGGCTGCAAGAGGCGTACAAGAAAAGGAATTTGTACAGGCTCAGGGTACATTTTGTCTGCTTTAGACCTTTCCAAAAAGGAGAACAAGACATTAATCTAATTTATTCAGCCAGTTATATGAGGTTTATGCCTTCTTCATATCACCAGTCTGACATAAAGCAACTAGAAGTGCACAGGTAAATCAATCCCATAATTTCCATTTTAGCTTTAACAAGTGATTTTACTGTTTCTAGGTGCTAAACATGTGTATCTGATGACTGCAATAGACATTATGCAGCGATGCATCCTGAATAGATACATGAATATTAAAGGTTGCTCTGTTCTGACAGCTCACTCTGGAGTTTGCCTTATGCTGGCTGAGATTTTCAGTTCTTCTTAAATGTAACTTGCATATCACTGTAAACTCCCTCCCTCCTTTTGACAGGGTGCCCTTGCAGATGGTAATTTCCTTAGTAGGGAAGAGGAGACCCACAATTCAACTTGGATTGGGTATCCAACGGCAAGACATTTTTGCAGAACATAAATATGTATCACCGGATCTAAAGCTGAGGCCCCGTTCTTGTGGTATGCTGTGGAAAATATGGGTGGATATTAGTGATGTCTTCTTGGCCTCAGGAGTGTGAAACTGGTACCAAGGAGGCTGAAATCGTGGCTGTTCAGGAGTCCAGAACAGAGAGAGACCATTGACAGAGAAAACACAAAACAGTGACAGAAAAGGATCTGCCATGGTGTTCTCTAGGCAATATCATTATACTCAGAGTGGGTGGACTGGCCAAAGCAAGTAACTCAATGAAATGAACTATACAATAACATTAATTTTATCTGCACACAGTTGCATCAACACTCCTCAATCAGTGGACTCCAGACTGCAAGAAAATTCCACTTGGATCTCATGTCTGGCATCTGCTGTTTTCCAAATTCCTTTAGAGAGCATCTCTTTCTTATTATTCTGCCAATTCCCCTGGGGAATCAACACACCCCCAGTCCATCACAGTGCTTCATGGACAGCAGAGCCTGCAAACCACAGCTGTCTTCTCTCCACAGACCTCCAAACAACACATTGTTCTTTGATTCAAGTTATAAATGCTCCCAGTTTACCTCACATTAGGATGTATAGAGGGAAATATAGCCAACATCACACAAGGCACAGCTGTACGTGGTGGGACAAAGCTCTGCTCTTATTTTACCACCAAGTCTGAGAATAGATGGATGTATTTAATAAATTAATGAACTAGAAGAGACGAGAGGAGGGACAGAGGAGAGCTCAACCTCTGCCAGCTCATCTCTCGTCCATCACCTGCAGCTCTCCCCATGGCACAGACAAATTGTCCTGAGTGGAGATCCCATCCAGAGCCACCCTCTCCAACATTTCCTCCAGCCATCTTGGCAGCAAATCTGCTCTCCACACTACAATTAAATCCTGGATCATTTTAGAGGAGAGCAGAGACATGGAAACAGATACAGATGAACAGGAGCTGCTGCTTGCCCTGTGATGTAGCTACAGAGCTCTGAATCGTAATGGGATGGGAAAAGACGTGTGACAAAACAACCCTGACATGCCATTATGGCAATATCCAGGCTCCTTGGTTCTGCTGGAAGCCAGTTCACTCCCTGCTCAAGCATTACGCTGTTCTCTGGGTCTCTGACTGAAGGATTCCTGCCTGGGAGTTAAACATGTAATGCCTTTGCACAGATGACAGAGAAAACTGCGTGGGGAAATCCTCCATTGAACCCACAAGGTGCAGGTGTCTCAGGGCTAGAGATTCTTTTGAAAATGTTGGTCTATACCCAGAGAGAATTTCTTATCTTTTTCCCTTTTGTTTTTCAGAAAAACAGACATGGAAGAAGAAAGGAAACAGAAGATGAAAGGCCTCCAAAGAGGAGGCTTCTGTGGGTTTATGCCAGACAGAATAAGAAATCCCTCTAAGAGGTAGAAGTAGAGAACTGGAGAGAGGGACAGGGAACTTGTTAGAGCCAGGAGATGAGCAAATGGGGCTATAAAAAGAGCAGAAGTTTGGAGAACAGCTCAGAGACCAGAGATCTGCATTTATAAAATTTTTCATAGTTTGATTTAAATGGAATGTTTTGAGTAACCAAGACCTGTATAGCAAAGAAAGGACCAGACAGGTTGAAGAGCAGAAAGGCTTTGTTTGGACTAAAGGTAGAGCAGTTTAACCCTGATTTTAAGTGTTGTGGAAAATCAGGTGAGTTGGGACTGGAAGTTAAGCTACAACCCCTGGAGAACACATCATACAGATGCCACAGCAGAATAGTCCCAATGGATGAGGCCTCTTGCAGACTGAGAGGAGGATCACTGCACAGCACAAATTTGGGGGAAAGTAGATTAGAAACAATCTGTTCTTTGTCTGGGTTGATAATACTTCATCACCTGACTGCACTGCTGCTTGGGGAGGATACATCTCCCCAGAGAGCTAAAGCTTTGCTCAGGGCTTCCCTCCAGCTTTAGGAGGAAAGGGATGCTTGCACTATTCACAGAAGGGAACGGCAGTGGCACAGCTGCCCAAGGATGCTGTTGCACTGCAGATGTTTGGTCCGTGTCCTGCATCAATCGGCAGAGCACTGCGGCCAATCCCCCTGGCACTGCCGGGTCCCTCTGTGCCTGGTCCCTCTCTCCCTCATCCCTCTGTGCCTTGTCCCTCTGCCCAATCCTTTGGCTTTCTAGTCATCCAGGATTTGCATTACTTAGTGTAGCTCTTCAGAGCACGATTTCCAGTTATTTCTCAGGTTGGAAAGAGATCTCGAAGCATCCTCGGACTTTCCAGCTCAGTCACACCAGAGCAGCACTTCCATAGTTTCCATTAAAACCCCAAATCCAGCCTCAGATCTTTTTCTGGAACCCTTCTCTGTGTCACTTGCACAAGAATAGTCACTTGCACAAACACACAAATATTCCAGGGCTCTATTGAGAATGCTGATCCAGTCCTTGACTTGGGAACCTGAGGCTAAATTTCATCCTTGCTCAGGAGGGGCTGCATCAACCTTTCATCTCTTCCCCTAATTTGACACAAGGTCAAGCAGAGTGCCATGAAATACTGCATTTTGCTCCACAGCACAGAGCAGAAAATGAAAGAGCCAAGCTTTTACCAACCTCCTAATGAGGAGGAATACTAATGCAAAGCATTAAGCTTACAAGGTATAGGCATTCCTATAGATTCCTATAGGGTTCAGCAAGCCATGATACAAAAAATATGGGATATTAAAAGGTTTTGAAAGAAGTAATGAAACCCTTCTACCTCATCCCTCTCCCACAGATGTTGTCCATTTAGGGGATTATCAGTGGCTGGCTGAGAAACCACCACTCTCCAGACTTTGTGGTTAATCTACTCAACAACTAGAAAAGGGAAAACTGCCAGGATATGGATTCAGTTTCTCAGAAGAGTTTGCTGTCAATGAGGCTGAAAGCAATGTAAAACAAAAACTTTCCCTTAAAAGTGATGGAAGCATCTGTCTTTCCTCATTATAAGAGGCAAACAAGTCTGCCTCCTCCCCTTGGATGTGTATCTGTGGAGCACTTGGCTTCACTGCCCCAGCAAAGCAGATGATCAGTAAAACATTGCTGTCTGAAGCCCTCTCCACTCTTTATTGAGAGAAGGAGACATTTTCACTGAGGGGGAGAAGACACAAAGGGAGATTAAAGAACAACTCAAGGCATTACAGAAATCTTGTGCTGGAGCAGAGAACTCCAGTCTGCTCAGTGTGAGGACCAGGAGAGACCCCTCTGCCTCCTCACTGGAGGGGGACTGGTCACATTTCCCCGTGGCAAATCTTCAAACAGCCAGTTCTCTACAAGCAAAGAGGGTGGGGAAAGGTGCCAAGATGCTCCTTCAGGAGAGGAAGGCTGACCAACCACCCTGTGCATTCCCTGCTGAAAAGAAACAAAGGGCTTCTCCATCCTGAACATTGGATTTGTCCCTAGGGCAGCACAGTGGTGGGATGTGATCCCTGTCCCTCTGCCACCACACCAGGGATCCTCCCTGCTGCTCAGGGGAACAGGAAGCTCCCAGGAAACTCTAAGAGAGATTTGTGGTAGTACCAGGGACTCACCTTCCTTACCCTGGGGGAATTTTCAGTCTTTTCAGGTAAAACCATCAGTACAAAATTCCCAAGATGAGCTCCACAGGGTATTTAAAATTTTGGTTCTCAGTAATGTGTAAGAAATGCAGCCTATCTTCCCTGAGCTCGTGGCACTGTCTCTCTAGAGAAGAGCATGAATTTCCTGAGATATTATGACTAAATCCATTAATTGTTTCAGAAGCTGGAATTAATTAAAATACAGCCCTTAAAAGAAACTCAGTGTCTGCATGTGCTCTCTTTGTTCTGGATGATCTTAGGAGTGAAATAACAGCCTCCACAGATTTTCCATGTAATGAACCTTAATTGGAATCTCTTACATTAGAAGAAAACCTGTAATTAAGGCAGGTTATTAATGATTATATACCTAATTATAATAACTAGATAAGCTATCATTAGACTCAAGTTAACTTTTCTGGGAGGGAGATATGAGAGGTAACCCGGGAGTGATCACAACATCCCTGTGAGCTCTGCAATCACAGCTCTGCTGCAGAGGGGAGCAGGCTGCAGTGATCACTCCTGGGTGAGCTGGGCAGAGCATCTTGCAGTGCTGCTTCTCACCCTGGGTACCTCTGGATTCCCTCTTTTGCCTGGACATTGGTGCTCCCCCCGATGATTTCAGTAGCTGCAGTTCAAACCTTCCCCAGCTCTCTTCAGGAGAGGATTTTAGGCTGGTATTGAAACCCCTGTAATTCCCAAGTGGCCCATGGAGTGTCACTTGGTGTTTTCCACTTCGTTTGTTTCTGTCGAGTCACCTCGTTTAACAAAGTTTTGTGATCTCTTTGTTAAGGTCGGTGTTTGTGCTCTGCTGAGAGGAGAGGTCAGGACAGGCCACGGGGTTCCTCCCCAGAGGAAGCCACAGGAAGCTCCAAGTTGGGAGTGAATTTATGAAAACTTCTCTGGAAACAGAGTCACAGTGAGGCAGCTCTGCAGCAGCATTTAGAAGGGGCAGCAGAACCAGTGCTTTGTGATGGCCCAGGGAAACAGAAAATCTATGTAAGGCTTCCCTGCAACTAAAGCAAACAACCAAACCCTGAACTTAAAATTCAGAGCACATAAATTCTTCACTAGTGGTAGAATTTAAGAGTCTTATTCCCTCCAGGGGATTTTTCTCATATTAAACACAAGCAAACAAATTTAGCAAAAACTTTTCAATTAAATCTTAGGACAGATCCCCAGACCTCAGAGCACCTGTCTGATTTTCCATTTAACAGTGGCAGTGAACGAAGCACCCACAAGAAGAATGGCCAAATGGCTGATAAAAGGACACATTTTTGAGTAGGTGCTCTGAGCCATGACAGAGGTGCAGAGGAGATGCTGCAGCTGCATTTGATCAGAGAGTCCACAGAGTACTGGAACCTCATACCACTCCAGGCTGAATTATGGCTAAGTACGGGTGACCGTTGATCTTTTTGGAAGCTACTTTTTTGGTCAATACTTCATGAAAACAGTAGGTAATATTTTTTAAAGCTGACTTTTGAAGAAGTTTGCATCCCTGACTCAGGTTACAGAGTCTCTGTATGGTGCAGTTCAGTTCCAGGATTCGCTGTGCTGCATTTACGTCCAACCAGATGGAGAGAGCCTCGCTCCACTGGGTTAAAGCTCTGTCCTTTTCCCAGATGGACATTGCCCCCCTCTGTCTCACACTCCACTCCCTAATGAAAAAGAACCACCAGGATGGAATGAGTCCTTAAAAACAGCTCCCTAAAACTTTAATAAGGGCGCACCCTGAAAGGGCTTTTTGCAAGGTAAATTGGCCTCAGGTCTCTTGGTCTCCAGTACTAAAGAGCTGTGAAATTTAAAGAAAAAATCACTTTTCCCTCCGGAAAAACGGGGTACTTTATGCAGACTGCTCTGTGTTGAAACAGCAGTACTGTGGGTTTAAACAAACATCCAGTCAGCAGCAGCACACACAGAACAGTGTATTACCGTGTCTCTCTGGATCGTGGAAATCTGCCACGCATTTCCAACAGGCCTCAGCAAACACCTTCGTTAAATGGATGGGAAAAGTCACACATCACTCGATGTGCTTTGGTTCCAGCTTTCAGGACATCTTTTCTGCCAAAACAGAGCATCATTTTCTGCAGCAGCTCTAGTGCACAAGACAGCCTGCAGGTTTCTATGACAGCTGCAGACACTGTTACAGGCTCAGCTATAAAGCACACAGCCCTAGGCTGTGTAGTCAGGGTTAGCCAGGGTACAAAAATGCTTTTTTCCTTGCTAGCAAACAGCAGAAAAGCTCTTGCTGTAACAGCCCGTCTGCCCGGCTGTGTGTGGCCACAGGGGCTGCAGCTGAGCCCCAGAACCCAAAGCAGGTGAAGTCAGGAGTTGTTTTCAGAGCCAGATTACACCCAGGGAGATTCTATCAAAGTCCAAGTCTGTGTCTCCCCAGTGTAGAACACTCAGCCTTGGTTTTTCTCATCCTTCTTGGCCTCTTTAGTTCACCTGGGCTCCTGCAGTGTCTGAGGTGGAGAGGGAAACAGCTTGTGACAAAAACATGAGCTGCCTCTACAGACGCCACCATTCAGATCCCAATCAGGACCTGGATGAAACAAGTTTGAAGCACTTCACTGGCACTTGACCTCAGCCCACAGTGGGTGAGGATTTGCTGAGGGGAGGGTTTCAGCAGGAGCCTCAAGGTGAGTGATGCTCTCCATGTTTGCCCAACAGCTTCCCTTACATCCCATTTTCACAGGCACGTCTCTGTTGCATAAACACCACCCATAAACCACCCTCAGAGATAAAGCTTCCCTCCTCAGGTGCTTTCGTCATTCCCAATCCCTTTAGGAAAAAGCATGAAGGATTCATTTTACCCATCAATTTGGATTACATTCTCCTTTTATCAGCATCTTTTCCCTAACGACTTTGGCCATTAGTTTTGCAGGTCTGCTCAGGTACTGAGCTTTCCTCACTGAAAACTTCAAAACATTGTTGAGAGGAAGTAAAAATCTCCAGTTGTGTGTGCTGGACTATTGCAAGGGAGTCATCAATTATGCAGGTTTTTGAATGTGTTACAGTCCCACAGCTGTTTGATAGCTGGGTGATATGATTTATGGGAACAGCCAAGATTCAATTACTGATTTCCCATAAATTATCTATACAGCCCTTTCATCCTATGCCAGGTTATGAAGGGCTCTGATGAACAGAGGGGACCAAAGGCGAGGTTTTCTGACCATGAAGCGGACTGGGATTTTCAAGGAGAAATCAAAAGGAAAGAAACAACAAGTGAAGTAGTGCCTGTGGGAGGTGTCAGACTTCAGATTCATGAAATTGGACTGTCATTTCCAGGCAGGAGCAGGAACATTTAGTACAGATGCACTGATCAAGCCAGTCTTCAGACTATCTGTCTATTTGTCCTTGACTCCTTATCATGTGCTGTGGGAGAGACAGATATGGCTGGAAGGAAATAGCACTTTTTGCGGCATCTTACTAACCTGTAAATATTATTGACAGGAATCATTTAATAAGTGCCTGGGAAAATTTAGGTACAAGAACTGACTTTAGCAAGGGTTTTTTTCAGAATATAGAAAGCACGACTGGCCCTTAGGAATAACAAGACCAAATTTAAGAGATGCTAACATTGCAGAGGAGTGAAACGACTGTCAATCTTGTATGAGGCAATACTGACCACAAAATCCCAGCTGGTTTAGGAAGCATTTGAGAATTTCACTTCGAAGCTGTGAATGAAATGTGAACAAAGGGGGAAGGAACTGCAAGAGCAAATCTTCTTGTCACTCCACTTAGCCAATGGTCCTGGCCAAGGCTCTTTCCTCTCAGCTGCTCAAGGATACCACAATGTTGCCATTTACATTTCTTTTCTCTTTGACTTTTGCAGTCAGCCTGAAAGGCAGCAAGCCCAATCTCTGACATGGCCCCACCTCCGTTATCACCATTCTCATTTCAAATCTGTAATCTGGTCTGTGGCAGCTGAAGGGAGAAAACTGTCTAATTAGAGATTAAACACACCATCCAGAGGAGAACAGAACAATCCTTCCACCACCTTTTAAAGGATCGAAAGAGAAAATAAAGGCAGACAAAAGAAAAGTTAAACAGAAAACTCCAGTAGGACTTCTCTGTGTTCTTGGGAACTGTAGGCAATAATTGGCCTCCCCCTATAGCTGCAGGAGAAAAACGCATCTCTCAAGACCAGTACAACTGCACATGAAGCCTGGGCTCCTGGGTGGGGCGCACTGTTGCATTCCCTAAATGTAGATGCTTGCATTCTCCCTGTTCCCACCATTGACTTTTCTTCCACCAAAGAAAAGTCAGATTTATTCTCATCAGGAGTACACTGTACCTAAGTTATAGATAGGGAAAGAAGCAGAGCATTAAAAAATATCTTTCATAAGGATTTCAAGTTTTCTAGCTCTCTTCTTGATTTCCTCTGGATTTGCCTTTTTTCTCCCATTTTTATTTTGTACCACTCTGTGCCACCCCCTCCCATTCTCACAAGTGAGTGGGAGGAGAAGGCTGAAACAAGCTGTTGTTTGTCTGCTTGTTTTAAAATAACAGAGTGAAAATTAATGTGGTTCCTGCTCTGTGAAGCAAAAGCTCAGTCTGGGGCACTGCTATAATGGAGCAGCTGAGGGAAATGGGTTCTATTAGCCTGGTTACAATCCCTTTACTTAGGGCTGGTTATTACAGCTCTCTCCCCTTAATTGTGCAACCTGCTATACACACAAATAACAGGTGAGACCTTAATGATGGGTTGTTCCACACCAGAGCACTCAACTGGCAAAGTGATTCTCACAGAAAATTGTCTCTGCTCACCTGAGCAAACCCTGCAAGGTGCTCAGGCTGGTGCTCTGCTCCAGGGATTGCAGCAGCCACTCCAGGGATTGCTCTTGCACCGCAATGGGAGCAGCCCAAACTTCACCATCAGCACCAGTGATGGACAAACCTGCCCCAAAAGAAGCTCTGCTCTTTGGGAAAGGTCACAGAATGTTTAAACTGTGGCAACCTTCAGCTGTACTCCAGCAGCTTCACCACCACGGGGCCCATGAGGGGCTCCAGAGACACTTTTGAGCAGTTGTTGATGTCACAGCTCTGGGATAACAAAGAGTGGCTGGTTCCTCAACCCCTGTGGGTTTTTGATGCACTTTCTCCACAGGCATTGTCCTGTGGAGCTTTTTACTGACTGAGGAGACTCTGGCCAGCACACCACAATGATTAAGAGAGGTCTATGGTTTGCTGATCCAGCACCAGTTCCCCAGGTCTCTCAGGGGAATAGCACACAGCAGCAGAGCCCTTCCTTGGGGTGACCAGCCCATGGACTGCTTGAATCTCCTTTATTTGCCAGCCCCTTGTTTTATTCCTGTAAATGTCTGAAATGATTAATTTAAGATTTAAAGACCAAAGTTACTGTAGTGTGCCCAAAATAATAAATGTCTCAGATTTTCAATTACCCTAAATGTAGAAGTGTTGGATCCCGTTTCTGTAATGCGTCACACAGAACCATTACCCCACAATCCATTAATTCTCACAAGGTCAGCACATTCTCTGGTGTCTCTTCATGACTGCACAATGAACTGCCTCTGCGTGGGCAGACTCCAGTTGTGGATGTACAGCCAGACTCTGGCTACCCAAAAAGAGCACAATGCTGGGCTTTGGGGATAAACATGTCTGGGCAGAACAGGAGAGGAGGACAAGGCAGACTAAGCTGCCTGTGTAACTTTTAGCCTAAGTAACAAACAAAAATCCTGACTGCTCTAGAGAGATGTGCAAAAGAGGCTGAACTATACCACGGAGTAGCTCCGTAAACAGAAAATGAAAGATTGCTTTCATCCACCAAAGATTTCAAGAAATAGAAGGAAGGGAGAAGCAGGAAACAAAATAGCAGGGAAAAATGAAAAAGAGAGTTCAGGCCAGGTCTAGTCCCCATCTGTTCACAACTCCCACCATCACAGCCCACATCTGCTCCCAGTTATACCATGGTGGGCTCTTGCACATGAAAAAGATTTAAGCTCCTTCCTCAAATTCACCACAGCCCCCCCCACAGGGAAGAATTTACTGGACAAAGGTGGGAAGGAGGCTGGGACAGGTCTCACCCTGAGCACCAGACATTCCTCCAAACTTTTCCCAGGTTTGGGGTGCATCAATCCAGTGAGCCAATCCATGCCATCCTCTCCATTTTTGTCCAAGCTTTGTCTGCTTCTGTCTAACCTCATTTCTGCAAAGAACCTTTATGTGATTCCCCAGGCTCCACCTGCAATTTGGCCTTTCTGGCACCTCAAATATGCAAAATGCCCACTCTCTACTCCTGCCCTTGCTTTTCTCACTTTCTCTGAGCTTCCTCTGCCTGCCTTTCATTTTCAAAGATTCTAGAGGTAATATTTTATTGTAATGGGTTTTATTATGATGATGTACAACACCCTTAAGTGCTTTGGTGAAGGAAGGAAGAAAGGTTGTGCTATAAATAAAATTCTCATCTGCAATCAGAGGCACAGAGATGATGGATATGTGGGGGTGACTGCACACATCCCCACAGGCCAACCCTCCACAGGGTGGTGGCTGCTCTGGAAGGAACCAGGGTCACAGTGAGGAGGAGGCCATTTGGCAGTGGCTTCCTTCCACAGGGAGCCAGCCAGCTAGTCTGGGAGCCAACAAGGGAGCAGGGTGAACCAGCCACAAACTGGCTGCTTCTGTTGCCTTTTCTGCTGTGGATCAACACAAATGTTTCTGTTTCTGTGGCATCTGGGTTAATTAACTCCTGCTCCCCATCCAGGTCTCCTGCCAATTCAAACTGGTCAATACACAGCTACTCCTGCTGGAATCATTCCCCAGTGTAACATCTCTCAATATGGCACAGCTGGGTTGTTTCGAGGTTTTTTTGTTTGTTTGTTTTGTTGGGGGTTTTTTGTTGGTTTTTTTTGTTTGTTTGGTTTGGTTTTTTGTTGTTTGTTTTTTTTTACACAGGGTTAACTGCTTTAAGAGACAGAATAAATTTCCTACAGCAGGAGGAGAGAGCAGAGAAAATTTCCAACCCCTGAAATCATCCTCCTTTGAGCTGCACTATGAATGAAGGGAGCCAGGGGAAGATGATGACATGGAGAAGAAACAAAACAAAGAAAAGCAAAAATAGATACCTAATAAAGAAAAAAGGCACAGAGAAGAACAGAGGAGGGGGGTTATCTATCCTGCAGCTTTACAGGCAGCATTAGCATCTTCTTGCCTAATGAGCCATGGAGGTAATAGACACACCATGAAAATAAAAGTGTGAGGGAAAAGCAAGCAAAGTGTGCAAGGACACAGTGATGTCACCTCTCGGTGTGTCACGGGTAGGATTTCATGCTCAGGAAAAGCAAAAAGACCCAGGCTTTCAGCTTGGGTCAGCACAGCTGTGTTTGGTGAGACAACCCTCTGGTCTGAAAACCGTTTGCTTGTTCACAGCAGCAAAACCAAAGCTTACAGAACAGCATCCACCATCCTTAGCAGTTATTTTACTGGCACAGCTTTTAGGCAAGAAGCTGGGGCAATGACAGGAGTGACAGCCAGGCAGAGGGCTGTCAGTGCCCCATCACCTCACCTCGAAACTTCTGCCAGCAACTTGGACATGAAATGCAGCTGATTCTCAGTTAAACTACCTCTTTTTAGACACTAAATAATATGCCCTAGACCATTTCTTCCCCTTCCCTATTTCTTTTTCCTTTCTTAGCCCATCAGTCCCTTATCCTGTCTTCTTTTTCATCTGCAACTCCTGCAGCTGCCTTCAAGGTTTATTCCTTTCCTGCGGGATTATTTGGAAGTTTGCTTGTGCAAGGCGAATAGCATTTCTATAATAAAGCCTCAGCCACATTCCATTAGTGTCATTTCCATCTGCAGAAGTGAAGTGTCAGCTAATAAAAGGTAACACAGACCCCTTGGGCAAGATAAAATGAGAGAGCAAGAGAGGGGGAAAACATCTACCGTCAGAGATGGAGAAATGATAAATGTCTTTCCAGAAGCAGAAACACCTGGAATGGGAAGAAGGGAATGCTGTGGGACAGGGAGGGGAAACAAAGAAGTGGGGAGTATTCTCTTTGCTAAGGAAGCTTTGTTTTTGGAAGGTCTCATTAACTCAAAAATCACCTTCTACCCATCTTCTCCGTACACTAAGGGCAATATCCAGCCTGGCTGCACATCTGCAGGGGAAGAGAATGTGCAATTATTGTTTGCAAGCAGCAATAGCCTGGGGGAGCTGCACAGCAGGGTCCAGCAAGGCGGGGTCCAGCACAGCACACAAAATAACACACTCAGGCCATGTCCAGTGGCTCTGCTGAGCCTTGTCCCTCCCCAGGGATGAGGGCAGACAGGGGTGTCACTGGCTGTGTCTGAGCTGTGAGACCCAAGGCATTTCTGAGACAACTTTGTCTGTCTCAGCCTTTCCCTGACCCCACGTCAGCCATCCAGGCTCCCCCATCCAGATGATGTCAGGACAAGCCCCTCAGGGTCCATCACAGGGTGCACCTCCCCTGCAGCTCAGGGGCACATTTATGACCCATTTGGTCCCTGTCTGCTCCCATTAATCAGGAAGGAGGTGACTGCAGTGCTGCTGTGGCCTCAGTGCTGTCCACCAGTCCTCACCAGCCCCACATGCTGTGCAGCAAGGCAGGCACATCACCCAGAGCACCCTTCCCTCTGGACAAGGACAGAAAGGACCAAATGCTACAAGAGGAAAAAAAATTAGTTAAAAGGGCCCCTTTCTTTTCCTGCAATGAGAATTTATCTCCCTGAGCTCAGATGATCTCTGTCCGGATTCAGGCTCCAACTCTCAGAGAAGTCTCAGTTCTCTGGTCACTTTATCCATGGCATTCAAGATTTCCAGGACCAGATCAACAACTCTTGGTGCAAACTGCTCCTGACTCCATTAGAGAAACAAAACCACAAAAGAGCACCTCTGATCAGATTTATGCCAATGTGGCAGCTCTTAATGTCATAACCACATTAGCACAGGCAAACATTATCCCATGAAAAGTGCCAAGTGTGCTACAGCCCAGAGTTTTCAGGTCTCCAGCTGGCCCACTGGAACTATTAGCGGGTAGAGGATGACAACCTTCAGGCTTTTTCATTTCTCTGAGGAATATGATCAGTCCAGACTAAGGCCAATGGTGGTGTTCATGAGATCTGCCTGAGCACTGATGTGGTTTCTTCCAAAATATGCAGTACACATTCATGCACATGTACAGTTTTTCTCCAAGTAATGGCCATACCTTCCTCTCTTCTGCCCTCGGAAACAAGGCTGTTGCTCAATTCCTTCCTCAACCTACCAGCAGCACTTGACTGTCAATATTTTGGAAAGCAATCATGTCAAACAAAAACAACCTATGGGTACATACAGACATCTGCGATGTTTAAAGGCCTCAGGTTCTCTTAGCTCACCATCCAAAAGTACCTCATGATAAATTAAGGACTTCCCTTTTGATTTTAAATGGAAATAATTTCACCTGGTAGCCATGGTCCCCTCCCCATTGATGGAGTACACATGGATTTTTCCCTGCATCTGTATAGAAGCATCGCCCTGGGGGCACTGGCAGGGTTTTAAGCCTGTGACAAAAAACCGTGTCCCTCCAATTTCCTGGCTAAAAGCTTCCTAAATTCATGTAGCTGAGCACTCCAGGGAGCCAACTGGATAGCAGTTTGCTTAATAAAAGTTGCCTTTATACGAAGATCTAAATCCTATTTTCCAAGAACTGGCAGAGGATTTTCAGGGTGTAATCCACCTGCTGCTGACCCTCCACAGCAAAGAAACTTCTCACTTGATGGGTGGGATTTTTTTTTTCGTTGGAGAGCAACACAGGGGTTTTCTGGTGGTGCTGGGAGAGGGGAAGGTGGGAGCACCTGAGGATTGCCACAGGCAGAGGAAAAAGGCTGGGGAGGTTTTTTTCCATGTCTGCAGAACAGCCTGTTATCAAAGACAACAGATAGAGAAGGGACTGCTGAAGAGGCTGCAATTCTCTGAAATTTTGCTCAGGGAAATGATTACCATGTTCAGTGTGGAAGTCAGAATCAACAGACAGCTCTCTGAAGGACCTTGGAAAGCCCTTCTCGTTGTTTCAGAAGCAAATTCTCCTGTGATCATATCACTGTTCAGAGGATCTGAATGGCTCCCAAGTAAACCCTGGGGATTCCCAGCTGTGCTGACACATCTCCATTCTGATGTGAAAGTGCCACTGTGTCACCCTCCTGCCACAAGGAACAGTCACCTGGGTGAAAATGAGGCTGCTATGACAGGAGTGATTAAAGCTTGGAACAAATACCCATCAATGATTCAAAATATTTGAGGAAGATTTGCTCATCTCTGGGGCCTAAAAAAACCATCTTGTGCAAGGCTCCTTTTCCCAGGAAGAAACTCACAGTGGGCCTTTAAGCCTCTGAAACCTGTGCAATGGATTATTAACAAATGTGAGTGGAAGGGTAGCTCAGTTTAATGTCACCTTTGTATACACACAGCCTTCCATCCTTTCTTCACAGAAAGATTATCCTCCCCACAGATAGATGCTGGAAGTCATCCAAGAATTTAAGAACATTCTTTCATTCACAGGTGTTTTTGGAGCTTACAACAGCAGTGCTTATTCTGGAAGATGATGAGGGAGAGAATTGCCTTGGCCCTTCAATCAGCTTTTGCCCATTTCACATCAAATTGCTATCTGATAATACTCAGTGAAAACTGGATCACTCTAATGCAAACAGAAATGGCTCCAGCAGCCAGAAGAAACACTAATGACACAAATTAAATGGAAAAACACTGAAGCATGCAGTGCACCTTGCTGTCCTGGTGGACAAGCTGAATGTAGCCAGCAAATGTGCCCCATGGCAAAGCAGCCAGCAGGACCACAGGCTGTGCCAGCAGGGCAGTGCCAGCAGGTCGAGGCAGATGTGGTCACTCCCTTCTAGTCAGCACTGGTGACACACATCTGGAACCCTGTGTCACTGCCAGGACAAGAAAGTGTGGATGTAATGGAGGGTGTCCAGCAAAGGGCCAGGAAGATATCCAGGGGATTTTATGTACAAGGGAATGCTGAGGGTTGTTTAGCCTGGAGAAGAGAACACCCAGGGAGACCTTACCCATGTGTATTGACACCTGAGGGAGGAAATACAGATGGCAGGGCCAAACCCTCCTCAGTGGTGCCTGAAGTCAGGAGAGGAGGCAAAGGCACAAACCAAAATGCAGCAAACAAGAACCTGCCATGGCTCTTGCCTCCTCCCAAAGCACTGTGCCCCATGGCTGCACCATTGTGGCTTTGATACTGGAGAAAACATCTCCATTTCCCAACAGAGCATTTCCCTGGGCTTAGAGACAGAGATGACAAAGTTCCCATTCACCTTGCTCAGACATCCAGGGCAAGAGGTTGAATTCACCAGCAAAGCTTCAGCAACAGCAGAGAGTGAGAGAGAATATCAGAAAATGCATTTAGCTGCTGACAGCAGCCCAACAAAGGATCACTACAAAGGCATGCAGAGCTTGTGACAGGGATGCAGGGAGTCAGTCTGGGACTGAGGGACCTTAGTTACAACAGCAGGGTGGAGAAGTTGAGCTGGAATCTATAGAAGGAAAAGAAATTATGACCTGACTGAGTGATAGCTAGTCCAGAGGGACTGAGGAAGGAAGAGAAATGACAAAACTACTTAAAACTGTATCAAACACACAGAATGAAGACCATGAACTTAAAGTTGTGGAAAGGTCATGCCACAGAGGAGTAGAGGTGGAAATCAAGAGAAGCAAAAATAAAACAGCTGCAGTGGAGAGTGCAATGAGAGAGAGCAGGATAAAAAACGCTGGACAAGTATACTGACAAGTCAAAAATATTGATTCTGTGCTTCCTTAGCCAATAAGGTTGACACCATGGGATCTGGGGAGGATGGAGGAAGTTCAGAGATACAATCCATTGTTCCCTCTTCTCCAGATGAAGGCCAGGGATAGCTCACACCGATACAAACATTGCAATGACTCTGCAAACCCACACGGTATTTACTGTCATGAGCCTTTTTTAATGGCAAAGAAAGATGGTCTGTGTCACCAAGAATTTATTTTTTTCTCACTTATTCAGCCCCAGCAGAAGCCCACGCAGCCCAGATATGGATCAAAACCTTTTGCAGACCAAGTGAGTGCCTACATCAAAGAGAGAAAAGGGAGAAAAAACCCCATAACATTTTCTTCTCTTGGACAGCTGGATTGTCTTGAAGCCAGTGTTGAGCAAATGACATAAGCTGCCTTTTCCAGCCTGAGAGATGACCTCCTCTTTCCTTTTCATCTATTTCATTAGCTCTAAATTATTCCTGTTGCCAAGACATTTGAAAGTAAATTGCCAAAAAGCTTCAGTCACTACCCCCAGCATCCGATTCCCCAACAGAACTCAGTGCCCAGTCTGATACTCATCAAGACATGACTTGAAGACGAAACATCCTAACCAAGATACACTGAGAGGGAGAGGCAGAACATAAGGCAGGAGATACTCCACATAAAAACCCCAGCAAGACTTAGTAGAGTCTATTTCTTTTTTTATTCAGAGGCCATTTCCATATTCATCTGGACCCAAAAAATAGACCAAGGAACAGGAAGAAGCAAAGAGGGCGTGTAGGCAGGGGGTGAGAACACAGATGTCTCCTATCATCCTGTGTCAGTGTCTGTGACCAAGCTTTGGAGAGGGTTTTAGTTGGAGAAAATGCTGCCCCCGTGAATCACAACACTGGGAAAATTAATTAGCTACTGTAAAGTCAGCTGTAAGCATGCACAGCTCCATAAACACCCAACCTTTTATTGTTATTCCTGAGTCACAACACAATCTGCCACCAGAGTCTTCTGTGACCAAGGCCAGGACTGAAATAGTAGGGCCCCTGGCTGTGGTGACTGAGCTGCCACTGTGAATGTGCACGGGGAGGCTGCAGCACCAGGAGGAACCGCTCCAGAGCCTGCTCAGAGGCATCGCTGCTTCCAGAGGAGATTTTTGGCTGGAGGAGCTGCAATGGCAGGACTGAGAGGGTGAGAGGAATCCAGGGTGGAAGAGGGAGAAAGAGATGAGCTTGGGGTTGGACAGACTGTGCATTTTCAGGAGAAACAAAGAAATCAAGAGTGCTGTCACACCCGCAGGTCAAACCCAGGAGACAGTAACGGAGCTGCAGGCTGGCTTTGATTTGCAGGTGCCCCGGGTTGGAGCCAAGGCAAATTTGCAGATTTGATCAGGAGATCAAAGAGAACTTGGCTCAAGCACTTTTCAGCTAAGGAAAGAGACATATCCCTTGCCTGTGACAATGCACTACAAGCTACAGATTCAAGCCTGACTACAGTATTGCCTCCTCTTCAGAAGAGACAAACAATCCTGATTTGGATGAGGGTGAGCTGGCTGTCCCCAGCCCTGGACTGCACAGTGCCAGGTTGTGTGTCCAGTCTCTGCTGGGTAGCACACAGATGTTGTTCTACATGGAATCATTAGGGATGAAAAAGACCTCCAAGTTCATTGAGTTCAACCCTTGGCCAAACCCTACTGTGGTATTAAACCGTAACACTCAGTGCCACATCCAGTCATTTCTTGAACACTTCCAGGGATGGTGACTCCACCACCCCCCTGGACAGCCCATTCCAATGCTCAGCCACTCTTTCAGTGAAGAAATTCTTCCTGATGTTCAACCTGAACCTCCCCTGGCACAGCTTGACATGCATAAGAAATAGACACAGGATGTTATTTCTGGGTCTGGAGTGGAGTCCCCAAACTTCCAACTTTTTATTGTTGTGCTGCTGAGGCCAGCTAGCTGAAAGGGGTTTTTAACATTTGCTTGGGTTACCTCAGCCTGTCCTGCCCTTCTCCTTCCCTTGCTGGGTGTGCAGCTGGGTCCTACAGCAGTGTGCAAATGTGCTGATGTGCAAAGAGGAGTTCACTGCCAGGAATGGTGCTGGGAGTGTTGCTGTAGGACACAAAAGACTCCAAATATTTCAGAAGGCAAAGAGCATAGAAAAGAAGGCTTCACTGTCAAAATTCTTACTACCTTTTATAAGGTGTTCCAATACAGACTTAACATAGTTGGTGAATAGGAACGACACCTCTCTAATCCCATTGGTGAATTAGAGAAACAACAAAACACCAGCTGGACAAAGATTGTTTTGAGAAAGGATAGTTGTTTGACAAGATTGTTTTGAGAAAAAGCTTTCTTGAGAAATTTTTCCTTGGGAAAAAAGTTAGCAGCTGCTAGAAGGCTAAAAATCTCTTAGGCCCACAGGGAGAACTAGAACCTGCCCAATTCCCTTGGCACACACCATAGGATCACCTTGGGAAAAAAGTAGCTGTAGATACAGCACAGCTGTAGGTACAGCCCAGCTGAGCTCCCATGCCAGCCCCTGCTCTCCCCTCAGTGCTGCCTGGTAATGAAGTCATTTTGGCCAGGAGGACAGGCAGCAGATGGGCTGTCACTGCCCTGTCACTCCCCTGTCCCCCAGGGTCTCCTGCCTGCCCCAGCCTCTCCTCGGGGTGCCGGCTTATTGAGGTCGGTGCTTTACAAATGTAATCAAGGAGGAGAACTGGAGCCGTGTTATGACAGCAATAAAAGCATGTCCTGCCTCGTCAGCACTTTGGAAAAATTAGTTTAAATGTCCCCTTGGTGGTGAACAGCATTTAGTGCTGCTCAGTGCAGGAGAGAGAGGCAGGAAAAAAGAGACTACACAGGCTTTTTAAAAATAAAACTCCAAGCGGGTTTGGCACGGTGAGTAAATCACAAGCAACCGTCTCCCCACAGTGCCCCGCTGCATGAAACTCCTTCCTGAGATAAATCAGTGCCACGTTTAGCCAAACACAAAAGCAGTGCCAGCTCTTGCTGCATAATGCACCTTCCTCCAAGATATTAGAATTAGCACCTCCACCTCTTCAGAGAGTTGCAGTATCTCACCTTGCACTGCACCACCAGGCTCTACAGTGCCTGATAGCACATCTTGCCTATTGCACATCTTTTTTTCCTTGCTCTCAAGTCTACACTGCAGTGCAAACTCCATGGTGAACCTTAAAAATCAATTCTAATCACAGAACTTGATTTTCTCTCTGTCCAAAATGTTTGGTTTCTTGATAGACCTTCAAATTCTGATCCAAAGTGTGTTTTCCTTTCCTCTTTCAAAAAAAAAAAAAAAAAATCCAAACTGGATCAAGTGATTTACGAATTTGTGTTACAGTCTAGGGAAACAGAAGATAGGAACGATATATATCCTCACCACTTTTCTTAAAAATAACCACACAGACAAAAAACCCAGTAAACTAAATAGCATCACTCAGAAAGAAAAATGCTTCAAGGCTTGAAACTAAGCAGTGTGGCCCCAAAATACCAGTTTGATTTAGCTGGAAAAAAAAAAAAAGGGCAGCTGAAACAAAATGCAAACAATTCTGCATCAGAGCTCTCCAGAACATCCTTCCACAGCCACTGATCCAGCTCCCTTTGTGCAGGGAGGGGAAATCACATCCCCATATTGACCTCCCTGTACACTCTCCCTGCCAGCCCTTATAAGTTCATGGTCTGCTGTCCCTGGGCTCCTGCTGGGCCAATTTGCATGAGGGAAACCGTAAATGTCACACCAAAACACTCACAGTGCTCCCAAAGCAAATAAAGCATAGGACCAGCAAGCAGAGAAAATTACGCCCAAAAAGGAGTCATAAATCAGCCACATTCCAGACACTTTGCAAGTTTTGGTGTCTCACAAATATTTGGCAGATTCAAAGGGGGTTTTTTAGATAAAATGCAGTGTTTTCTTACTTCCCCACTGTGAAGTTAAAAATCTTATCTATGGAGGGTGCTGTCACCCTGATAACACAGGACAAGGGACATCTCCCTCTTGAGGTGGGAAATATAAAGTTCTCTTCCCACTCATGGTAGCAAAAGGCTGGAAAGTCCACAAAGAATTATAGATTCATTCAGAATCATAGAATCATTTGGGCTGGAAAAAATCTTCAAGTTCATTGAGTCCAACCATTGACCCGGCACTGGTAAGCCCAGAACTCAACCATGTTCCCAAGTGTCACATACACATCTTTTAAATCTGAGGCCTCAGCCCTGTGCAGGTGCCTGTCACACTCTCCAGACTGAAATGGGAGGTTGTTTGGGGAATAACATAGATGCTTTGGAACCAAAATTTGGTGGGCTGAACTTAGGGTGGGAGATATCTGCTTTGGATGTGAAGTTTCCAAGGAGTGGGGAACCCCCTCCTGTCCCTGGGGAACAGCACCTAGTGCATCCCCCAACTGAAAACAATCATATTTTTAATGGAAATCAACCAAAATCTGCCTGCATGTAGCTCCATTTCAGGTGAGGGACCAGAGCAGATTCTCCACATCAGACTGAGAAATAAATAATTGCCACTAAAATTGTCACAAACCACTTGGCACCCACTACAACAGCAGAGGACACCATCTTTCTGCGTATTTCCTTTCCTCTCAGCTTAGCCCAACATATTTTCAAAGGCTGAAATTCTCTCACTGTGGCTCAGATAATGGAGAATAAGATGGGAAAAACGTATATCAACATGCCCAGTCTCTCCAGCCAGCCAGAAAGAAGGAAGGTGCTTAATATGACCCTGGCAAGGGTCAAAACTGCCTTTGATAAATCATTCATTTGCCTGGTTCCTGGGAGTTGTTCTTCCAGATCAGTGATGTTCTGGGTGAGGTTTACTGTGGATATTTTTCCACTCTCAGAGCAAGATCACCCAGCTCTGGCAGACACAAGCTGTGATGGCTCCAGCAGCAGGGACAGAGCTGAAGAGGTGGATGCACTGCAAGCCTCAGCCTGGTGGCCTCAGGAACAGGTCTCGGGGACAAGCTGGAGTGGGGCAGGAAGGGTCCACTCCATCCCTCACCAGAGGGAAGACTTTTTCCTCTTTATGTATCTGAGCAAGCCCAGAATGTTGAACAGCTTCTCTTCCCTCCCATTTCTTCATCAGTCTTTCCTCAAAAACCCCCAATTCTCTCTCATATCAGCCTTCCTTACCCTGTTGTCCCAAGGCTCTGTGTGTACCTAAGCTAAACTCTCCTGAGAGTACATGAAGGCACAGGGTTAGATTTCAGCCAGCAGTGAGCTGAGATTGAGATCAAGATGCTCCACTTCATGCCATACACAGTGCTGGATAGGTGATTACACAAACCCAGTCCCAAACTACAGCACACACCACAGCTGTGCCACTTAGGGAAAGCTCTGCTCTGCTTTTATGGCCCTTCCCTCCACAGTATTCTGGTGCCCAAGCTAAATAAACAACCCAGATCATAGGAAAGTGAATTTCAGGGTACCTAGATAAGAAAAGAAATAAAGAAGAGGGAAATGTGTATATGTGCCTTGGAAGCTGCTCACCAAACCTCCAACCTTTTTTCCAGTGTGCCTGAGGGTCACAAATGTTTGGTTTTGGGGGAAAAACACAATAAGCAACAAACAAACTAACAAACAAAAAGAAAAAATATAAAAAAAAAAAAAAAAACCCAGGCAAAGCCAGAGTGCAATGAATCTATTCCATTTTGCCCAAAACTTCCCAACATCTAAATCTTGGCACAAACCCCCTTCATTGAGCTACTGCCTTCAGCAACCTCCTCACAGCTCTGGAGACATTCAGCTGCACCAGGGCTCTTCCAGCACAAGAGCCTCTGCCAAGGAAAAACAATTTCCTCGTGTCCTTCCTCTCCCTCACTGTCACATTCCAAGCAAGGCAGAGCTTGGCCCAGGAGATGTTGCTGTGAGGAAGGAGCTCAGGCAATGCAGGACTGATTCAGCAGCTTGGCACCTCACCCCAAAGCACTGGGCAAACACAACCTGTATTCATTGGGAGAGAGGAGACTCAGAGGTGACCAAGGGAAAACAGAACTCTTAAAGAGGATTTGTGGGATGATATGAACCTATTTAGGGTTATGTCAAATGTGGGAAGCAGGTGGCATAAATGAAAAAGCTCAGGAAAGGTCAAGCCTTGGAGCAGTTGAGTGAGGATCTCTTGGTGCAGGGAAGAACTGATATGAAACATATTCTTGCCAGATGCAGCAGGGAAGAAAAATCAAGTAAATAATTTTGAAGGAGTTGGAGGACGGATTTATCTCATTTTAAGCATCTAAACATGAAATGTGTAACCTGGGCCTGTCGTCCAGACACCCTCAACAGCAGAGAAAGACTTTTTAGAGGGCAAGTAATCCTGGCTACCTGTGAAAATGCCTGTTAGCAGGGATCCAGGAACTGCCTCAGAGACGGGGAGAGGGAAATCCCAACCTTAATCACTGCAGAGCTCCTGAGAAGGTGACAAACATTTGGCAACATGAATTTAATGAGGTGTCTCCTTGGAGTGGCACCCCACCAAGTTTTAACAGAGACCATGTGGATGTGAGTCTGGCCATGTCCCAGCTTTAGCTAACCAGCAAAACTCAGCAAAAACAAAACAGAATGGTCTTTACTAGCCTTTAAATACCTGGGGGGTTATTAAAAAATAAAAAGGGGGAGAAAAAAAAGATGGAAAAATACAAGGGAGATGATGAATAATAATACAATAAATGAAGAAAATATATTATCTTCAATTCCTCTTTGCCTGGATCTATAGTTATTTTAGAAGGGGATTGGGTTATGAGATAAATTTCATTTATTCCTAATAAAAGAAGAATGCTACATTTTTTTGACAAGTGCTCTTCCAATATGCCACCTGGATAGTTCTAGTAATAGGTAATAAAAATGAAATATGATAGGATTTCCAAGAAGATCCCAGCAGTTAACAAGGGAAATGATTTCATAGCTCTTCCTTAGGAGGTGCCCAGATTTCCCGGGGATAACAAGAAAGCTTTAATCAGTCCCTTTGCAGGGTGTGTAGGGGAGGTTTCCAAGATGTGGTTTTATACCTGTCCTGGTTGTAGCTGTTACTGAAGAAGCAGCAAAGTAAAATGAGAGCACTTGGCTGGATGAAAGCCAACTGCATGTACTGCTGAGCTGCAGTGGGGAGTGCTGGGGTAGGGGATCACAGAAGCAAAGACAGGGGGAGTTTTATTGGGAGCACCAGAGGCTCAGCAGCTGC
Organism: Sterrhoptilus dennistouni; assembly: GCA_013397095.1. NCBI lineage: Eukaryota > Metazoa > Chordata > Aves > Passeriformes > Zosteropidae > Sterrhoptilus > Sterrhoptilus dennistouni. The sequence continues at coordinate 416,802 of VWZU01004414.1, read as the reverse complement.
ACTTGTCCTGGGTCTAATTCTTATTTTACCTATATAGACAAATATGGTTTTAGCTCTTCTTGGCCCATAGACTGAGCTTGGTTGCATACCCACACTGCCCCAAAGGCAGCCTGGTCCTGCACAGCCCTAATGGACAGTTTGTTCTCCACAAATTTACATTTATACAGTGCCTTTATTGGATGTCATGAAAGCTGGCTGCAGAGAGGGAACATCCTGGAGATGCTTAAACAAATCATCCTTCTATCTTTTGACTCTACATTAAGGCACCAAGTGAATAAAAGGCATCAAATCTGCTATTTCTTCTCCTGGGCCAGCTTCTGCTGACCTTTGCATTTTGTGTGAGTTTCTCCTTGCTTTTCAAACACATTTCCCCATCCTAACAGAGCTGCCCCACCACTAAACCCCCAGCACAGTGGGACTGCAAAGGAGCCAGGGGGAGCCTCTCTTTGCTGTTGTCTGCAGCCAACAGAACAGGGATGCTGTAGAAAGTGGCAGTGACTGTGCAATGCATAAATCATAGGGACAATATTGTCTCTTCCCTCTGCACAGATCCCATATATCACCATGACTCAGTGCAGATCTCCCAGTGGGGACTAATTCCAACTTTTAATGCACTTTCCATCTGATTCTCCTGCGACAACAGATGGGTCTCTGTCCTGAGATATTGCATTTTGCAAGCAATATATTAAGCACCTCTGTGTTTCAGTGCAATTGGGTTTGGGGACCCACTACTAATCCCATTTCAATGGTTTGGATTGTGCATTTTACCACTGACAAGACAAAACTCCTCCAGTCCAATGACCATCATCTCTTCCCCTCTCCTCTACTCTTCCTGGTTGTTTCACCAATCTTCCTAGATGTGATAAATCATGTAAATTTAATTTAGAGATTATACCCCTGGCTTTAGAGGCAGACAAGGTTAGCTCTCTGCTTGCAGCCTGTAGCCCACTAATCTTATAAAATTCCTCCATTCCCACTTGGCTGGAACTGCTGTTGGGGAGTGGAGGGAGGGCAATATCTATTCTATAAAGTGTTTTGGATTTTTGTTGGACACTTGCAGATGGCGTCCTGGCCACTGTCCAAACTCCTACTGCTGCATGAGGATAAATCCTGAAGGTTTTCACAAGCCCACTGTATTACAAGCTTTATCTCAGCAGTACAAAGTTGGTGCTCCCATTTCCAAACTCTTCACAGTCTCTCCAATCAGTTATAAATTTCTTTCAGGTATATTTTTCCAAAGACTGAGCAGCTCCTAAGTCCACAGCACTTCCTCCTTTCTGTATGACTGGAGGCCAACACTCCTTCCCTAAAGAACCATCAGATCTGCAGAGGACATGCAAGAAATAGGAGAATTCCTGAGATCTACCAAAAAAAAAAAAAAAAAAAAAAAAAAGCATCATTCTTTGCCTTTCAGGATTTTTTGGCCCCAGGCTGAGGGTTACAAGCACTGACCAAGCACATTACCCATGCAATCTTTCCTTCATCTATAAATTCCCTTTCTGAGGAAACATGTAGCACCAGCAGGGGATTAAAATCAGTTGTTTCATGGGCATCCCAGGTGGTTGTCTTTCATCTCCTTTCCTAATATTTCTGTTAGGCTTGGATAGTTTTTATTGGCTTTTTTCTCTTTGCTCTTTCTCACGCCTGAGCAGTTCTTGGCTTCAGCAGGCACAGGAGCAGCAGTTTTATGACATGCATTTTTTAATGTATCAAAACATGTTCTTTTGATCCATTTTTTAAAAAGCAAACTCTGCTCAGCAAAGGTTAATAAGTTTCCCACATCAGCTGGATGTAAGAGAGGTCCAGACGCTGCTGAGAATCAAAACTCTCATCTTCAGAAGTCAGCGAGGCAAAAAAAAACCTTCTCAGCTACTGCCTAAGCCACAAGAAATTGTTGGACCTTCTAAAAGCTGGCCCAGAGTGTTCTTTAGTGCTGACAGTTTGGCACATGTGAGAGAAGTTTATATGAAGTTGTGACAGCTATATGAGCTCCATAGCAGCTGCCCAGACAATTCACACTGGCAGGTTTCTATAGCTTTGATTATCACACACAGGGAATGTGCTGGAAGCAAACAGACCTCAGACAACCTGCACATCACACCCTCCTCATGTAGCAGCTCAGCATTTGCACATCCAACACTGAAAAGAGATTGTCTCCAGCCCAAAGCCTGTGTTCTCTTTGCTGGGTGACCCTTATGGAAAACAAAAGGTAGGGAAGGAAGCAGCATTTCAGCCAGCACTGACCCCCAGGATCCTCCAGTGCTGTGGCAGGGCAGTGCCCACTGCAGCTTTGCCAGGACAGATGAGGTGATTTGCAAGCACATGGCAAGTTCTCTTTGGCCTTTCACACAAGCCAAGTCATGTCACTAATGATTTTTATCAAGTTCTTAATATCTTTAGTCCACACTGAAGTTAGGCATCTCAGCTTGTTCCAAACTTTACAGACAAGGAGCTAAAAATTATTTTATTTTACTTCTTTTCCTTCAATTCAATGAAGAAAATGTTGAATGAGCAAAATGCATTTTGTTTTACTACTCCCAAAGTGGATTTCCCTGGGATTTACCTATCTACTTGCATAGGTATTCTGAGTTTTTAAAGAACTATTTGAATGGGAAAAGCAGGAGACTTACCAGACAGAACTGGAAGGAGTGTCCCACAGGTGGGAGAAGGCTGGGATTGGAGGCAGAAGATAATTTTGCAAATTTTGCACCTTGTTAGATTGCAGAGCAGCACCCAAGGAACTCAGGTCAAGAGCATCAGTAAGAGAAGAAGGACAGAGGGCCTGAAAAGCAAAAAGACATTTTGATTTAAATAACCACACAGCAGAGAGGAACTGGGCACATATATTAAGCTTAGTCAGGGTTTTAAACTAAGCCCAGAACACCAGTTTAGAATTGTAGAATTGTCCAGGTTGGAAAAGATCTTTAAAATCCTCAAGTCCAACTGTTAAACCCAATACTGCCAAGTCAGCCACTAAAACATCTCCCTAAATCAGCCACTAAAACATCTCCCTAATCACATCTACATGTCTTAAACACCTCCTTGAACAGCCAGTGCATGACAAAGAGAGCTCCTGGCATCTCTTCACTGCACAGGGCACAGCACCACTGATCCAGATGCTCCCTGAACTAGGCTAATCCCAGATTTGTTTCAGAAAAGTTTTATGGATGTTACAGTTCATTTATTAACATGGGAAGGATGATGCAAAAATCCCAAAGCCAACAGAGGCTGGACAGACAACAGTGCATGACTGGCCCAGCTTGCCAAGAAATCAACAGGACAATTTTTATCACAGCACATTGCAATTTTTCATGGCAATGATCAGAAATGAGTCAGTTTTTACAGCAGAATTGTTCTCAGCTTTTGCTTTTTCAGAGCAGCTGATGTCTCACAGAACCCTTTGGAAAACCACTCAGCCTTGCAGCTATCAGTGCTTGTCCTGCCTTCCACACTCCCCCCTTTTTCCAGGAAGCAAAGTCACTGAGTCAAGTCGTGTTCTTTTCCCTTGACCTCACACTCAGCTCCCCAGCAGTGCAGATGGTGTCACCCACGAGGGAAGCTGAGCAAGAGCTGGCAAGTGGCAGCAAACTGGGAGGACAGGGCTGGGAAAGCCCTGGGATCAAGGAGGACTCAGAAAGGACACCAGGATTGTCTCATGATGCCACTGTTGTTGTGCAAGGAAAATAATATCTCTTTTCCTAACACTGAGTCCCTTTGTTGACTTCAGTGTCAATAAAAGCAGAGAAATGTTTAGACTCAAACCAAACCAAACCTTGCTGCAAAACCCTGTGTTTTCTAACACAGAGGGCAAATCAAAGGAAAGGTTTCTACAAAGAAAATATCAGAAAACTGTGAAACCATCCTTTACAGAAGTATTGAAAGGAAGAAAATTAATCACAGTAAACATCAAAAATTACTTTTAGATCCCTCACAGAGAGGCTACCATGACCTCAGCTCTGAAGATATCCACAAAGCAAAGTTAATATTATGCTGCTACATTGGATTCCAAAGATACTTGCACAGGATGATATAGAAGTTGGGTGAATAACATAAGCAAAAAAAAGAAATTCCTTGCCTAAAAGCCACTTCATATAAAAATATCATCTTAAAACTAAACTATATTAATTTTTAAAGGTGCAATTTGAAATAGATAAGTTCAAAAATCTGGCATAAGTCTGCCTCCTTCCAGATCAGCATTTAGAGCCTTTTACCTATGGAAAGGTTCTATTTTGAGGAGCAGCCCTGATAGCAGTGAAGCTGAATAAGGATAAATTTGAATTAGTCAGAAAAGCATCATGCTTAGATGAGCTCCCAAGGCCCTCCCAGGAGGTGGTGTTTAACAGCCTCTGCCATTGCTGCAGGAAGGACACAGTTTTGCATTGTTCTCTATGGGAAAGTCAATAGCCTGGAGAAAGATAGATTATTGTTCCTTACATCTAGAAGAGCTTTCATTAAAAAAAGAAACAACTATCATATTCACAGGGCATTTGAGGGTAAGCTGATAGTTTTCATTTCCCCTCTAGCTCATTTCCAATTTTTGGGAAAGATGGTTAAAGACCAGAGTTGTCTGTTTGAATGCATGAAAGTCACAGAGCAGAGGAAAGGGAGCAGCAGCTCCCTCACTCCATGTCTTGAAACCACTGAGCCTTCCCAAAAACAGCCTCAGCCAGAACCCTGCACGCAGCCATGGTTTCTCCACTGATGGGAACAAAGCCTTCAGAAGTCAAGCTCACTTTATAATTGAGTGTCCAGTGATTCACAGAAAGCAGCAGGTGAGGGTGCCAATCCTCCATTCTATTCATCCCTTCCCAAGAGCTCCCTGTGACCTTTAATTCCCCTACAGAGAGGCACCAGAGTGTTTGCTGTGGCAATCCTCTCCCAGCACAGCACTTTCTCCTGAGCCTGAAGCCCTCCTGGGGTCCTGGGTGATGCTTTGGACCAGGGACAGGAGAGCACAAAGAGCCAGGAAGGGGCTCAGTGTGACAGCAACAAGCTGGAGTTGGGCAAGGAAAGGCAGGAAAGCTACATAAAGAAGAAATCACCTTCATTTTGATTCTATTTTTCACCCAAACTCACTGAATTTGTTTATTTGTTCCATTACAGGATACACTGTACAGGTACAAACTTCCTGGAGAAGAATTTGTACTGCTAAGACACTCAACCCTTGCATGAGGTTATTTAGAAGCCAGCAAAAATTGTCAGCCCAGTATGTTTTGTATCCCAAACAAAAACACTGGTGCTTAAGGTGCCTGTAAATGTTTTATTCACAGAAAAAAACAAGTTACTAAGAAATGAGGGACAAACACAGATATGTAGCAAAACCCAGCTCAGAGCTGTGGTAATTCTTAAAGCTACTAATTAACTGAACACTCAAAAAAATCCATTTCTATAGTAGCTTCTGCCCTTATGAACAGTCACAAATTGAACCTCAAAATTTAATGGAGGAGAAAAATTTAGGTATTTTTATTGCTAGGGGTGCTGAGGCACAGAGCAGTGAAATGCTCACCATCTTCTCTTGCTGTTTCACTCCACACTGCCTTCCCTCCTCTCCAGAAAACATGGTGAGGAGACAGGAAAACCCTTCCCAGGAGGCTGTGCCTCTGGATCAGTGCAGAATCAGTGAGGCAGAGATGTGATGCACAGAGCACAACCAGGAGTCCCACAGGGAGCACTGAAAGGGAGACAGATGCCAGCAGTTGTCAGGGACAAAGCTCTACATATGGGAACACATTAAAAAATCTGCACAGGGCAATAAATACGAGGCATCCTCTACCCTGAAACACCCTGGAGACTCAGTGTTTCAGGAGGAATATGACCTGTTTCTATTTTGCATGTTGGATAACTTGGGAACAGGATTACCTGGACCTCACATTTCTGTGTGAGAGTCCACGAGTGATATTTGCCTCCCAGCCAGGGCACTGCTTTGGAGTTCTTCTGCTTAAGCAGAGTAAAGGGTAAATATTTTCATTTCAATTGTTGTATTTTCTCCTCTCTCTGCCTATGAGTCCTCACCTCCAGGTTCACTGACACATGTTCCCTGACAGCCTCCCGAAAGGAGTTCTGCATCTGTGGCAGCAACACCACAGCTCTGTGCAGGTAAAAAACTAATTACCACAATATTAACTCCCGAGACAAAATAATCCTCACAAACTCCATTTTCCTCCACTCCAGGAGGAATCCATTTGGCCTGGCCTTTTCCTAGCAAATATTTAGCATCCCATGTGCACATATTTAGAAAGAATTCCTCCCAAATCACTCGACTGAAAGTGATTTCCCCCGAGGAGGGATGAGAGAACAAACAGGAGGCAGCTGTGAGCTGCACTGTTCACTGCACTCCTGGAAGGCACCCGGGTACCACAGAGCTGCAAGCAGCAGCACAGTAATCGAGGTGGGGCACAATTAACCACCCACATTAAATTAATTTTCGCTCTGTTTTCCTATCAGGTTCACTGCTGCAAAAACAGGAGGGATGAGGTTCCGTGGAGGTGGTTTACAAGGTGAGAGAGGATGGCAGAACAAGGTAAAGATAAGTGCCAAATACCAGTTTTGTTGCTTAATGTTCATCTTTGCTCTGTTTCAAAACTTTCGCATAGCAGTGGCTTTGTAGGAGAATTTCTGGTCATGGCTGTGAAAACATTGCTGCTACTTTTTTATACCTTTTTTGTGAGAGTTTAGCTGGTCTCAGACAACATTGGCTGCAATATTTTCAGCTCAACAAATTCACTGTGGGAAAGCTATTGGCACAAAACTGATTTCTATGTTTCAGTAATATTATATCAATTTAAATGAAAAAAAACCACTGGATCTTTTGGGAATTTATACTTCTGGATTTTTTTTTGTCTTATCTTGGAATGCTGACAGTTCACTTATATTACTTCCACTTTTCTGTTTTCACATGGACATATTGTGAAATCAATCACAAATAAAATTTTTGTTGAAAATTATAATTTGGGACAAATCATGAGGTTGGATTAAAATGTTGTTTTACTGTAAATCAAAATTACAATGAAACTAATTCAGAATTGGAAATAGCATGGATTATTAAAGAAACAGTAAGAAAACCTTGTTTAAAAAAAAATTGAAACTCCAAAATGCCTAATTTACTACCAGAAAGAATTTCAGAAATTATTTCATAGGAATACAGGAGAAAATAATGAAATGTCAACACTCCCTTATGAAAAACGACATCCTGAAATCATCCATCTCTCCCTTAATGCATGATAACAAGGGAGGGAAGATGCACGTTAGGGCACTGGCCTGGAATATAGAACATTTCTATCCAAGTTCCCAAACAGACAGGGATTTCTGGTTAGACTGTGGGCTTTTGTCTGTCTCAGTGACTGAAGTGGTGAAATGCAGCAAGGAAACACCCCATCCATTCCCTGACACAGTTACTATGATAATAAGGTGGCAGATAAATTCCTTGGATTTAAGCCAGTTCCTTCTAGCCGCTCTCACCTGCTCCCAACAGCAAAATGTTTACTGGTAATAATTACAGGCTGAGCTCACCAAAGCTGCCTGGGGGATTTGGGTGCCCAGGGGAACTGGCAGCTCTGAACATCTCCGCCCATGGGTTTCAGTGATCCTCTGATTGATTTCTCCCACCACCCCAACAGCACTGCAAGTGCAGGCATGCAGAACAGCAGGAATATTTACAGGGATAACATCTTAGTGCCAGCAAGGCAGGGAATCCCATTGGGCCAGAGGCTTTACAAGTAGCAGTAAATAAGAACATTCTGTCCAAAACAAACACTCTGCAGTTCTGGTACACACCTTTGAGTAGGGACAATTCCCCAGCACCACTGAGCAGAATATGTGACATTTGAAAGCACTTCAAGAATCACACAAATCCAAGAGCCTGCTCAGTGGACCTTCCTCTGCACCTATGAAAGTAATTTCTTCCTCCTCCTTTCCAAAAATCAAACCTCAATCAAAATTCTCTATGCAGAAATATCCCTTTCTAGGTTATCACCTTCCTAGTGCAGCATCTTCTCCTCCCCAACAACAGAATTGTTGATGTTGCTTTTGTAGCTGGTAAATAAATCAGTTGCTGTCAGGTCAGATAAGATTTTTTATCAGGTGGAGGTACAGAGTTTTCTAGTGAAGAGCAGCAGTGTGGGAGAGGACTCACAGCACACTAATTTGCTGTATTTCTGTTGTATTTGCTATATTTCTATTGAATTTCCTAGAATAAAGGGTTCCCTTATGAACGAGGGAAAGATGCCCAGAGGTCAGCTGGAGAAAGTATTGCTGTGCCTTGGGTTTTATTCTGACCCTTTAGTCCTCCTTCTCCAAACTACAGACAGAGCAGAATTCCTCCCAGCAGCACAGAAGGGAGGTGCTGAGAGGAACCAGCAGCACATTCCCAGCTGAGACAGAGATTTTTTCCCTTCTCAGGTGCATGGAACCTGGCTCGGGCTTTCAGCAGGCTTTAGCTGCCTCAGGGACTGATTTCCTACCAATCCTAAAAGAAAAAAAGGAAACCAGTACCTCTCAGAGAATGAGAGGGCTCCAGGTTTATAACCCAATTTGTCTGCAGACAGCTTTCATTGCTGACCCACCACAGACCCTCCAGTCAGGATTACCTGGATGCCACCCCAGGTGTGATTAACCCTGTGCCCTCAAAAAAGTTCACCAAAGCCTTTTTCAGACATGGGGCTGAGGGAGTTTTGTGCTGCTCTGTCATACACTCACCCTCCTTTTGTTCTGTCCCAATTTAATGGAGAGGGAAAGGGCTCTCCCACAGTGGAAGATGTTTATTGATCCAATTTCTCTTTTTCCTGTTCTTTTGTTTTGAATGTTTCTTGCTATAGTTACAGTCTGAAACTTTATTCTGTTATTTCCTTTCAAGCAGGAGCACTGAATGAACCTGATTTTCAATATGAAAATTATAGCAGAAATGGCCTCAGTCCTCCTACATGGAGATGAAATGGTTTTGTCATTGTATCCAGGATTCCTTTGTTCCAGTAAGGAAGGAACAACAAGCTTAACTAAATGCATTAGTAATCACAAGATAGTTAAATATCAGTTGGGCATTCAAATAGAGAATGCAACAGAAGCCTAAATAATTGCTGAATTATAAACATTACCTATTCTGATGCATCCATTAAAGTATTTACTCTTAAAAGGAGGCAATTTTCTTCTGGGAAACAGCCCCCGCTTCATATTTTTCTGAGGTTTTTTTCTTCTCATTAGGGTTTCTATAGACTTTGGCCAAAACAATTTTCAAAGTTCTGGTTTCGAATTATTATTGCTGTTATGCTGTGTTTCATACATCTTATTTCTGAAAACGACCCCTGTTAAAATAGCATTTGTTTTGCTTAAAATTTTGCAGAATATTTCACCAGAATCTAATTCTGACAAGTCATGTAATTTTTAAATCCCAAAAAACCCTCAACCAGCACAAATATTTTGGCATTTTAGGTGATTTTTAGAACGGAGAAGAGAAAAATTACTGGGCTGGTATTGACCTCTTCTATCTATCTGCAAGCACACCGTGGAAAATGCCAGTACACACATTGTCCCAAAATGCCCCTTTATCCACATGTCCAACCTGGCAGAGGACACTTTTCCTCATGAGAGGAGGTGTTTGTCTGCTCTGGGTGTCCCCAGGTAACCCCAGAGAGAATTTCCATCCTTGGGGTGGATTTGAACAAGATGGAGTTGGAGCAGTGGTTTAACAGCACCAGCCCATGAAGGAATCCCACACATCCCCTTTCATTTTCATGCTTTAAATTACTTATTATCTTTTACTGCTTTTTGGTGAATTTGTAATTTGTGCAGATTTATTCCCATTTTAAAGTCGTGTATAAATAACACCTTGTCAGAAGGGGTTAATAAGGCAAAAGAATACTTAAAAGAGTTGATAAAAGCTACACAAGATGTCGTGATTTCTGATGCACCATCAGCTGATCCAACCACTCATGTTCACTGCCTCTGAAATGCCAAACAAACCATGAAATTAAAAATCCCCTGTGCCCTACCTTTTGTACACTGAAGAAATCAAAGGATGCCAACAGGGGCTTAATTCCTCACTGATAAATGAAAATTGCTTTTATTCAAAAATTCTTTTTGAAAGAAAAAAAATCCTGTATTCGGTATGAGAAATAATAAAAAAAAGAATAGCATGGATGTTGTGATTTAGCTAAAAATATACTGGCTCATAAAAGGTACAAGCCTGGCATTGCTCCATCAAAAGTTAAATTTTTTTGTCCCAGGGAGGAAAAAAAAATTAAATCTAAGAACATTTTGATCCCAAGGTTAGTTCTAAAGTAGTTTGAAATTTAAGCCATGTAATGGCAATAAATTTCCAAGGCTGTAAAGCATCTATAATGGAAACTTGAAATATGACTAAATTTCCCATCACCTGGGTTGTCCAGCCCCTTTTTCTCATTGTGACTTCTCCACTTTCATCAGACTGCCCAGTTCTGTGTCCAGCCTGGTCCAGCCATGAAGAAAACACATTTCAACCCTCACACTGTTGTTGTTTCCCTGCAGGAGACCCCTGTGGTGATGGTTGTAGCCAAACCTGGCTAAATGTAGGGCTGACCTTTACTGAGGTGCACTGAACTCGGGCAGGATGCTCAGGTAAACAAAAATAGCCTTTTTTTACACAGAAATCTCCTTACTGGTATCTTCTTGAATCAAAGGAAATGGAAATTTTTATTTTTTAAAAAATTAATGAGGTAAATAATCTGAATCCTCTGTGTAAGGTGGCAACAAATGCAGATCTCCAGCATCCATCTCCTGGTGTCCAGATAAAATCAGCTACAAACTGAACCTGCAGGTGCCCCTGAGTGCTCTGTGTGCTCCACCTTCATGCCCCCACTGATAGCTGACAGGCAGAGTTTTATTTGACCACACTTCCTCTAACCTCATCTCCTTCACATCTTTGAATGAGGCAGGACTCATCAAACTCCTTAATTTCCTGAGTTCTGCTGTTTTTCAGGGCTGCTGCACCACTTTGAGCCTTCAGTTCCATGGGTCTGAGTCACAGGGGCCCATAGGGTGTGACACACCTGAGTGACAGAGACCTGGCAAGGACGAGGCTTCAGAAACATCAGATCAGTTTGATTGGGAGGGAAAGGGAACACCACCAAGCTGGGAAAATGCAGGCAAAGAGCTTGGAGTTTGGTGGTACAATATGGAAGGGCAAAGCAGGCAGAATGGTGAAAATTATGTTGCACAGGTGCCAGGGAAAGAGAATTATCTTGCCCTGAGACAGCCCTTCCACAGCCCTGCTTTGTGTGGGGTTTAGCATGAATATTCAGCTCTTCTAAGAGCGGCTTTGGGATCGCCTAAGAAAGTTTTGTGATACCAAAGGTCACCGAAAGAACTGCTCAGCACTTCCACACCCCTCAAGACTGCACAGCAAAATGCCCAGTTGACAAGGGAATAAAGTTATTACAAAATTTACTGTATTTTTTGACCATCATAGATATATAAATACCATGGAAATTTGTATTAAGACATTGGCAACGTCTATCCCGGTTATAATTCCTGCTCCAAGTTCAGGAGATCTGTCATGCTGTCCATTGGACAAGTCTGCAGCTTGCTTGTAAACCAGGCTGTGTTTGTGATGTGCTTGTGGTTGGAAAGCAAAACCATAAATCCCCTGTGCTGACCAGCTCAGCTGAACCCCAAAGCAAGTGGAAGTGCAGGCTCTCCACAGAGCCCACAAAGCCAAGGGCAGTATTTACTTGCATAAAAAGAATTAATACTGAAACAAACAAAGAAGTCTGGTTGGGCTATGTAGTGTTGAAATATTAATATTGTTGGCAGAGAGAGTACATGAACCTATTATTTTTCAAAGTGTGGCTGGATACAGTGAAGGCAAACATTGAATAAGTAACGAGAAAATCCAGTTCTTTAACTGGATTTTCTGCTGCCTGTAGCCAGACACACAGATAGTTTATTCCATTCTGCTTCTATAGCTGGAACGGATTTGGTATTAAAACTGCCTAACAGGTTTTTTAAGTATAGGGAAAATCTATTTTAAACCTAGATAATTTCATTTCCACCATTCAAGGCTCATCTACTGAGCTGAGAACTAGGTGACATTCAATGGGAAGAGATTTGACTGTAGGATCTACAGAGAGTAAATTGTGGCATAATTATTCTGAATTAACTTACAATAGTAATGTCAAGAGAGTTTGAACAGAGACCTTCAAACTAAACTGGTATCAAACAGAGTAGCTCCACATCACTGCCATCACAGACACGATTTTCCATGTACATCTTCCTCCCTGCACTCCTTGCACATAAAGCCTTGCAGAAAGTGATCTCTGCAGAGTATCCAAGATATAAGGAGTATTCGTCCTTCCATTTCCCTGTTTTTTGATAACTAAATTCCTTTAGAGGAGAGAAAATATCACCTGCAGAAGAAGGAAAAGTAGAAATCTCATTATGCAATCAGTGAAAAAAGTCTCGGTGAGTGCAGCGGAGCCCTAACAATTGCATAGTCAAACACTGCTCAGCATATCAGCAAGTGCAGGCACTAAATTGATTGGATGAGCCCTTTAATCTAAAAAGAATTAATGAAAGACAGGACTAGCACAACACTTAGGCACAGCTTAGCAGGTTATCAGAGATTTGAGCCCCATCCTTTAGGAAGGCACTAAACCCCACAACCATCAGACAACAACAGCGATATTTTCTTTCATGCCCTGTGCTGCAGGCAAAGCACTGGGATTCAATTTCCCCTTCAACCTGTTTGAATTTACATCTCTAGAGACCTCTCCAAGCCACAGAATAAACCACAATCCCCCAGGGCTCTTGCCCACCAGATGTGGTATTTTGGCTGCTCAGAACGTGCAGGACTGCCCAACACTGGAGTGAAGTGATGCTCTTTGCCTTACTGAATATCAAATTACACATAAAGTGCAACTACTGCAGCAGGAGTTCTGCCTTCATTCACACGCACAAACCCCTGCCTACAACTTCATTGCCAGCGAAATGTTCTGTGAAACAATTAAAGCAGGTTTGAACCCAGTCAGACGGAGGAAAGGATTAGACTTCAGTCACTCAAAACACTGGGAGAAGGGCCATAACAAAAACTGCTTTTTAAAGTAATCTCCTACAACCATGAAGATAAATCCTCAAGTAATTACATAATGATCAAAGATGCATTTCAGTTTTTTGCCCTTTTCTTACAATGACAGTGAATAAGAGAGGGCTTTTGTCAAAAGTGGAATTTTGTAAATTTGCATAAGCCTGAAGAGTACGAAGCTCTTTGACAACAAGGATTTGGCATTTGCTACTACAGAACAGACTGAATGTATGTCTACATTCACTTCCATACATTTTATTTTCATGGTTTGCTGCTGGTCAAAGACAATCCCCCGCATGGCTGGACCTGCAGACTGTCTCTCTATGACCATTGGGGTGTTTGCATTTCAGCAGCAAACAAGACAGGCTGGGAAATCCTGGGGAACTGAGATCCAGCCCAGCTGGAAGGTGGAGTTCACATCCCACCATCCTGCCTGGTCATTTCTGCTGCTCACCCCTACTCGGGATAGGAGCCCACAAAGGAATCTGGGCCAGTTTTAAGTCTCAGTAAACAACACAAAATGGCCATATGCTACTTTGAGAGGTACAAAGAGGATCCGTGGCCGCTGCTGTTTGAATGCAGGCCACCTCCATCCCTCATTTTCACCGTGACAGAGAGGTAAATGGAGTTCCTCCCTCCCTCACACGGGGAAATATAAAGCAGAAGATTACAGTTATTACAGCTGCCTCTTGTTTGAAACAAAGTTCAAAGGCTTGTCTTCTTTAATCAATCTTCCAGCAGAATAATAGGGCTGCAAATTTCACTTTCATGGAACTAAAGCACTCGGGCTGAATCAGTTTTTCCCCTCTGTTTCCCCGTCTCAAAGCAGAGCAGGAATGAAGGAGCTCAGCTGGGGAAGGTAACTGAGCTGCTGACAGGAGCCACAGCTCGTTCTCCGAGGAAAGCAAAAGGCAGGAAGGTAATAAAACATCTTGGCTCCAATACCGTGTGCTGGCGAAGCACTTTGGGCAGTCAGATATAATGAATATTCAGCAATCTCTGGCTATTGTGGTAAAGCAAAGTGCCTCTGTCAGGGGAGTCCTTTCTGGGGCTGAGGTGAGAAAATAATAGATGTCCACTTGGCAGAGGTAGCCACAGACACGTTAACTCAGAGCCCACGGATCTCCCTGGGTAGGTCTGGCTGGAGATTATGAATAAGTCCATTAATGAGCCTGTTTCCACTGCAACAGAATGGGGAGGGAGCTTTTAGCAAGTGTGTTCCAAGTAACCCTTGGAGTTAAATTTTCAAGCGAAAAAGAAAAAAAATTTAAATAAAAAGTAAGATAAAAAGGATAGGAACGTTCACAAAAATCAGAGTAAGAGGAGAGACTCACCCAAATATATCATGCTATTGAACAGCATCCACAAGCATGCATAGAAATGCTTTTTTTTTTCCCCCAAAGATGCAGTCACAGGCACCAAAGAGCTCACAAGTGCAGAAACAAAAAGATAGATTCAGAAGCATTGCTGGAATTAAGGCATCTAAATTGTGTAATTTCTTTCACCATCTTCACAATAGTCCAGACATAATTTAGTCTGGATTTCTTCCAGTTCAGCTTCACTAATGATACCATGGACTTTAAATGACCCCTCAAACACCAAGAATAATGGATAGCATGAGACCAAGTCAGAAGGAACAGTTTGAAAAGTGTGTCAATTTTAAGGGCATATTTTAACAATCTTGGTTGTTTGCTGCAGTTTAAAAAAATCACACAAATGTAACGAAACACCAGCAAAAACAAACACCTCTACAAATGTTAAGAACCAAATTTAGTCTTTTGGTTGTTATGATTTAATCCTCCACACTCATTTTATCTTTATTTTTATTAGGTACACAAGTGCCACCCCCTCCCCCCCCCAAAAAAGTACTTCTGTAGCTGTGAATGCCCCAAAGCAGAAAGTGATGGCTCATACGTGAATGGAGGCTGAAGAGAATCTGTTTATCTGTCTCTGAAGGGGCTGCAGTAGGAACTTGATTAGAAAATTACAACTGACACAGCGTTTGGCAGAAGTTTCTAGCTCAGGGTCCTGTCTCTGGCAGCCAAAGCAGACAAGATATATCTAATTCTACAGAAAATCAAAATGTTTAGAGCTCAACCACCTTTTCCTCCTCTACACAATCACATCATCAGTGTAGATTTCCTGTCTCCCCCCTCTGTCCCTGATTCCTTTTCATGGTGACCCCATGGCAGCCTTGCCTGTGCCACTGACAGGCTCCTGGTGTTGGATCACCCTCTCTCATTTCTGGATTCCTGTCCTGAGCTACAAAACCTGTGTTTTCCAGAGGGTGACAAGCCCATTTGCTATGTGACATATCCTCTCTGGATGCTTGGCTCAGTAGGTGCAAGAGCAAAAATTAAAGTTGTCTGATAACATTCATCTCTGCTAAAGTTCAGCACCCAATTCCTCTACTAGTTTGTGAAACCATCTCATAACATGAGGGTTTCAGCCTTGCTTGTTTTGCACTGAGTTTTTTCCTTGCTCTTCCTTTCTTTCTGTATAAATGAGTTCTTAACCCCGTTTTCCCTGAAGGAAATATAAGAAAGCACAGAGTCATGCTCTGCTTTCCTAGAGAAAGACATTTTCTGCATTATTCTCCTGTCAGTTTTCAAGCTTTGCACAGGAACTGGACCAACATAAACGATTCTTCCATCAGCTCAGGTACATCCCCGGAGGCTGGGCTATGTCTAGAGTTAAAGATAGCCATTATCAATAAGAAACTTGTCTCCCTTCCCCCTCACTGTACTCTCAGAGCATATCTGGAAACACCTCAGTGCTGCAGAGAGACATGACTTTGGAGAGCAAACTGATTAGAAGCAAAAGGGGTTTTGTGTTAAATCAAGGTTGGAGGGGAGGGAGAGGGTGGGAGCAGCTGTGGGATTCTCCTGGGACCACAGAGAGGGACAGTGCTGCAGCCAGTCCTGCAGCTGTGCCTCTGCAGAGTGCCAGGGGAGCTCCACAGTGCAGCAGCCCACCCTGCCCAGCAGCTCCCTGCACCACAGACACGTCTCCAAACACAAAGATGTGCCCACCACCACCCAAAGGGGCTCCCATCAAATCCTTTTAATGTCGAGTGGCTGAGAAGTAGAGACAGAAAGGTTTGGTTTGCTTTTACACTTGCTGAGCTATGAGACATGCTGAGAAAGGAGGACTGCACTGCCAGCCCAAGGTGCTGGACTAACACTGGAGATCAACAATGCTCATCTCTCTAACCTGGGAGTACCAGGGATGTGCAAAGAATGGCATTTTCTCTGCCCCAGCACCACCTGGGTAGCACAGAGACTGTTCCATGGAAGTCTGTGCAGATCAGTGTGACATCTGGTGAGAAGTTATCCCTGTCCCCTCCAAACATTCCATCAGGGCAACCTTGTGGGCAGCATTCCTGCATGTGGCAGGGGGTTGGAACTGGGTGATCCTTAAGGTCTCTTCCAACCCAAACCATTCTGCGAGATACCTGAGCATCCAAGCACTGAGCAGAGCAGAAAAGAGCTGAGCTGGAGTATGACATTTACCTTTTTTTGCCATGTAAAAAGGAAAGTGTTCACCATCTCTCACAACACTCAGAGTGACATCAAATGGACTAGCAAGTGGCAGGTTCAAAGCAGACCAGAAGAGAAGCTTCACACAGCACTTTGTTAAGCTGTGGAACTGCTTGTCACGGGAGGTTCAGGATGCCAAATACTTACCAGGATTCAGAAAGCACAAGGAGAAGTTCAGGGGTGAAAACTTCCATCAAGAGAAAGATATTAAGTGTGGTTTAAGCAGCTGCTGAGCTGTGAACTGCTGGAAACCTTTGCCTTGTTCTTCCAACTCTCCCACAATCATCCACTTCTGATACTGTTGGAGACCAGCATTTCATAGCTGCACCTTTGTCTGGCTCAGAACAGCTACTGTGGGATCAGCCAAGGAACAGAAAGCACCAGAGCTCTGCAGGGGGTTTTGAGGCAATCTCAGACCAGCTGAGAGACAGAGCTGGCAGAGCTTTCAAACTGCCCTGCCCATGCTGCTGTGGGACTGAGGAGATCCAAACTTGCTGGGAGTAAACCTGCAAGGGATGGTTAGAAACCTCCACAGAAGGACAGTCTGAAGTTGACAACTGCACTCCAAGAGAGTGGGGGAGTACGGGAACAACACCAGATTAACTTTTTATTATATTTGCTTTAAATACATTTTAGGCATACACTGGTAAACTCAAGAAGACTTAAACTAAAGTAAGATGAATATACTCTGATCAGTAACTTATATTGAAAAAAAAAAAGAAAATGTCCCTTTTAAAGCCAGCTGTGGATCTCCACAGAGATGCTTACACTTTTTTGATGAAAGCATTTTGAGTTTATGCTGTTTCCAAAGTCCGGGCCACATCCTGACACGGAGAAGCCTCAAATCTCTCTGATGTTTCCTGTCTGCTGGGGGAGTTTGGAATTGCCAGCCCCAGCAAACACACGGCTCAGGCTCCGAGCTGACCACCTGCGGCTCAGGCACACATCTCCTGCCACTTGAAAGCAGCACACCAAAAGGCCTCTTTCAAAGAAACCCCTCAGGCTGCAGCGTTTGAAGAGGCAGAGACAAAAGCTTTTGCAAGCAGTGCTTGCAGAGCCTCTCCTGGGCAGACGACTAAGGGTGGATTTCCCCGGGGAACCCCTTTTTTCTCCCTTCTGCTCCAGTTTCTCCAAAGGACAACTTTGCCGGCAGCTCAGCCAGGACTCCTCAGCTGGGGCAGATGAAGCTGGAACTCCTGTTCTCTGCTTTGGGAGGCTCTGCCCCTCTCCTTGCTGCTCCACAACCAGGGCAGTTACTGCAGGGCACTAAGAACTCAAATCCAACAGAAAAAAAATCCTCCCTGGAAAGCCTTTGTGGTATCCAAGAGCAGCTGAGCCTGAGGCTTGGGATCACTCCACACAAGGCTCTACTTCACTGAGGATGTTCAGCTCTGACCTCTGCCAGCCTGTGGATGGTGCCCAGAGCTGCTGGGTCCGTAGGATTCCAAGAAGACAAATACCCACCTCACCAGGTGCAACCTAAATGTCAGCACACAAATGTGTCTGGGCATCCCAGCTCTCATCTGTCACCCCCAAATCCCTTTAAGCCATCTCCCTCACAGTGTTTCTGGTCCACAGGCAGCCTGCAAGCACAGCACAGGCTCTTTAATGGAGGAAATAGCCTTGTGATCTTATTCTCTCGTTGGTGTAAATGTCACATCTCAACTTGAGTAATTACAAATAATTGGCTTTGAACAGGCCACGTTTCCTCTCTCAGCCCCTGCTTGTACCACACTCCATCCTGTTTGGGCCTTAATTACTGAGAATAATAAATCCAGCTAGAGGTGCTTTTCTGAAGAGCAATTTGGTCTGATTTGTCCCAACACTAATGAGTTTGTTAATAGAGGGATTTTCCCTCTCCCTCCCCTCTTCTAATCTGTTTCTTTAAATAGCACCACACACATGGTAACAATCCCCTGGCACAGCAGGTGATGCCTCTCCCTGACCCATATTCTCCTCTCC
This sequence comes from Sterrhoptilus dennistouni, assembly GCA_013397095.1. NCBI lineage: Eukaryota > Metazoa > Chordata > Aves > Passeriformes > Zosteropidae > Sterrhoptilus > Sterrhoptilus dennistouni. The sequence continues at coordinate 398,253 of VWZU01004414.1, read as the reverse complement.
TCCCAGGCAAAGAGGAGCAGAGTATTGCACCTCCCAACCTTCTTCTTCTTTCAAAGGAGGTAAAAAGCAAACACGATTAATAACTCTTTGTTAACGAGCATCAGGAGGATCACCCACTTCACAAGCGTGGCAGGCTGAAATGCTGGGCTATTCCAGCCTGCCTGGTCAGAACCAGCACTGGGGCTTGGAAAATCAGTGTAGCTGCTGGTCCAAATGGGGAAAAAAAAAAAAGCAACCACAAAAATCTGATCAAAATATTACTTTTTTTTAAAAAAACTTTTTTTTAATCATCAAAACAAAACTTTAAAGCATCTCTTCTCTGCCCCAATGAAACCTTTCAAGTGCCCTACAGGAAATACGTTCTACCTCAGTCTCCCTGAGAGAAGTAAAGGACAGGAAGGGGTAGATGTTCTCAAAAGATCAACAGCTTCTGCCTGTCCCTTGTTCAATAAAAGCCCTGCCAGGAAAGGGAAATGCAGATTTACTTTCCCCTCTCTCTCTGGAGAAAAAAAAAAAAAAGTTGTATCTTCACTCCTAAGCAAACATTTCCTAATAACAAGGACTTTGTCTGTGACTTTTTAAAAAATCTCAGCCCCGTTTTTGTCCCCAGCAAATTTAAACAGCATTTGCAGGGACAGATGTCAAACTTCAGTTACTATTAACCCAAACCTGAGAGGAATCCTATTTCATGGTACTGAGGGGAAATTACTACATGGGTGGCTTTGCCTACACAGTCTCTGTAAAGTGAACACCAGACCCTGGAATTCCAAAACCCATTTTCTATTAAAAAAGGAGTATTTTCTATCTTTCATCTTATAGTTGGGAGTCTTGTCAGAAACAATTCCCTAAGTTCAACCCAAATTCATAAACAGTTCCAGTTCCCCTCAACTCAGAACATTCCTGGAGTATTTTCATGCCTGTTCTGGATCTGGAGACATGTCATAGGTCTGTAGGTATTTCCATTCTTAGATCATTTACAGTCTGAATTTAACCTAAAGCAGCAAGTCTGAGACAAGGAGAGAAGGTCCTTGATTTGATGTCTGGGGTACAGAGAGGTGCCAGTGATTCTGAAGATTCCAATTATGACTTCAAGCTCTGCATTTTTCCCCCCTAAGTGCCTTATTTGACAAAACTATTTTCTCAAATCTCTCTCCAGCCCATTTATTATCCTCTCTATTAATAAACCCTCCTTCCCTGATGAATCACTGCAATTTATCATTAAATTAGAAGATGAAATGGGTCTTTTTTTCTTTAAACAAGGAGATTAAGTACTATCAACAGGCAATTTCTTCATTATAGAACTCCATCTCCTCACCAAATGCAGGAGTATCTTTGTTTGAAGCAGCCCTAAAGGTGATGCAAGGAGAGAGGTTCAGTCAGAGCAGTGACATCCTGCAATATAAATATGTGGATCAACATAAAAATGACTGTGGGAGACAATGCATGTCATTATGACCATGATTCACCCTGGAGTTTTCTAATTGTACAACTATGAAAAGAAAAATGTTTAACTTGAACGTAGACGAGACTGCCAGGGACTGATATGACAAAGCACAGTCTAGACAACAAAACCCATCTGTGCATGCATAGCCCAGGGATTAATCACACCAAAGGTCACTCAGGAGAAGAATTCAGCTAAATATGAAGCAACCTTCTGCTGCAAACCCACGCCTGCCTCTCACATCCTTTTTGTATCTGCAGGTCCTGGGAGCTGTCCCTGAAGTTTAGCACCATCACAAACACAGAATGTACCCTCAGCTCCTCTGTGGCCAGGAAAGCAGATTTGAGCCTTGTGACCTTCTCTGCATCATTTCAGCCCCTGGACACATCTGTCTGTGAGATTAAAACTCCATTTACTGTGATGGCTTGGATTTGACCAGCTGTATGAGGGGAATGGCAAAGCCTCAGTGTTTTCTGAGGTCTCTTTCTGTCCCTCAAGAGGTGCCAGCAAGAGGAAGATAAAAGTGTGAGAGCGATGGAGGCCCAGCACACCCCGTGCTCCTCTCCAGGAAACCACTCCACTGCAAGAGCTGCCCTTGGCTGGTGGCTTTTGCTGCAAAAGTGAGCCTTGGGAAGGTGTAACAAAAGTCAGTCAGCACTAGGCACCACAGAAAACAAAAAAATCCAGTATCATTCCCTAACAATCTCCAGATCCAATCCCTTCACACACCTGGTGATTTGATCTCTATCTCCAGAATTACAGAAGTTATTTGATTTTATTCTTGGATCCTAAGGAGATAATCTGTCTTCTGCCCTCACAGGTCTGGCAGGGCAGAGAGAAGATGCAATTAGGATTTTAAGCCACTGTCACCATTTGTCTGTGATGAACTTTCTCCTATAAGGAACACAGGCTTATCAAGGCAGAGCCAGCCCTGCCAAGCACCTCCCTGTGTGTCAGTGTGCTCCTCTCTCCAGATGTGATCTCTTCTGGAGCAGCACACTCTGCCCGGGCTATTCACAGCCCATGTCAGCTTTATGCATTGAAGGAATCTATTAATTCCAAGTAGGGGCTCATTCTCAAAAGAGCTGCTGATGAAATAGAACTGATAAAATGGAGGTAATTTAAAGGTCAGATGAAATCCAGCTCATGTTCATCCTGCTTGTAATGGAACATCACCAAGAAGCTTCATCGCCAAAGGGGCATTTATATGTATTTTTATTTTTTAAGAGACATTTTTTATCTGTAACACAGACTCTAAACATCTGATAAGAAAACCTCCCACATTAATCTAACCAACAGCTGGCATCCTACTGCCTGCCTGGGTGTCCCTTTCTGGAAATTAAATCTCCTATCATCTTTTTATCACGCTTTGGAGGGAAGAAATGGGAGCCAAATGCAGCGCTCGGATGAGCAGCAGCAGCAAGGGCTGAAGCTGATAGGGCTGCACTAATTCAGGCATGCAAGAGGAGTCACTGCTGCCCTCAGCACATCCCTCCCCCTTTGCTCTCCGCCCACAACGCCCAGTCACAAATTTTGGAGGTGAATCCTCAGAGAGGGGGAAGGTCCCTTTCCTTGGCCAGGCTGTGGGTGTGGAGGGTGAGCAGGGATTTCTGAGCAATGAAATCCAGTCCACAATTCCTCATCTTTTACACACCCTGCCTGAACTCAGCCATGCCCAACGAGTGCACTGGGGGTACACAGAGTCTGTCTGCAACGCATGAGGGTTCTTTGCTGGCAGCAAAATTCAATTGGTATTTGCTACAGATAAACCTTCCTTCACTGATAGAAAAAAACAGAGCTCATCTGGCTGCTCTGTTTCCTAGTGCAGCAAAAAAACTCTTGCAATGGGATCTCTCCTTCCCTCCAGTCTATTCTCTGCCTCCATCCTTCACATGCTCCTCCCCCACTCCCTATAATTAATATTAAATGTTACAGTTTTGTCCTATTAACACAAATTGGCCTTTCCAGAGGCAGATTAAAGAGTTTCCACTGGGGATTTCTTCTCTCCTATACAATTTGCCTTCTCTGATCAGTGCTGTCTATGTCTCTCACTAGCTCCTAAGGGGAAAGGAGTGGGAGGGAAAGAGAAGACAAACACTTATTAGCAACTCCTTTGAAGAGCTGGAGATTGGGAATTAAACTGATTATTAACTCCCATCATACCAACAAGGCAAGTTTCCCTTTTCTTCCTCCTTCTGCTCCTCCTCTGGGAATGGTAATTGGTAACCACACAAGTCGTGTGCATGAAGCTTCACCTCAATCATTTACAGGGCAGCATAAACCAACAGGCTCTCTCTTCATTTCTTTGGGGAAAGGGGGTTTTGGTGCTCAGTGATAAACACAAAATAGATGTAGACATGTAGACTTACATAGACATGCAAGTGTGAGGTGTTGGCACATTCCCAATTGTATGACCCTTCCAGTTTGGTGCTTGGAACAGGAAAGAAACACATGTGTTGGCCCTGAGGCAGCTCCAGTTCCCTTCCCAAATGGGTCCTCAGTGATATTTTAGTCCTGAATCCTTAAGGGGCACATAGGGACAGACCTGACTCATCAGACTTGTGTCACTTGCACTCACCATCACCAGGGCTGGCAGAAGTACCACACTCAGAGCACCACACACAAACCCAGCCACCACCACAGCCAAACTTCTCCAAGCCCTCACTTTGACTCCTCAGCAACACAAGCTCAAGAGAGGAAGAGGTGCTCAAAGTCTCTGGGCAACTCCAAATTTGGTAATCTGTCAAACACACTCCACACCTTCTCCACCTGTGCCTTTCCCAGAGACTCTTCATCCCCAGAGCAGCAGTTCCATGGGACAGGCTGGCCAGCTGATGCCACTGAGGGCTTTGGACATGAAGTCAAACATCTTTGAGCCTGTCAAGCCAAGTGGAAATGAGCCCGAATGTTATCTCGCTTATTAAAACATTTCATAAGTAAATGACTGTTTTTGGGGCTGTGGTGGTAAATGGATAACTGAGTTTAGTCACAACAACACCAAGAAAGCCTGGCCAGAGACAATTCACTGTGACAGCTCACCATACTAATTAAGAAACAGTACCATAATGAGATGTACAATCTATTAAATAAGATGAGTGTTTACAGTGAATAAGCTATTTATAATCAAGTTGCATTTATTTAGTGTACAGCAAGGCTCTTATAAAATCTGAATTAAATGCAGAGCTACCTGTAGACACATGGCATTTATTTAAAATGTTTCAGGATGCAGTAGCTTTTTCAGCAAAGAGAACTTAATCAGTCCCTGGAGCTTTCCTTTCCTTTGCTAGGACAAGGCTTGAGCAGCTGTATTGATTTCTAGCATCCAGCACTGCCACGTGAGCCAGTTTATTGGGCCAACAAACTGTTTAACAGACAAGGTCCCGGAGGGCCCAGGTTTTATCCAGGAGTATAGGCACACCCTCTATGGATAGCTGGTGTAATGGAATTTATTAGACAATAAATACATCACATTGTCCAGTGCCAGGAGCAGAGCCTGTGTGTGTGAGTGCCCACTGTAACACTCCCTTTCATTCGGGACTCTGTCCACCTTCTGTTATGGCAATTTCACACCAGCTTCCTCCCCAGCCTTCCATCAAAATAGTGCAGACTTTCTGAGGAAAATGCACTATTTTGTGAAAATATAAAAAAAAAAATTAAAAAAATGCATCTTGTTTCTATTGGCACTAACCTGCTCCCAGCGATTCTGGGTGAAGAGGTAGATCCAGAGGGCTGGGAGATGTCTTACACTCTGTTACACTTCCCAGTGAGACCTGTCCACATTCAGCCAACCTGTGGGCCCTTGGAAAGCCTCAGTTCCCATAAGTTCATAGAAGTGCTCAGAACTTTCTTTCCCCCCTGCAACTGGACAACTGCTTGAGCACATCCTTGGGAGAGCAAAGACTACCTCAGATGTAATAGACACAGCCATCAAGTTCTCATATGCAAGATTTTGGAGCTTTTTGGAATGCTGAGGCTTGGAAGAGACCTTTCCAGGATTCCCTGGGTTTTTGAGGAACATCAGCTAAATGAGAAGTGGCCCAGCTCCAGGACCTGGAGATTATTTGAATGTGGGATAAAGATGAAATAATCACCCTGGCAGTTCACCTCTGGAAGCCCTGAAGTGGTTCAAATCTCAATATCAGTTCCTTATCCAAAGAGTTGCCCAGAGGAATTCAATGAGTTGGACAGAGCTTCAATTCACATACTTTAGAAAAGGAGTATTTTCCTGTTTAAAAGTCCAAGATCCATGAAGTTTTTCTAAAGAGATGGTTGTCACTTTTATGTGGGAGAAAGAGACTTTGGCCGTTCTTTGATATTCCCTGGAATGAATGTGAATATCCTCGAGGCAGGACACGTGGCTCAGCTCAGAGCTGGAGGTACTTTCTCTGTGAGTCTCCAGAAAATAGCTTGGAGGTACAAAAACATATGTGTATATATATGTGTGTATATATATAGATATATATTTATATATGCAAATGTAGTTTTATATATATGTTAAAATACTTTGGTGATTCCTTCACAGACAATTCAGCCACCTCTCAAATACCAAAAGAAGTACATCAGAATAGCTCATGCCTATGCAATAAAGGTCTTCAAAATTTATTTCAGTAACCAGGCTCTGGCTTTTTGATAGAGTTTTTCCACTTAAAATACTATGAGTACAAAGAGTGCAATATCAGAAATATCTCCAGTGTTTTTGTCCACACAGGAGTCAGGTGATTGTCTCCAAATTTCTGCTTAATATTAAATTAAACTGCTTCAAACCAAGGCTATTCCTTCCTTTTCTCTCCCTATCACAGCCCACAATGCTAAACAAAATTCTCTACCAGTTGAAGGGACAGTTTTCCCATGGATAAGTCATCTGGGAGGAGAATGGCAGATTTATTTCCATGAGGAAAAGTCTCCCCTAGACCATGATGACAGGACAAGTTAAAAAGCTGAGTTATATTTGCACTTCAACGTGCAGGCAGAAATGTGCAGGGACAGGTTTTGGTGTCTGCTACGTTCAGACAATGAGCCAAAGGAGACCACGGCATCACAAGCTCCCCCAGCCCCCTTTAAAAGCTGCCCATTGCTTTGATTTACTGTTTTTTGTTTCCAGACAGCAGCTTCATAGACTCGGTAATCAAGCAGCAAATGCAAAGTGAGGCCAGTCTGGTCATAGGCATGGAGATTTAATGAGAGGATTGTGATTCCCATGTCTCAGCCAAGCTGTTTCTCACCCCCCTGTGTTTCCATGTCGTCCCTGAAATCTAACAAAGGCTTTTCTCTTTGCACAGACTACATAAATCACTTCTGTTCAGTTCAATTGCCTTGGCAGAGAACAACTTTCATGGGGAGGCAAAGCTATAGAAGACAAAAATGCCAATGTGGTGCAACATGATGAACAGACTGGAGTTCCTTTTCTCTGATTTGTCCAAAGGAAAAATTCATGGTAACACTCCGAATTTTTACTACAAAGAATTGTATTGATGCTTGGGGTAAAAAAAAAAAAAAATAAAATAAAAAAAATCAGAACTAGTTTATTTTAAAAAAAATAAAAAAATAAAAAAATCTGTTCTGTTTACACCCTGACTTTTTTGCATTCATTCCTTTCAATAAATACAGGCCACTGATGCTTGCAGGGATTGGATTTGCAAAAGCTTTGCAACATTGGGCTTGGCATATAAAGACAGCAACAGAGCAATGCTGAAAAACTTGCAAGCAGCAGCAGTCTGGTTTTGTGTCAGCTGAAGTGTAGACACCAAAGCTGTCTGCCTGGAGAGTCATTAGAACCCATCGTGATTTTAACATTTTGAAGAGGAAAGAGAATTTTGATTCTGGCAGAAAAAGCAGTCTTGCAGTTAGGGCAGAAAGAATTGTGATCTAAGATTTTCCAACTGTGCACCTGTAAGAATACTCACTGTGCAAGAGGAAGTTAATAATCAGTATCTAGGAAAATCAAGGAATTCCATTCATTAATGGTGGCAGTCATTTACAGGAGGAGCTTTATCAAGTGCTATGATCAAGCAGAGCTTGATCACAGAGGAGCATCCCCTCCATTCATATTTGGCAGAGGATAAGTCAGTGTTGAGAGCTGCCAAACTCCCTTTGCTGAGCCCAATGAGTGGCCCATGCTAATCCCCTTCTCCAGCTGCTGAATCCGTCATATCAGACAGAACGTTGGGATCAGAGCTCACTGAACAAACTTTGCAGCCCCCTGGGGGTGGCAGGTGGGGGGAATTTTGTCCCAGCCCTGGGCAAACACTGAGCTGAGGGAGGCCATGAAAGAGGCCTTGTACCTGTCCAGGGTTTAGCTCAGCAAGCTGCAAAGAAATAGGTAGCCCAAGGCAATAACAAGCAACTTGGCAAATGCGTTAAATTCTCTGTTCTCTGTCTTTCACCTGAGGCATGAGATTCCGCACCTGAGGCAAGGATTTTAGGGGAGGTAAGCATCTCAACTCACACAGCCCGGCTGAGATTTCCAAATGGCACCTTTCACCTCCCTCTAGGACTTTCAGAAACAGTTATCAGTAAATCTAGTGCAGAGGTGTCCTTACTAACCCAGCCCTACATCAGCCCTCTCTGCCTAAAATACAGGGGGAAAGCAAGATGCTTTTGTGAAAACCAAACAAGTAACCCAAGTCAGTGATGCTCAGGGAAATTTCTGCAAGTCCACACGGCCACAGTTTTGAACAATAAAACCAAATAAAGCTGGGTAATAAATCCTTTGCCATATGACCTCTCAAAATGCCGGCTTACTCCACTAGGAATGGCAGGATTGCTGTGGATGGCAATGAAACAGCCAAAGCTGCCACTCCCACGCGAGCAAAATAATTACCTTGGTCAAATGGAGAGGACTGTGACACTGAAGGAAGAATCACATTCTACTAGAGGGAAATCCCTACTGATACATGACACTTCAGCAGCGCTATCAGTCCCAGAGGCACCTCACATGGGTGAAAAGTCCTTTCTTTTGCTAAAGCCATGTGAATCCCAGCCTATCATCAACACTTTCAGCAAGTGAGATCCTGAACCAGAGCGGTTCCATACCTCTCCCTCAAAGCCAAAAACCTTCATTAGAACGGATGGAGGATCAACCCCTTTGCAACGTTTAAAAGAGGAGGGATCCTACAAGGATTCTTTTTATCCTTTAGATATCTGACATGTAAATATTTCTATTGCCAAAAGCTTAAAAAAAATAAATTAAAAAATGCAGATTATTTCTTTCACTCCAGAAGATAAATTTTGCTGCTTGGTCCTGTGTGTGAATTGGGGCATGTAAGAGGATGCTCCTGTATCTAAGCATTTGGACACTGAGGGGCCACTTCAGCATCACTGGTTGTTTCTCAATTTCCTTTCCAAGTCTGTCATTTGCAGTCAAACTTTTCCTCTAAAGGGTTCTACATTTGGTGTTTCCCACATACGCTCTATTGAATTCAATGTAAGTATTTGTTTCCATTTATTTCCCTCTTTATCCTCCTATTTTTTTATTTTTTTTTTGAGGTGTGGGGGGTTTTATTGAGTGATTATTGTTTTGCTTATTTTTATTCCAAGACAACAGGAATGAAGAGGGTAATGTGAATACCTCTAGGTCTGCCCTGTATCCTTCTATACCTCTGCAAAACATGGCACCTGCTCACATCAAAATAAATAAAGAGTTTCTTTCATTTAAAAGTAAGATAAAGGGTGGAAAAGTTCAATTTCCCACAGCACTTGAGGGCAGCTAAGGCTGGAGCAATGGGGTTCACAGCACTAAAAACTAAGAGAGTATTTCCAACAACTGCAGGATGCTCAACACCCAACAAGTTCTGACAAGACTGGCTGTAAAAGGAGCTTTGGCTTCTTCTTCATTTACACAGTAATGTAATTTAAAAAAAAGTCTTATTGGTCAAGATTTTTGAAAGAAATAGTACTTCTGGATTTTCAGGAATCGCCTGGTAATTGTTCTGTACAGGTCAGAAACAATTAACCTAAATCCTGCAAGCTTCTAGTGGGAGTATAATTTTATTTTAGGATTGCACTGTAATTCCAGCAGTGTGATTTCTGTAGGGCTATGAGGTCCTTGCTGCTTTCTTACTGCAAGGCACTACATAAATTGTAACCATGACAAGTCTGTGATACTCAGCAGGACTACTCACAGCTCAAGTGTCATTATGTGACATATGAGACATGGAGATTTATTAATAACTCAGCACTCTTAGGGGGAAACAACCATCCATTCTTTTTTTATTTCCTCTTCCTTGGGGATTACTGCCTCAACCTGGGCAGGGGAGGACAAGCACACATTCAAGCCATGTTGCACTCAAGCAAGATCTCTGCTTGGCCTCCTGCAAACTTTAATGTGTCATGAAGTCATCCTAGCCCAGGGCTCCACTTCCCTTCCAAAGAGTCTGTGATCACGGGCTGGATGCCACCAAGTTCATGGGGCCCATGTTTCCAGTGATGAGAAATCAGTTCCTACCCTACTTGTCAAGAAATGAAGTGCCCAGGAGTGGGAAGGTCAAGGACAATCCATGGAACTGCTCTGTCTGCAGAGGAAGTTGTAGGGCTAAACCTCAAATGTAGTTGGACCTTTAATTTTAAAAACATGTGGGGTAATAGGCGGCCAGTGATGTTTGTTCTGAATTTCAGTCAAAAATATCAATCACCTACACCACATATCCCTCACATCCACCCCTTATAGCCTTCCAGTCTTGGGCTGCTGAAATTCCCCTGCCAGACACCCGTGGTTGTTTTCCAAAGAGCCAATGCATATCAAAAGAGAATTTATCAAACTTTTCATCAGTGTTCATTTATAAAAACATTTTTAGGCTGTGGATACTTCCAAAAGTAGTGGAAGTGGACCTTTACATTAGGTCTTGTGAACTCTTTCATCTGTACATCTTTTAAGTAAAGAATCTTTTCTGCATTTTATAAATTATGAAGTTATTGCAGAAACATTTTATGGTGTTATTTTATGATCAACTACTTTCTTAAAAAAAAAAAAATCCCAGGTTCTCAAGTTTCTAAGAAAATTGTATTTACTTGAACCATCTTGCATAGAAATAGCTTATTCGACATGGAAATTAGCTGAATAGGAAATTACTTTATAGAACCTTCTGTAAAATTCTGTGAACTTAACTCTAATTTAAAATTTGTTTTTCATTTGTTCAGTGTCAAAAAGGCAAGTAGTGCTGCTGTAGCAATTTGAATCGCTGCCTTGGGAAGCACAATCCAAGTTCTTGGGGCACTGTTTCCTCATTAGCCATTCTCCAAAGAACAAACTGACAATAATGGATTTAGTATTCCCAAGATAATGCTGAGTGTACTTTACTGCTGCGTTGGCCACCTCTTCACCAAAAATCCTGTCATTTATCTGGGGAAGGAAGGCAGTGTATGGTCAACTTGAAGGAGTTTATCACCATGATGAATTTATTATCAGGTTTTGAATTCTAAAAAGCAGGCAGAAAAGATCAGGACTGCTCTACCTGCTATAAAATCCAGAGATGGAAAAGAGGTCGGGAATGGAATCACCTTGCAGTTGTGAATGAATCTTTGGGTTAATTCTCAGCATAGAGTTCATGGTCACCTCATTACAGAGTGATTTCCAAGGCCTTCTGTGTTCTCCTTGTCTTTAAGCAATTCTATCAACTATCAAAAACAAAATGATGCCACAGCCTATCAGGAAAAATTGTTTTCTTCATAGAGAAGAATTTCACGTGCATTGTTTGGAGGGAAGGGATCAGGAAGGAGCCACATAAAGGAAACCAGAGAAACAGATATTCCCTGGCTTTTATCAGTCCTCATGCACACCCTTCCCAGCAGATGTCCCCAAGTTTTAGTTCAGTGCTGAAAAACAAATTAAAACCATTATTTTTGTAGTTTCTTGTATTGAAGGGAATCCATCACTCACAGCCCAGAGAGAAGATGACAAAGAATCTTCCCAGACAATTTCACCTACAACCGAGTTTTACAAGACTCATCTACTTTGAAACTAAAAACAAGAACAAGATGAACATGTAGCAGGTAATTCTAATTTTAAGAGCCTCATTTGACATAATGATAAGTTATCTTCAACGCCATAATTTGTACAAGTGCCACCAGAGAAAGACGAATGCCTTTCAAAACCATTTGGTCTCTGCTTGAAAAGCAGCAGACCTGGCAATTGAATCTTTCCCCTAAAAAAATAAATCATAAACCACCGCAGCAAAACCAAGCAGAAAGCTAAAACCTGATCTAAGAGGAAGCCAAGACAGCCCCAGGGAGAGAAGTACCTGATGACAAGGGTGACTTAAAGTAACAGTGATAAAATTGACTTCCAGCCGTTATTTGATCCCCAGACCTACCTCCAGTTTACCTGCCCTCAACTTCTTGGAGAACAGAAAATCTAAATATCTGGCATGGTACATAACAAATGCAGGAAACTTCATCACTGGCATCTACAGATGAAAGAGCATCAGGAACTACAGAACACAGAAACTACAGATGGGCATCAGTGAGGCTGTTTTTGGAGACCCTTCAACAGTAACAGCCAAGAAGACTCTTTATCCTATATACACACAGATTTATCTGCTTTTTTGATCTTAAGCACAGCCCTCCTGCTCCCCTGGACCAAGAGAGTGAAAAGACAGCAAGTGGGGATGAGAGGAGACAAGCCCAGATACCTTTGGTGTAAAGATCAAACTTGCAAGCAAGGGAAATACCACAGGAGACATTCCTATCTCCTACAGAGTCCATTTCCATTTCTAAGGGAACAAGAAGGCTGACAGCCTCTACAATTAACCCACAGATGCCAAGAGATGATTCTGCTTCCCAGTAAAAAGAAACAGGGAAAGACCATTTCTTTCCTGCCGTGTGGGTCCTGTTAACACTCAGTCTGGAGCTCCTCCTCTGGTCTGTCAGCACACAGGGGCTGGAAAAGCACAGTGACAGAGGCTCATCCATGTGGGGATAAATGTCAGGAGAGAAGGGACAGCAAAGAGCCAGCAAGCAGCAGGCAGGAAATGCTGCATGGAATCACGTCCCCAGGAATCTCCATGAGGTGAAATCAGAGCCTGTTATTAATCTATCCAGACACCAAGACCCAGGAGCTGGAGTAAATCCGATTAAATTCCCACTGTACCAGTGGCTAGAAGCCAAGAAGGTCTTTCTTTTCTTTTGTACGGTGACCCAAAGGATATTTCTCTCTGCTTCACTGCATAAACACACTGCTTTAAAATAAAACAAAACCAACAAATAAATAAATAAAAGCAGGAAATAAAAAGAAAAAAAGAAAGCAGAAGATCAAAAACATCAGGTGAATTTTAGTATGGCAGTAAGGTCCTTAGAGATGCAACCCAAAGGGAGGAGAAAAACGTAGTTATTTCCTAGCCTGGAGTGCTGCAATAGTGGTGGAGAAAGCAGCCCTCCTCCACCCTTCAGCGTGGGATAGGAAGAGTCCTTGAACAGATTAAAGGCAGCTAAACAGGGGTTAAAAGCAAATCTTTGCTGTGGGGAGTTTTGCAAAGCACAAGACAAGTAAACAAAACAGATCTTAAAGAAGAATAATCCCATTACAGCGGGACAATAGAGGAAAAAAATAATCCTGGATTATTTAGGAGAGTTAAGTTTTTCAATTCTCAGAAGTAGATGAGAAGCCGAGCTGAGTGACACAACAACAAAGTGACCAAGGAGCCCAATCCTGCCCGCCCCAACCACCAGCTCAGTACCCTTCGAGCACAGCTGGAGCTGTGATAAGAAACTGCTGAATGCTCCTTACCTGCCCTGGCCTTGATGGCTCTGGTGTTTGCCAAAGCTCTTTGAAAAACCCAATGCAAAAAACAAAAAAAAACCCAAACAAACAAAAACAAACAAACAAACAAGAAAAGCCAACAAAAAACCACCAAAACAAAGAGAAAAAGGGGAAAAAAAATCAAAGCTAAACAACAAAAGAAACACAACGGCAGAGATGTTTCTTAAAAGCCAACAGCATCACATATCAACTGCCAGCCAAGCAGATCTTCCAGGAGATGGAGATTTAAGGCACGTTTGGCTTGCCCTGTCAAGGGAGACGATTTCAGAGACTTCTTAAAAAGACAGCAATTCGGGTTAAAAAAATTTAAACAAACCAAAACGTATCAGCGCTTTAAAGGTTAACGGCCTCTGCTGAACAACATGCGTTTATCCAACCACATCCTAGAGTAGTTTTTTCAGCCCCGAGACCAATGAGCACAGCTAAGAGGAGGGCCTTGGGATGGTGGAGAGGCTGAGTTACCCCCTCCCCTCTGCCTTCCCTCTCTCCACCTCCCCCTCATTTTTTTCCCTTCTTTTCTTTTTTTTTTTTTTTTTAGTTTAGTAAATTAATGCAGCAAGAAACTCTCAAGATCTGGCGAGTCCTAGCAAGGGAGAGAGGGGAGTGGGGAGATGAGATGCATTAGGAGGACACTGAGCCACTTTCTTTCCCAGCACAATGGAAGTGCTTCCCAAGAAACTTCCCCTTCACTCCCCTCCACTCTAGCCCTGAGCGATGGGACACCTTCCCTACAGCAGCAATAACTTATTCGGGAGGAAAATAGCCCAGGAAGGAGGAATCAACAGCAGCCAAACGGCGGGCAGGAGAGCGACACAACCGGGACTGCAGCACGGCTCCACACTGACAAATTCCTGTGGATGTAATTAGGAAGACACGCCGGCCAGCAGCGGAGATTAAACCCTGGGTTGTTGAGGGTCGTCTTTCCCCCCGCTCCCACCTCACCGCCAGCACCCTGATGGCAAACCTACACCCGCTGCGTCCGCCCCTGTCGCCAGCCTGATGTCCGGAGCGACATCCCGCTGAAGGGAGGGTTCCGTGCGGGCAGCCCGGAGCCCCGGCCCCGAGCAGCACTGCAGTGGCGGCGCGGGGGCCCGGCGGAGGAGGGACGAGCGGAGACAGCGGCGGAGCGGAGCGGAGCTGTCCGCGGTGCC
>VWZU01004414.1:314390-383671 GCA_013397095.1 Sterrhoptilus dennistouni | reverse complement strand
CCCCTCTCAATTTGAACCCATTTGCCCTTGTCCTGTCACTGCATGTCCTCTTAAAAAAAAAAAAGACAACAACAACAGCGAGAGCTGGAAAAATGTGCAACGTCAACGCGCTCGGAGTCTACGTGTGGGAGACGATCGTTTTCTTCAGGTAAGGCTGGGCTGGACGCGAGGAGTGCGGCCGGGCTGGGCACCCTGCACACCCCAGCTCGGGGCTGATGGCAGCTGTCCCCTGCCCCGAGCTGCCCTTTGCCTCCCCTCGGTGCCCCGGGCTTGCTCTCGCACTGCCCCGGGCTCGGGACGTTTCGCGGCTCGGGGAGTTACTCCGTTTAATTAGCACCGCAATCTCGCTAACCGCAGTGCTGAAAACACCAACCCCGGCTGCTTGCAAAGTGACAGCTAGTGGCGGCTGGCAATGCTGCACTTGAATTTGCCGGGGTAAATATTCCCACCTCGCCCCCTCCCCATCCTCAGACTGCAGGTGAGTTCCGTGGGATGCTGTCAGTGCCTGCCTCTGAGGGCTCACCCTCTGTCCTTAGCTGGTTGTGCTTAAAATTACCAAAAGCAAAGAACTACTTCCTTCCTTCTCAACTTTTTTTCCTTTCACGTTGTTTTGAATATTCTTTCTTTGCAGAATCTAAATGAAAGCCAAAGGGGATGGGGGGAGCTTTTTCCAGTTTGTGCCCGTTATCCCCCAGCTGTATTTTGGCTCAGGTTTAGATGTGTTCAGTTTCTCACTAAGACTGAGATAGAAGGAACAGCATTAGTCTTAAAGAATTGCATCTTGTCCATCTATCCTTGCAGTGCTTTTATTAAATGGACAAAAAGATTGGATGGTAGAAGCTTCTATATTTCAATGAAAAATGCAGGCTGCTGTAGCAAGTGAGAGACATCAGATATAGGCAATTGGAGAAAATAACCCTGTTTCATGATCTGAACTTGCTCATCAGTCTCAGCCTTCAATTCAGTTGTGTGGCTCTTACTTCTGTGTTTAGCCAAAGTCTCATCTTGTAGTTTAATGTGCAAACACAGACAGCATTTGCATAAAATCATTGACATAATACTTTTTATTTTATGAATCGCTGTAGCAGACCTGCCAATACTGGCCAGACTTTGAGCTCGAATTCTCTTTCCTTTTGAACACAGGAGGCTTTCTAGGTATAAAAAATGGAATATGCCCACTTTTTCCTGTAATTCCACAGAAATTCAGAGACAGCAAGCTTGTGTCATGAATTCAAAGCAGTAAACGTTTATGTTAGGTGAAACAAGAGTTCTAGAAATAACTAATATCCCCAGTCTCTGAGAAGCAGTGCCCAACAGCCAACACTTCAGAGCCATCCTTTCTCATCCTAGACACAAGTGTATTGCAGCCTTGCACGACACAGTGGGATGGGCTGACAGGGAGCAAATGGATGTGCAATAAACTCCTAGTTCAACAGTGGGGAAGTATTGGGTTAAAAAAACAAACAAGACTAAACAACACAAACACCAAGAAGCAAAATGAAAATCACACAACTGAAAAATGACTATTTCCAGCCTTGCATTTGCTATGTCCCTGGTACTGAAGCCTCTGCCCGGGTCTCCTCTGAAGTGCCAAAACAGTGAAATTGATGCACACTTGTCCTGCAGATCCTGCTCACAATTGTGCTTCACATCACATGTGTGAGCACTGACAGGTTCCCAGCACATCAATCACAGTCATGGGCATTCAAACCCTGGTAAACCAGTCACTTCAGATTCTAATGTACACAGACATGTGTGGTATTACATCATATTGCGCCCAAAATATATTTCTAGAACTTTAATTTCCCCAAAATCAACATTTAAGAATATTTGAAAAATGTTTTAAATTACAGAGAAAGGATGAAATCAAATTGGTTTATATACTGCAATCAATTTTGAAATACATTTTAAAAAATACCCCACAAAAAAAATCAGTAATTCCTGCTCAGAACTGACTATATGCAATGTTTTTCTTTTTTCTCTCCTTCTTTGTGTTATGTGTTCAATTTATTACAGCCCAAAAATCTACCAGCCTTTCTAGTCCAGGAATAGCTTTGCTATTTCAGTTTCAGTAAGAGAAGTTTATTAATTAACAGTCATTCATAAATTCAGTGTGCCAATTACTCCTGCACTCAGCCATACATGATGTTTAACAAACCCAAAGCTGATAATCCAATAATCCATAAGAGAAGTATGCATTGCTTTGAATTACAAAGTGCACCATGCTTTTTGTCAGTCTGTCAAAAATATTCTGGAAAGAGAATCCATTATATGTTAGCACATACAATACACAAATATCAAAAAAAATGTAAATAAATCTAACATTCCAAGGAAAATTATATACAGCCAATATAGAAATTAAGGCTAGATTTATTGCTTAACAAAAATGTCCTCCACCAGCCTTTTAAAAAACAAGACCCCGTGGGAAAGAGTAACAGCTGGTGTGTGAATGCAAACATTATGGTATTGCCAATATAATATTTGTTTCTGTTCCAGTTGGGATGTTTTAGAAGGAATTTGTGATATGTGGCTTATTCTGACATGCCTTTCTTCATGGAAGAGCACTTCCCATCCTGCTACCTGCCTCTCAGACTGCAGTCACTTAGCTGTGACTCAGGCTTTTACTGGGAACCTGGGCAGGGGCAGGGATGGGAACTGGGTTGGGATGGGGGAGGAAGACAGCTTGTTTGACCAAGCTTTCCTTGCAGGTATCTAGGTAAAGCAAAGTGCTAGTTCTTTAAAATAAATTGGACAGTTTGGGGCAATGTTGGACATCAGGATTTCCAGATGTCCTGCTTATATCTGTAGAGACATTTATAATCAATCATTCTCCCAAAGTTTAACTACACACCCTGAATGTTCAGTTGTGAATTCCCTCATGCAGAACAAAATGGTCCCTTATCCTGTAATGATCTTGCCCGGACTTTCTGTGGTACCATTAAATTTTAATAGCTGTAAGGGTTCAGAAACAGCACTGTGTAAGCTGGAGGTAGGAATGCCCCTTATCAAATTAGGAGAGAAAAGATGCCCTAGAACTGACACCTTACTCAAATGGACACTGACCTGTGAGGCTTTGAAAACCTCTGGGCCTGGTTTTAGTCCTAATATGAGGAATAAGCAGCACAACTTTGTGACTCAAGATCAGGGTTGGCCCCTCATGAACAACAACCTGTCAGCTATCAGGAGTGATTCAAGGCAACTGCTCCAAGTGAGTCACAGGCTAAAAGTTGCTGCCAGCCTCAGTCCCTATTGGATTGCTCCGACTGGCGTGTTTATATTCCCTCCTGTCAGTAACAGAGCTCTTCATTGCCAGTTTTTAAAACAACAAGAAGATGCCCCTGTGAACATGAAGCCTCAAGTTTGTGGGAAAAAACAAAACAAAACAAAAAACATGAAAAACCTTCTCCTAAAACTCTCCTGGCAAGTAAAGGGGATGATTGGAGAGTTACTGGTTTCATCTCCTTGAAAATACCACGAGAGAAAAGGCAGGGGAAGAATGAGAAGAATAACCTGCACTGTATGTCTAAGGCTCCTGCTATAGCTCTGCAGGGAGAGGTGACATTACAGAGTGAAATCCTAACCAGAGACTTCCAGAGCCACAAGATAAATAGTGTAACAGATATTCTCAATAGTCACAGATTTTTTTCCCTGTGCTGACTGAAATCTACTAGAAGTTGTGCCTTATGACCTGTTGTGCCTCTGCAAGAGTCTCTCATTTCCATGAAATAAAAATTATTTAGAAAAGTCTTGGACCAAATGGTTCTGAGGATACTCTTTAGCTGCTATGGTCTGCAACCTTTAATAACCCCATTAGAGACCCTGCTAAAAGGGTTACAGAGCCAAGGTTTTAAAAAGTGATGATGTAGACAATTCTAGAAACCCTTATAAATCATTTTGTAAAGAAAGATTAATTTGGTGTCATTGCATGAAAAGCACAAAATGTCTGGGACCCTGCCTTCTGAATCCATCCATCCTGACTCTTGCATTTAAGACAAATCTACACAAACTACACAAAACATTTTCTAACAGCCTAGTCTTAACCTTCTTCTTAGCCAAAGAGCTGCCTTAAACAACTCCAGACCTGCTCTGTGGATGGTTCAGAGCAAAAGACAGGCTCCACAAATGTCTGTGAAAAAAACCCATTCTTTTCCCCCCAACCTTAGGTTGGGTACAAAGAGCAGGAAAACCCTAAATAACCAACTTGCTTATCAAAACCACTGTAACGAATGTTGCCGTTTCTGAGGTGGACTAATAAAACACCCTTGGTCTCTGAGGCACTGGTGCTCTGCAGATTTTAGGTAATGTGGGCTGGCAGTCCACCTTGGCTTGCTCTGAACATTACCCCACAGTGCAGCAAGCCCCACTGGCAGAACAGAGATTTATTTTTCAAATACCAGAGTGGAGCTGCTTCTGAAATGAGATTGAGATGTAGAGGGAATGGTCAGACCCAGCCCTTACATGCAAAGGCACTACAGAAACTTCCTTCAAAAACAAGAATTTAGACATGGGAATTATCATTCTCCTTCTCCCATAAGAGGTGTTAGAGACCCTTAGGTATGGAGCAAGTCAGCAGCCCTCTGACTTGGAGTGTACCAGGTTTAACAGCACAGCAAAAGGCTCAGGAATTCACTGTGCTGCTGACCAAGTGATTCCAGCCAGAAAGGAAACAAATAGCACAGGCCAGCTCCCCCTGGTCCTAGGCAAACACATCCCCTGTGAGCTGGAGAAATTCATCTCACCAAACCCTCATGAGCTGACCTGGATAGAAAAGGGTCTCAACATCTGAATTAAGAAGTTAATCAATGTCCAAAATTAAATTACTTTATTATCCCAGCCCTGAGCAGCAATCATTCATCTGCAATAGGAAACCAGCTGACGGGCCTGTTCTCATTTCACACCAGCATGCAGGTTAAAAGGACTCTCCAAATTCCAGTGTCAAGAACAAGATGTCAGACCACCTAATGAACATAATTGCTATTTAGGTACTGATGAAAGACAAGGGTGTTAAAAAAAGAAATCATGCTTTCAAAATCACACAAATTCACAACATTTAATTATGTCAAATCACATCACCTATTCTCACTTGCTTATTTTCTATAACCTGGAGCTTTTCTGAGATCTCAAAGTGATCGGTGTTAAGACAATAGATAGGCTGTTTACAAATTATGATTTCCATTTGCTTTATTTGCCAGTATCAGCTCTCACTGTTGTGGCACATTAAATCAGAGTTTCACTATTTCCAGTAAATTACCCTTTTGCTCTCATTACCTGGCATGTTTCTACTGACCTTTATCTATCAGCAAGAGCACAAATCATTGGGTTTTTTATGAACTATGGTTTCACTTGTGCACCTCGTACCTTCCAAGAGAAAGGATTCATCATAATCTTTCAAAAGCTAAAAATGTCATTCCAGCACGTACTCCTCACCACAGTTTGATTCAATTTTTTGATGGATGAAGAAAGTCATTCCAAGAACTTTTGATAACTTTAGTTTGGGGAAAAAAAATCCAACCAAATGACAAAAACCCAAGCCAGCAACACACCAAAAGCCAACATCAGCTTGGGATACATGAATCCAAAAGGAAAGAGTGAGAGAAGCAGGAATTCCTCCTGCAAGGCACTGGAAGGATCATTAGCAGCCATGACCAGAAAACTCAACACCAAACTGTCTGGCTGCTGCCTTCTAGACCTACTCGAACAGCCCAGGAAAGAGCAACTTTTGCATTGCACCCAGAATAATAAACTATTGCTAATTCAACAGGTCAGTGCCCTTTAAAGAGACAAAAAAATTCAAGGATTTCTTTTTTTCTCACCCTTCCCCCAAAGTATCCAAACCATTTACATTTGTGTTTACAAAGGCAGACAGAACAGAAACAATTTCCCTCCAGAGGAGTTGGTTTGTATTGGGATTTCTTTGCCAAGATTGGTGCAAAATGTTACAGTTCCCTTCCCCTTTTGGGAAAGTGCTGATACAGTCCAGCTGATCTGGTGCTATCGATCACATACACACCCCCAAGCTGCTCTTAAATCTCTCTGATGCTTCAAGAGACTAATGCACAAAAACTGAAAAAAATACAGAAATATAATATTTGTCCTCCCCTTAGCAAGGCCAAAGCCAAGAGGGGTCCTGCAGAGAGCAGAAATAGATGGAGGCAGCTGCACCCGTTGCCCGCAGGAGCTGAGCTTTTCCCATTATGCAGACAATTAGTCCATCCATACAATGCACCTGAGCTGCTGATTTGGGGACTGCACCACGTCTGGCTGTACATGGGCACCATTGGCATCCTGTAAATACATCTCTGCTGGGTATGAGTGCCAGCAAGAAGAGCAGGAGAAATCTTAATTTACCAAGCCCCACAAAATTTAGATTTTTTGAGGAGGGCAAAACAAAAGAAAGCACTGTAGCACCCCTGCTTTCCTTTTGATTTCTCCTTCACTCTTCCATGGAGGTTCACAGCCTGCTAGTGGAAAAAAAAATATAAAAAGGAAGAACAGGGGAAAAAAAATAAATACAAAAACCCAAGTGCCTTAGCAGACAGCCAGGGAACCCTGTCGTGTTTATCAGTGCCTCATTGTGGGGTGGGAGAAGAGGGAACAGAGCACCAGGGGGTTGCCAAGCCCAGGAGTGTCGCATGGCTGGAACAGCAGGGCTTGCAGTGCCATCAATCATCCCCGGGCTGCCTTCAGAGCAGAGCTGCCGACAGCAGCTCCCCTCGCCCTGCCAGCGGCGCCTGCCACCACTCGCCCAGAATGCAAATCCCGTCCCCCGGCCCCGGCAGGGCCGGAGCAAACACACAAATCAATTAAACAGCAGCGCAAGTGGGATCGGGGGTGGATCTCGCCGCTGCCACGCAGCAAAACGCAGCTGAGCCAGGAATCCTGCAGGAAATCCAAGCAAAATCAGGGTTTGGTCACCTTTACTTGATTTCTTCCGATTTTGTTTTTATTCTTTTATTTCAGCTGATGCCAGTAAAAAGATGCATTGTATAAAGCCTCGAGCAGAGTCCCCTCCTGCCCTCGTTTATGGGGGAGTTACAAAACCTGAAAGCTTGCAAGGGCCAGCTGTTATCAGCACCCTTTATAAAAGCTCTAGCCCCAAATGTCCTTGCTGGTGCCCACAGTGCCTGTGCAATGTTGGTTCAGTCCCCATTACAGCAGGATAATACCACAGGTATTAGCTCAGTGAGAGGTGGAGAACCTCTGGCTTGCTGGGTGAGGGAACCTTTCCTTATAAGAATGTGAAGAGAGCCTATGGACAAAAAAAGTGACTTTCTGAGGGGTATGTTTACAATCCTGCCTGTTTGCTCCCAGTTCTTTCACCCTCTGGAAGCATTGCTGACCAGGGCAATAGTTGCTGGCACACCCACACACAACACAGAATTCTTTCCTGCACCAGGTCTCCCAAGATCTCATTTGCAACCCAAAATGTGTGTATCCCACCTCTCCCACCACCCCATAGGCCTGGGAATTGCAAGCATTGTCCACCTTCCAGCCCCATCCATCACACCCTGACAGAGCTGTGGACTTTGAAACCATCTCCCTGCAGCGGGGCTGACAAAGCAGCAGCCTCATCAAACACAGCTTGCTCTCCCTGCACCAGGGCTGAAAAGATGGAGTTTGGTTTCTTCAGTTCCCTGACAAAACAAAGTCAGAGGGAACCTGGAGTGAGGAGGAGAAAATCCCCCCTGGGCAGCAGACCCAGGGCTTTAGCCATACATTCCAGAAGTTACATTTCATTGCTGCTCAGGAGTAAATTGATGAATTACACCAGGGATCACAGAAGGCACAGAGGGAACCTTCACGTCCAGCAGCGTATTTGCATTGCAATGACAACGATCAATTCCATCAGAAAACATCAACATGAGCCCTCTCATCACACAGCTCCTTTTGCACCGCACAAAATTCATCAGAGAGCCCCAGTTTTACCACAGGACCCACAGTTTTGTAGGTAGGTTACACAGGTTAGCTCAGGAGACCTCTTCAAAGGATCTGCAGCAAAAGAAGTTCCCGTTTCAGAAGATAAAATCCACCACCGCTCAGAACTACATGTCACATCTCTTAAAAGAATTCTATTTGTATCACTTCTGATTTAGCAAAAAAGAAGTTACAACACCCTTGCCCGATCTTAATGAGCAGCATAAATCCTTAAACTAAAACTAATTTTTAAAAAGCTGCTGTAGTGAGCTATTTGAACTGCTGAAAACGCGCCCCAGAGCTGCAGAGCTATAGATAGAAGAGCAGCCATGACTTCTCGTAATTCTCTGACACTTGTCTTGTCTGTGATCTAAAACCCTCTGACGTCAATTGAGGTTCCCATTGCAGCCCTCCATCCAAACACCAAATCAGGAGCACATCAGCAAAGAGAATATTCTTACCTAGATGATGAAGTTTCATCTTGTTAAGACGTTTTCCCCTCTTTATTTACTGCCTTCAGGAGGGCTGTTTATGCACGGCTTTGAATATCTGACTAGCCCTCCTGACTTTAAAAAGAATATTCAGGGAGGGTGTGTGTGAAGCTACAGACACATGCTTTTGTCTTTGCAAAGATGTTTTCCCCTTTGTTTTTCAACAAAAAAAACAAAATCAATTATGACTTTGTTTTGTTTGTAAGCCTCTCAGTATAGGCACAGGTAAGAGTCAATGCTGGTGTGTGCTGGATTTATCTCACAAGTGGGTAAAACCTCAGCTTTGACTTCTCTGTTGTTTGAACTGTTTTGAAACCTATCTCAGAGGCTTAGGGTCATACATCACCAGAAAGTCACTGCATGGGCTCCAAGAGCAGTAGATGCTTCTGGAAGAGGGAATAGTTGAGAAAGTCAGAAAAGACAATGTCTGTGGCTCAAAAATTAATTTAACAAACACTTTTTAGAATGCAATAATCAAGAGTCACCACACAACAACAGTCCTTGTGAGGAGCAGAGACCCAGCAGAAAACTGAACGTTATTCCCATACAATTTATTGGTCTCCCTGTGCTATTCCCAACTATATAAAACATGCAGATATCTCCTCCCCCCCAGCCAATTGTGTAGTCATTTATTATTTTCTTACTGCTCCATCCAGGCAGCATCAGCAAATGTTCCAAGTGTTGGTGTCTTTCCATAGAGTTAATCAGTGTAATTGGGATGGTTTATAGTTCTGGACAGAGTGTTTTGCCATATGGCAGAGGAGCCATGGGCTGCAGGAACGTGGCAGCAGAGCACAGAGACACCAGAATGCTGCAGTCTGAGGAGATTTTTCTCACTCCAGTAAAGTTGTTGCGGCTTTCCCTGGATGGGAATGATCACAGCGGGTTAATTCCCTGAGGTTCATGAAAAAGTGCCTCCCAGCTTCTCTCCTCATGTACAGCCACAGGGACCAGTGACAGGATGGGTTGTGCAGGACCTTTGAGAGTATTTTGGGATCCTTTGGGTTAAAACTTTAACTGATTACATCCTGTGACTACTGCAATGCAGCTACTTCTGGTGCAAGAACTAGAACTGGTTTAAAGAGCTCACAGCAACAGAGCACAGCCTTCCAGGACAGAAACACTTAACAAGCCTACTCTTTCTTTCTTCTCCCCATCCTCCTGCCACTAATGGAGATAAATAATAGCTCATTGCCCATTTATTTCTCGGAGTGAAATCTCTCCACAGGTTCTCAATTTCAGTATTTCTCCAGTCTCACTGGACACATCTACTTTCCCATCCTGTTCCCATATTCAGGCCTGCTCCCTGCCTCTCCTGCATAAACACTCAGCTGAATTAAGAAACCAACCATGTCCAAATTTCCTTCCCACCTGTGAGAATTGACTTTAAAATTCACCCCTGAGTACACCCCACACACCAGGGGCTGTGACATGCCAGCAGCTGAGCATGACCAAGGGATTGAGATCACTCCTGTTCAATCAGCACATCTGCAACACTCACAGCTCCTTCTACTCAGCACCAGGATAGGCCAAAAATTCAGCACTGGGGCTCTCTTCTTCCACACACCTCCACTATTCCATCTCCTTTCCACCTCTAATGCTGCAGGCCAGAAATTCAGACAAGGTGATGGAGAAAAACAGGCAGGCAATGAGTTTCATCCTATTTAATTGAATTGCATATCAATATTGATTGTGCTATTAATTTTGATAGTAAATCTAATCATTAAAATAAAAAGTCTGCTTGCAGTCTCTGCCAAGCCTTCCCAGCAAGGGTCTGGCAGCATTCCCCTCCAGAAAACATGTTGGTATGCAGTCAGAAATAAATGTCTGGGTGCAGAGTTTAGGGCTGCCCCTTTTTATTTTTGCCAGGACAATCTGTCCTTCCTGCTGCAGAAGAGAAGAGAGAGACAGGCAGCCCCAGCATCCTCTGAATCCAGGCTGGGCTCTGCTGAGCTCCAGGAGCTGCGCTCAGGGGCCTCTGTGCCCAGAAAGAGGATTCAGTAAGGGGAAGCAGAGTTCCCCTGGGCTGCACTTGTTCATTATAGACAGCACGATGCCTTTCTGTGCTATCTGATGTTCTCTGTGCACCTCTCAGAGCCTGCTGGAGTCAATAAAATGAAGCTGATGAATTCTCCCATGTCCCCAAGCCCCAGCACAGCCTGAGCCTGGCTCTGGAGGTAATGGGGGAAGCAGTTATTCCCCACTCCTCAACCTGCCTCAGCCCTGATGGATATTTCCCTCCCCTGGGACATCTGCTGAAAGAACTCCTCACATTTGAAGGGCAAATGTGTGAGGCAGCTCACCTGAATGCTATTCCCAGCACATCCCTGCCAAGGCTTCTGGTTTGCTCTGTTTCAAAAATAAAAACAAAAAACCCAAACAAACCACTTCAGAAACCTTTGCTGAGCAGCACAGAACCAGGGTAGGGGGTGAGGTATCTTCTGTCTCCCCAGCCTGCAGAGATGCCACTTCTCTGGAGCCACTGATGTGGCACCACTTTGCCTTCAGAGGCACCTGAGCCTTCCACACTTTGCAGAGAGATATTTCCTCTGCAAACACTTGTTTTGCAACAGTTTGTTTCTGCTGCCAGACATAATTTTTTTACACTCAGAATTAATGATTAACAATTAAATCGTTTGACAAGGGAATAGAGGCCCTGTGCTAATTAAATTCCTTCATCACTCCTCTTTGAAAAAAAAAAATAAAAAAAAAAGAAGAAAAATATATTTCTCAGTATCAGCATTCAGCCAGAACAGGGCATTTTGTGATGTTGGACTTAATTAGATGGACAACCATGGCCACAGCCAAAAAAAAAAAAAAAAAAAAAAAGAGAGAAAGTATGAAAATATTGCCCAAGGATCATGAAAATGGGAGGAGGAAGAGAAGGAAACAGCCAACTGGGGAGCCAGGAATCAAGTGAACAGACACATCCAGACAGCAGAAGAGCCACTTTCTAAACCAAATAATTGTTTACAAGAATACATCATCTGTTTAGCTGAAACAAAAGGATGGAGACAGAGTAAACAGTGCCTGTACAGGCTGAGAAAAACCAGCAATAAGTGTCCTGCAAAGCTTGAGTGCTCTGTTTTAAGCTCAGCAATCCTGAGCTGCTGGGCTGCTCATCCTCACCACTTTCACATGCTGGTCGTGGGCTGGACCTCCCGGGGGCTCGCCAGTGTCTGCTTACACGCCAGCATTAATATCACCAAAGATTATGCTAGTTCATCGACCCTTCGAAGAGATCCTTCCCATTGTAGCTGCTGTGATGATTGCCTGATGGCACTTTCTCAGCCAGATCCACTAGGGATTACAGCAGCATAAATAAGATAAGCCTCTGTCTGACTGCTATTAAAATGCTCCGAGATGCTCGGCTCAGACAACTCTTACACCAGTGCAAACTCCATCCTCCGTGGGTTTGTTACAGCCTCTACCTCCCTTTGTTTATTCACAGAATAAATCTTCTCTCCCAGCAACACAACAACCCACACTAAATTTCCAATTCTCTTCCATTGCCAATAATTTTCAAATCACTTGGCAATTTCCCTCTCCCCATCTCTACCGAGCCAGGAGACCAACAGTCCTGGGGGACTTTCGAGGGCGTTCTGGAAGGACTGAGGGATGGAGAAAATCCCAGAAAGCTCCCAAGGCAGCACATAAAGCACTAGTCCACACACTCCTGGAAGACAGAGGAAGCTGGCAGATTTTTTGGGTGCTGTCTGAGTTAAGCTGCTATTGCAAAGCTCAGCTGTCATAACCAGAGTGAAGATTTTGGGGCTCTGTTAGAATCCGTCCACCTAAAGCAGTGGGGTGGATCAGCCTCTCTGCACCTCCCAGTGGTGTTTCCTGCCATTGTTTCTAATATAGAGAGTAGACTCAGCTGCCTGCTCGTAGAAAGGCTTTGCTGCTCCCTAACCACTGCTTTCTTGCCTTTTCTTCTTACATCCAGGGGGAGTCAAGTTTTAGGAAAGCATCTCGTAACCAAACAGAAACTGGAGGGAACTCAGAACTCGCCATTCCCACGTCAACACCACGCAGCAGCCAGGCAGATTTTAAAACATGCACCAACACACTGAAGCCTGGTGTGATGGTTTCAGCACACCCCAAAGGGGCTTCCAGGGACTGGTCATAGGGATGGGCATGAAGCTGCAGAAAGCACTGGGGCTGGGAGAGGGTGGTCCTCTCCCAGAGGTTTCTGAGCCTCAGTTATCCAAATATTTATTTCCATGCAGGAAGTGAGCCCATCAAATTAATTTATTTGCAACTTTGATGCAGAAAGGATGAGAAAATGGCACCCAAGGAATACAGACTCACTCATTGGAAGTGGGGTGAATATATTGAATAGAGGCTTTCACTCTGAATTTACAGGAAAGATGGGCACCAATTTCTGTGCTTTTCCACCTCATTTTTTAAAACAAATGCCAGGGGAATTGCAGTTTCTAATTATCTTTTTCCACTTAAAGATTATTAGATGCTTATTAGGTTTGTATTGCCTCTCCCCTCCCACACACACTTTCCATTTACATATACTTCATCCAGTCTAGAGTTAATGAGAAGAAATCAGTGTATTGCACTGTCTGGCATCTTGCTGAAGTGGCAGAAGTCTTTGGTTACCAAGTCATTTGCTGCT
The DNA here is from genome assembly GCA_013397095.1 of Sterrhoptilus dennistouni. NCBI lineage: Eukaryota > Metazoa > Chordata > Aves > Passeriformes > Zosteropidae > Sterrhoptilus > Sterrhoptilus dennistouni. The sequence goes on along the minus strand of VWZU01004414.1, from coordinate 370,639 downwards.
TAATTGAAATCTTTTCTCTGGACTCATTGCCATGCAGACACTCCATTGGAATGCGGTAGTCAAGCCCAGTATTGATTGTCCTCCCACTCCCAGCTCTCTTCTGCATTTGCAAATCAATTGCACCCTGTTGCTCTCCTTTAAAAACAAATTAAATTTAAAAAGTCACCCATTCCATAACCCCATCTACCCCTGAAACACATTGGTTCTGCTTTGCATATTTTCTTGGGGCAGAGATGGGGACAAGACAAGAAAGGGGACATGGTTGTAGCAAGACCAAGATCCACACCTCGTCAGGTCACCACCGAGAAAGAAGTGCACCAGCCTGTTCAGACATGGTCCAGTGTGGGGGTGGATTGGGAGTGCACAAAGGAGTGAATAAAATCTTGGTTTGGGGCTCTCACTGGAAGTGATCTGGAATTAATCTCCCCTCTTCACTGCAAATTAAACTATTTTTAAAAGTTAAAATTCCAGCAATCAGAGAACACTGTTGCAACTTGCAAAAGGAGCCAGACTGCAGTTGTGAGTTTGCAGGATTGAAAACCAAGGCTTGGCAAGCCATTGCTGCTGACACCAGAAAAGAAAGTCAATGCAATGCAGGTTACCAGACTCTTGATCTTGAAATTATGCACCCAAGCACTGCTGAAACTCATCTGATTTTTTTTTTTTAAGTTCTGAGTAATCAAATGGTTCAAAATGCTCTTATCAAGGCTTTGTCAAGATAACGTCTCTTTGGGGTTTCAGCTCAAACTTGCATTGGAAGAGCTCATCTTAAGGGGTGTGATCACATTAATACCCTGCATAGTTACAGTCCCAAATTCTTCCCAAAAGATCTTGTGTGCACTACTCCTGCAGGTTTGACTGCTGCAAAACTTCCCGAGGTGAGGCCCTCATGCTGTTAGAGGGCTCTGGTGTAATTTGTGAGGACATGAGTAGCCAAATAGCTCGCGCCTGTTGTAAACACCCTTAGACTTCCCAGCTGCTCTGTCAGGGGCTCCTCAACGTTCCCACTCAGCCTTCGTACTTAAAAAAATTCAAGAGTTTTGCAGAGTGTGAAGGAATGGCCTCACTTCCTCCTGAGCATCTTCCTTTGGCTCATTGTACATTTGCATTGCAATGCTGCCTGCGGGCTTTACCCAGCACCAGGCACCTGAACCCATAGGCTCACCCTGAGCACACGGCATAGGTGATTTGGGGGATTTTTTGGATAATCTAGGCAATTTTACTCAACACCTACAGCCTGGGAACAGACTGGTGTTCAAGTAGAAACCGTACAAGCAGAGAGATGGTACTGAATAGTGTCTGTTCCTGTCTAGGAAGTCAAACCTTCCTGTAAAGCTGAGAATGAGCACCTAATACCAAGGGTCACTTGCTCCTGTGTGATGACAACAACAGACTTTCTAAGCCCAAATCATCACCCTGCAGATCTTGCAGACTCCCATCCATATTGCCAGCCACAGGTTTCTGACTTCTGCAGATAAATTTGTGATTTCACTCTCTCTGTCCCGGAGTCCATACAGGTCCCAGAAATATTCCATTTCCTTTCATCTTCAACCCAACATGAGTAAAATTTCAGCATCACATCCCAGTTCTGTGCTGAACTCAGACCCTGCATTGCAGGTACCAATAGCAAAGGCTGGGCTGATCAGCAAAACCTCCCCTCTCCCCTACAGCCCCAAAGGCTCTGCACGAGCTGTGCCATCGTGTCGTGCACATTTAAACCTCAAACTCCAGATTTCTCTGATCCTACCTGCCTTTTGGAAAATCACACCGTCAGAGTACTGAATATCCTCCTTGCTATTTGCCCCGTAATTAAGCAGTAATTGCTGCCCAATGCTAATCTCAGAGTGTATTTTACCTGTGGAGCTCAGCGCCAGAGTTCACATTTGTAATTTAGTGGCACACCAAGAAGCTATACCTAAACTCACAAAAGGATTTTCACTGCTCATCATCTCTCTTCTACTCTGGTGGCAGCTGGGATTCTGTATTTGGAGATGTTTGGGCTGGGCAAACAAATTAGCTGAGACCAGCCTCATTAGGAATTCACAAGGGTACCCATCCTGCCTCAGCAGGAATAAGATGCTGACTACTCTGTTTCTGGACCCCAAGCCCTCCCCAGCATGGGAGACACACTGAAACCTCCTCTTTATTTCTCCTTGCACAGCCTGGCAGCCTCCAAGGAAGCTGAAGCAGCAGCTCGATCTGCCCCCAAACCCATGTCTCCTTCCGACTTCTTGGATAAATTGATGGGGCGAACTTCAGGATACGATGCCAGGATCAGACCAAACTTTAAAGGTATGCAAAAAGACCAGCTTTTTTTTTCATTTGGGGACTGAAAACTGCGTGGAATCCTCATTAGTATCTTCCTAATGCTATAAGAAATGTGAATATTTATGTTCTTACAAAGTATGTACTATAATGATACTCAGCACATGGATCCTTGTAGATGTCTGGAAAGACATCAACAAATGTCTGCTCAGAGTGGAAACAACCTTGTAAGAACTTCACATACTGTAAACATAGGGGCCCCCAATCCCTGCTCCAATATAGGGATCAAGGACCCTCTGAGACCAATCAGGGACTGACAGGGACCTGAACATCTTTAGAGGTTATGATAAAATCCCCAACTTTCATTTCCCCTGAAGTCACTTCCCACCGCACCTGCTAATGGCAGGAAATGTTTCCCCCTTACAGCCACTGCAGCCAAAGCAGCCTCTCCCATCAGCTCCAAAGAAATTCCACAAGATGCCAGGGGCAGCCTGAACCCATCTCTGTCCCCCACAGTACAGGGGCTCTTAAGCCCAACACTGCTCTAATTTTCCCACCCAGTTTTCCAGCCTACCCCATATTCCAAGGCAGACAAGCAGAACTGAATCAGGCCCTGGCAGAGGCAACAAAACCCCTTTTCTCCTCAAAGCATCTCTTCTAGCAGGCGAGCTGTGGGGTTTTGTGATGGGGATTTTGGATGGCTTTTCCAGCCTGGTCTGATGGAAAACGTCCTTGCACGTGGCAGAGAGGATGGAACTCGGGGGTCTTTAAGGACCCTTCTAATTCAAACCATTCTATGATTTTTTGTTTTCCTTTCTTTTTAACTGAGCTCATTTTCCCAAATCCCGCCCAGAGATAAAGCAGGGCCTGCCCCTCTCAGCCATTTCCAAAGCTTATTTTGTTCACTTCTTTCATTTTCTGCAACCAGTTCCCTCTCCCCTGGAACCACTGGCAGGGCTGACAGGACTCCCAGGGCCTATTAATCACTGGTGACAGCACCTGGCACCCAGCTTTGAACAATAAACTCTGTTCTGGGCTTTTAAACCCAAAGAAAGGTGGGAATCCTGTGTCCCAGTAACCAGCCAGACAACAGAGGACAGTGCTGTTCTTATCCAAATATCAAGGAGTTAAAATACCGCCGTGTAAACCTGCATACCTTTAAATTATGCACATTCACAAATTAAACTTTAATATTTAATGAAATGTATACATCCACTTCCTGCTGAAGGCAGCTGTATTGCATTTTTATTTGAGATAATTTAATTTCAGTTTTATTTCAATGAACTACACCTTCCCCTCAGGGCAGTTTTGCTGGCTTAGCCTCCCACACATAAATCAGGCTCCAATTTATATGGGAAGCATAGGAGGTGTTCCACAAAGCTTGGGGTTGTAGCTCTCAAAGCACATCATTTAAATTAACTGCAGTAACTCATAAGGACGTTTTAATTGCTTAGATCTAAATGCAAATAATACCGAAGATCCACATCAGATTGATTTTTGGGGAGGGGAAGATTAACAAAAAGAAGATTGCAGCTTTTCTGTAAATGCTGTAAAGTCTGGACTTAGCTGTGGATTCACATTCTGAGAACAAATAAGTAGGATTTGGGTTTTTATTTAATTTGGAGGATGAGTTAGGAACTCGAGCAGGGACAGAGAGGAACCTGGCAGGCTTTGGGCAGGGGACCTCTCACCCAGGCTGTGCCCTTATTCCTGCTGCTGGAAAACTCCATTCCTTCACAGCTGCACCCCAGCACAGAGGAGGAATATTTCAGTGGCAGGCAGGGAATTTTCTAGAGCCTCTCACAGGCTACAAAAATACCAAAAAACCCCACCAAACCCTGCAGGGAGCTCATGGCTCGCCTTAGACACACTGAGAAGAGCTCGATGCCTCAACAAGAGCTAGGCTGCTCCAAGGAGCCTTCACACGCACAGGGCCAAACCCACCCCACACCCAGGTTGATGTCAGCACTGGATCAGGGCATCCAAAATATTCCATACCTGTCAGAGTCACGAGTGTGTGCAGTCATCCAGATCAGCTCAGTGTGTCCCTTTGGGAGGGGAATCACATGTTCAAGGACCTTTTATGTGGTTCATGAATGGATCCAGAACAGGAAAACAATGCCCTTGAGCTCAACAGAAGGGATTAAACTAGTTCTAAAGCCTGATAACTGTGTGCTTTCAGCTTATGGATAAACTTCTGGATAAGAGGGGCTGGTGAAGGCTGCGGGAGGAAGAAAAGATATAATTTTTGTGTCTGATAGCTCAGCCCATGCCAATGTTTAACAGTCTGGAGAAAGCTGCACAGACTGAATAGTGTGAGATGCTGCTGAGCTGGCAGTGGCTGTCTGGGGGCTGGTTACACAGCAGCCTTCTCGGATTGCCTGGGACTCACACCAAGAAAACCCCAGCAGAGAACATCACTGCAGGGGATAGGCACAAACTTTCAGAGCAAGCCAAAGCAGGAGAGGAGGAAAGGGAAAGGAAAAGGAGAAAACCAAGCTCCAAATGTTCCTCAGTAATCAGGAAAATCCATTAATTTCCACATAGAAGGAAATTTGCACTGATTAGAGGCACAAGGCTCTCGTTAAAGCCATTCCTCCCCCCCAGTATTTCATGCTGCAGCAACTGCCTGACTGCAGATGTGACCTTAACAGGAACATCACTCCCCCAGCAGGCTGAGCCACCAGGCAGTGTTTGAAATGCAGACACCATCCCTGATTCCATAAAACATGGGGGAATAATCTGAAAATCCGCGGTCTCTACTTTCACAGATCTTATCTTCCCAGAAGCACCTGTCATGGGGATGATAAGAGATTAACTCTGGTGTAAAAGGGGTCTTTGGTCCCCGGGGCAGTGTCTGCTCTCTGCCTGGATTGTCTTTGCCCACCACATCCTCGGCAGTGCCCACAACTGCCTTTGGCAGCCCCCAGAGCAGAGACCCCTTTTTCTTTAACCTACCACAAAAAAAAAAAATCCTCTCATTATGTGTGGGCAAGCCTCAGGTTTACCAGGTATGTCCTGGTTCCAAAGTATTCCCCAGCCTTTTGCTTTGTGCTGAACTGCAGCTCTTGGCATCTCCCTCTGTGTAAATGCAGCATTTCCACCTCAGATTTTCCAGGCAGTGATGTGAAACTCTTCCAGTCACACCTTTGGGCATCAGTACCACGTGAACAGACTGACCCCTATGCCCCCAAACCACAATCTTTTCACCCCTTAACCCTCTCTCCTTTCCTTTGGTGAACGCTTAACTTCTCCAGTATGAGCAGGGTGAGCAAAGCTTTGTTCTGAAAGCAAATCAAGCCCAGAGGAGAGGCATGGCCCAGAGACCAGGATTACCTTCTGCCCAAACAGGACAGCCAGAGAATTCCTACTGGCTCCTACCCACCTTTGAGCCCTAACAGACACAGGCTGGGTCAGGATCATCACCTGGGGTTTGGGGTTTACAGGAAATTCTGCTTGGAAACACCAACAAAAGAAACACAGGTACTAAAACATCTAAAAAGGAGATCTCAGGGCATTGGAAGGGTCTTTGGGATTTACTCTGCTGAGCAGCCAGGCCCTCCCTGCTGTTTGAGGATGCATTGGGTCAGCAGGCAGTGTCAGCTCCCCAACACCACCACCATCATGTGCGGTATTTGCTGCTTTAGCCAGCCTGATCCCTACAGCTCACTCTGCTGCACTGCCTTTGGTGGGAGCACATCATCCTAGTCCAGGAACAGTATTTCACAGGTATAGCTCTGAACAAAAGTCAGTTGCCTCTCAGCTCCTTTCTGGGGTACTTTGCTATCACGTTCAAGGTGAGATTGCCACCCATATAGCCAGGTGAGGATACCTAGAGTCTATCCTGGCTGGCTCTGATCTACTCCTGTTCATCTGCACAGTTCCCAGCAGAGCTCTACAAACACTCTGCAAACAAGGGCACAGAGGCAGAGCACCAGCACAGTCTGGTGACACTCTGGTGTCAGAACCAAGACTAGACCTGTCTGAGTCACCCAGGCCTTGCTGTCCTCCTCACCCCTCAGTCCCTCCATCCCCACAGCAGGGTTTATTTAACTCCACAGAGTGGAAATCCTTTGTTTCATGAGCACACAGTGAACTGCTGTTCCAATCTGTGTTTGTCATGCAGGCCCACCAGTGAACGTCAGCTGCAACATTTTCATCAACAGCTTCGGTTCGATTGCAGAAACAACTATGGTAAGTAAAAATCACAGCACAGCTGCTCAGCTACTGGCTCAGCCTCACTGCACTCTCAGAAAATGCAGCATCACCCTTCCACTCAGAGTGGCCAAGGAAAAACACTCAGTGCTCCCGAGCTCACTCAAAGTTTGAGTAAACTAATGGTCAACACACAAGACTCATTTCATGTAGCTGAAGATCGCACAGTCTCCATCTGCATCTCATAAAGACACTCCATGGGCAAAGGACAAGGGTCAGAAATGAAAACAAATAATCTTTTTTCTGAAGATTTGCCCAAGGCTCCAAGCTCAGCGACAGTTACAGATACTTTAAGTGGGCATAAATCCAAAAATTAATCTGGATCCAAAGAGAAGAGAAATCAGCTGAACTCAAATTCAGCTTGCACCAGGACTTCAGATTCCCAGAGATTAAGAGAATTATTATATTAAAGATCAAGATGATTGTTTTCTTAGAGACATATTTCTGGTAGACAATGATTTTTAGTAGAAAATCAAAACCAATATTTCTGAGTTAAGGCTCACTTCATACAAAATTAGTGAGCATGGCTAAAGGCTGTATCTAATTGGCAAGGCACTAGGAGCAGAGGATCACTAGAACAGGAGATAATTGCTCCATCTGAAAACTATTAAAGATTGGTTGTGACATAACCAGTGAACAGCAAAGGAAAACTCTGGAGGTACTGTGCCTTACTGCTGTGCTAATTAAAGATAATCCAGAAATATGGTGTTTAATTACCCTCTGGTAATTCTTTTTCTAGAAAAATGCTGAATGAAGAATGCAAGGCTCCAGCTTCAGGCGTTTTGTGCATTCAGGCAGGAAGCTTTAGGCTTTGCATATAGATCACACCCCTTGACTTGAACAAATTACTTGGCATGCACACCACTGTCAGAGGAGAGCCACAGCCATCCAGCTCCGGTTATAAGTCTCTTCTGATGCTACATCATTCTGCTGGAAATATTTGAGTTGGGACAGTTCAGTTCTGCTAGTGGAGGAGAAAACAAAAGCTGTTATTCTGTCCAGGCACAAGGAAATATATTTCCTGTCTGGTCTGCAGAATTTGTCAGAGCTCACAGGTGAGGAGTGTAGCATGGATTCATTGGTATAAAAAGCAAAAGAGGAAGAACTGCCACCAAAATACCATCTATTCCTAATTTACTGAATATTGGTTACCTCCCTTGGCATTACAGGCAAGAAATGCTGTTCCCACACACCAATCCAGAGTGTGAGGGAGCAGGACAAGCCCACAAAGGATCTGTGCAATGTATAGAGCACATTCCATTGACGTGTTTTTCAGTGCATCTGTCCCACACTGCAAGATGCACTGGAGCAGCCAAAGATGCCACATGATCCCTGTAAGCAGGATGCTCCATAAAATTAGCACAGACTAGCACAAGAGAGATGCAGTTCACCTCCAAGCCACGCTGCAGGGACTTGCTATCATCTCCAGATGCCACTCACTTCATAGCCAGTCTTCCATGGCAAAAAAAAAATTCCCCTGGGAGCCCAGGAACACCCTGTGGGCACATTGCTCTGTCTGGAAACACCCGAGGCAGCTCTGACAAGCCAGCCCAGATGTCAGGCTGACGCAGCACACAGCCTGAGCTAATGCTCCTGTGTGGGAGATGCTTGTAAACACCAACAGCAAGACAAGAAACGCAGGTACTGGAGCAGCTGAAAGGGAGATCTCAGCCAGCTGGAGGGGTCCTGGGGATTTGTAACCTGGGATTTGCTCTGCAGAGCAGCCAGTCCCTCCCCACTCTGAGGATGCAGCAGGACAAACAGGCAGTGTCAGCTCCCCAGCACAGTTTCTGGGAAGAACAGACTGTCCTGTCTTGAAGGGCTCTTGAGACAAACCTGACCATTTTGAATTCAAACAAGGGGAGCAAGTGGTCAAATATCAGAGGAAGGGGTGGCAGCCTGCAAAATTGAGAGGGGCAAATCAGTGTTTTACCATAAAGAAAGCCATAGCCTATCACTGACCCCTGGGACTGATGTTGGCAAAACTCCCCCAGCTGCTTCACTGGCCAAAAAGAGAAAGAAAATTATGTTTTAAACCCCCATTTTATGCACTCTAAGCTTGGTCAGGTTCAGGTCTGAGTACTACATCACCTTATATTTCATTACTATTACACCATTACCTGCAGGAGAAGTCACAAGGTTTTATGAGTACCCCACAAGCAGTTAGAGAAGGCTTTAAAATATCTCCTTAGTGGGCTGGTATTTCCTACAGAAAATACCACTGTTCCCTTCTAAGTTTGCACTGCCTGGATATCACAGAATCAGTGTAAACCACAAGCTCACCATGCAGAGGATTAGAGAAATTAGAGGGTGAGTGCTCACTTATGGCTTGAGGCCTCATGGAAGGTACAGAAAGAGCAGAAAATACAGAAAACCAGAAAAAAACACAGGCATTTGATGCAGACAGCTGGGTCCATAAACCTCAGAAGGAAAGAAAATGTGTTGCAGCCAAGAGAAGGCACAAACTCCCCAGAGTGGGCAGAAAGCTGCTATCTGCCCCACAAAGGTTCAAAATGAACGAGGCAAGAAATGGAGATCTGAAAACTGCTGCAAGGTTAGGGGGAATTAAAAAAAAAAAAAAAAAAAAAAAAAAAAAGACNAAAAAAAAAAAAAATCATCCACCAAATTGAATTCCTAAGGCAGAGCTGATTTAGAAGAAGGGAAGTAACTCCTTTAAGCATCCTGCAGAGCTGGAGACCCAACATTAAAGCCTCTAGTGGTGCACATAATTGATTGGACATTTATGTTGGATTGCAGCTCAGAGCTCGTATCCAGCCTGGAGCTCTCAGGACAAGGGAGGCTGAGGCTGGGAACACATCCCTGTGAGCCCAGGGAGCTCCAAAGGGAGGGAGTGGACCAACCCCAACAGCCAGATGAGTGCAGACACTCCTGTCCCAAAGCATAACTGCAGCAGTGCATCCAGCAGCAAGGGATTCCCAAGGACAAGTGCAAGATGCAGCCACTCTCTCCAATTATTTTTATGGCAAACACCAAACAAACCCCCAAACACAAGCTCTTAAACCCCTTTTTTGCTGTTCAAAAGTATAAACTGCTCCCCAGCCACACCAGATTGTGAAACCCACAGCGAATACAGAAATTCCTCATTCCAAATAAACAGAAGTGAAGCACCTTGGGAACAGGTCTTGGATTTTAAGTGAATAAACTGCATCAGCTTTGGCTTTTCTTTGGGGCATGAGGCAAGTGATAGGATTATCTGAGCATTCCATTAACAAATTCCCTTCTATAACAACAAACTTGAAATTAAGTGATGCCCTTGCTCACTCTTCCAGTGGCAGCTTTATGGCCTTCCACTGGCTTAGGCAGCTGGAAGCATTTTGTACACAGTGGAAGCATGGGGAGAAGAAGGAATATATTTTATATCAATGATATTTGATATTTTTGATATCACCTAGCAATGCTAGCAGATGGACTCAGGATGAGCTTTTCTAGACTCTTCTTTTAAAAAGGACCCACACACAGCAAAGAAGAGACTGAAAAAGAGAGAAAAATCAAAGAAGAGCCAGGACAGCCTCCCTTGACAGTGTAAATATGCAAATTCATTTTTGCCGTTTTCATGCCATAGTTATCTCATCTGAAAAGAGCAAAGCAAATATGACCTTCCAGCCAGCTGCAGCACAGCCACTATTGGGCTTCCAGCATCTCCTGAGGACAGGAGAAGCTGGAGGCTGCAACTGTCCAAATGTTAAGTGCTTGTTCAGAGACATCACATGAGATTTCCAATGAGAGAACAAAGTATCCTGCAAAACAGACCAAGAAATTCAACCAAGACCCACAAACCCCAGCAGAGCAGAGATTCTGATGGGGTCACACATTTAATACTGGTCCCACTCACTCCAAAATCAGCAAAAGATGAGCATTCCAATGCACAAAGCCCATAGAAGAAGTTAGGTTTTGAGCAAAATCTCCTGCAGTCAGTCATTCTTGAACCCAACCATCAGTCCCACAGAGATGATAAGCACCTAACAAGTCACGCAACACAAAATGAAAAGGTTTTCACAACAACCCACAATCTGCTGCCATCTCAGTGTTAGACATATAGGGCTCCAGCTGTCTGTGATTGGAGTTTGTCTGTGCTCTAATGGAGAAGGGAGGAGGAAAAGAAAAAACAATATAAAGAACCCATGAAACAGGACTGTGCAACACAAATACAAGGACACAAAACCCCCTCAAGACCTCACTACTAAATACCTACATTTGCAATTCTAGATGCTGGATACAGGTCACATCCCAGCAGCTCTACTGGCTCAAGAAAATATATATAACCCACTTTTTGTAGGAAGACACAGAAAAAAATTCTGCTTTGAGTTCCAGCATAAAAATCCCCACACTTATTAAGCACCAGGGTATTGCTCCCACCCGTCACCAGACGCCTGCCCCTCTCTGATACAGAATTCTCTCCCCTTGCCTGTGGTTTCACACAGACTTCAAATTGGCCACTTGTCTATCAACCCCTCCTAGGGCTGCTCCTGGTGTGCTTGTTTTTTTTACAGGCTGTTGTAATGCTCCTTGGCAAGGCAGGTTGCCTTCAAAATGTTTGTTCATTCTCATTCTAGAGAATTAACTCAATGTTAATTAAGCCCCTCATGCTCTGCTGCCCGGGTGGGGTCCCAAAATCCCCTTCTGAAGGAGATCAATCTCTACCCTGTTTTATCCATCAGTAAAATGTTCAAAGGGGAAATCTCTCTGCAAAACTGTTCAGTGCAGAAGCTGCTCTGACAGGACCCCTGAGTCAGGAGGGAAAACCTATTGAGTGTCCTGAGAGGTTGCTGCCTCCAGCCTCCTCTGCTTCCAGCAGAAGATGTCAAGGCTATGGGATCTTGGGAAGGGAAAGTCTCAAATGATCTTCTGTTTCCTTGTCTCCTTGTGAGGTCACTAAGCAGAATTTCATTTCAGCATTATCAAATTGAACTACTTTGATCACTCCAGTTATTCTCTTCCTGCCTTGTGTCATTTCCCTCTCGGGAGTGAAATGCCTTTGTGCCAAATTGCAAAGCTCCTGAATGCCTTCACTGCACAGAGCTGCTGCTCCCCTCTCCCAAGCCAGCCAGAGGAGCAGGCTGCACAAGATAATCAATGCCTGGATGTGATAGGCACACAAATGAGGAACATGAGGGATGAGAAGGATATGGAGAAAGACTTTTTTTTTTTTTTGGCCAAGTTTGCAGCCCCAGTCAAACCTCCTTTTTCTTTGCTTTAAAGTTCACATCAGAAATTGGCCAATGCTGTCCATCATTTAGGAATAACTTCTTGGGGATGCTAATTAAGATCTCCTATAACAGCATCCAGGAGAAATGCTGCATATCTCCAGGTAGCCAAGGAATGAGTGTTGCTTGGCTCATCACCTCCAGCCTGACTGCAATGCTGAGGACAAAGCTTTCAGCACAGAGATCTTCAGCTGGTACAGAGCACTGGAATCCTTCTCTTAGCCTGTGTCACAGCACAGACATACCCTGACTGCTCTCCATGCCTTCTGCTGGCTCCTCAGGCAGTGTCATGTCCAGTTTGCAGTCACAGTGCTTGGTTTTACATTTATGTTCAATAAGACTGGACAAAAGAAACCTAAAACACTGCTCAGAACCTTCAACATTGCAGTGCAATGACATAAGGGCAAAGGCATCTGGGAGAAAACCATGTTCTCAGTGAGGACCAGGCCATGACTGTGGAGTAAACTCTCTGAGTAGGAAGATCTGCATAAATGCACACACAGAGGTAAAATATTAATGCCCTGAAATGGCAAAGGCAGAGAATTGCATTCAGTGCATGTATCATATTTCTTTGTCCTTGCCTTTTTTGTATCATAACATAAATGTCTTGTTTTCTGTATTCCAAAACAAAAATTATCCACAGCAAACACTTGTCTCCAAAGGAGGGACACAGAGTAACACAAACCAGAGTCACTCCCCACCCTGCTGCACGTCCCTGGGATGGTGGAGGTGGTGCAGTTTCTCACACCACACATTCACAATGTACCCCTGAACTGCTCTCACCAGGACATGACAGGACCTAACTGTGACTCTAGGGGTGGCTTACGAGGAGCCTTCTCACAGCCATCCACTTTGAGAAGTTAATTTTCATTTGGCCCACAAGCATTTAATTAAGATGCCTCCTTACGGTGACTAAGACTATGGCTATCATTCTTCCTTTGGTCTCTCCTGTGGTGGCAACATAAACCATCCAACACCTCCTGTCTCACCCTTTCCTGTCCTTTTGGCAAGTTTTGGAGCTGAAACAGTGGATTTACTCCACCAACAAAGCTTACCCCCAGTAACTCAGGCTGTTGTAGGGAATTTGGCTCCATTCCCTCCCCCCTTCTACTACTCCATCAGGCTGAGCACACTTCTGGGCAGCTACCACTGAAGTTTCTTCCAAACATGAGTTTAATTTGTGTTGTACATGACAGAAGTCCCAAACTGGAGCTGACCTGCCACCATCTAGCTTATTTGTCGCTGAATAAGCAAAACAACCTTTTGCTTTCTACCTATTAGGTCAATGACATTGATTTCCCCTGACTGCAACACACAGAAAAGGGAGAATTGAAAATATACACGTAGTTCTGGGAGCTGCTGCCTGCTGTGGAAAGTGGGAATTCATGGTTCCTTTCCTTTTCCAGGCTTGTGTGATGGGCTGGGGCTGTGCTGAGACCCTGGTCCCCGGCTGTCCCCAGCAATTCACATTTCCTCCAGACACATTATACAGGGTCGACAGAGATGAATAATTAAGTCAGAGGGATGCACTAGGACTTGTGAAGGTGACACTCGGAATATCAGCAGAAGGAAAGAGTGTTGCAACTCTTTTTTGTGTTCAGAGGTCTGCTCCTTTTAGCATCAAGTCCGTGGTTCATTTGCTGTTGTCACAATCATTAATGTCATTAGCAACTTCTGTGCTCCGAGGATGCAGATGGCACCGAGCGGCCTCAAACAGACTCTAGCCCATGTGCTTGGTTAGGAAATGCCTTGTCCAAAGCACAGGGCACCCAACACAATCCTCTCCCAATCCCCCAGTGCCATTGGACACCACAGGAGTTGTGTCCTCCTGGACAAGAGGCTGCAGGTTCACAGTCAGGTGAGCTCTTGAGGCAGCAGCATCAGAAAGTCTCTCCTGTACAGGCACCAACTCCAGAGCTGTGTGTTCCCAGATGGACAAAATAGACCTGGTGGCAGAGTGGGGGAAGCTTCTCACCTGCCTGCAGCAGGTATCAGACACCAGCAAGCACGTCAGACACCCTCCATTAACTGCCTCCTAATAAAAGTCTTCAAAGTACATTTGTGTCAGAAAGGCAGCAAAGAAACCCTTAATCATGAGAACAACTATTCATGTGGGCCTGGGCAGTGGAATTGGTTTATTATGTGCTGCTCTTCAGACACAGTCTGTCTCTATGCTTAGAAAATGTCAATTAATTTATGGTTGTGGAGATTTCATCCATCTCCTGAGAGCTGGCACATCCTCTCCCCACTTCAATTTGTTGGCTCACTTTCTTATGTGAAAGTCAGAAGAAAAGGAGGATGAAGATGACCCTGGGAAGCTGTTGGTCAGACAGGGAGAAGAGAAACTGCTCCTAATTTTCCAACAGTGTCTGGACTCAGCCTCAGCAGCCAGCCTCGACCTGGGGAACTTAGGAGAGCTGTAAGACTCATGATTATGAAGCAAGTATAATTTTGCATAGCGCTGAGGGACTACCTTCAATTAAGGAAAACGGTCATCCTATAAAATGTATTGCCTTTATGGCCCGTTGACATTAAAGAGGGGAACTCAGAACACCCAGGAATACAAGAGCAGATTTCAAGCATATCCTTCTCCTGTTCATAAACTCTAACCAAGGGCAGCTGTTCCCATCAGCTCACCTGAGTTATCCTTATATTAGCAGACACACAGGGAATTCCTCTTTCATGCACAACCTACCTCACTGTGCATTTTCCTTTGCCAGTGCTGGGGAAACCACAGATAGTCACAATATGGAGCAGTTCAGCACTGAAAGGAAGCTGCTTTCAGTTTCTTTCCCCACTTTAATGTTCCTCTGGAACATCCTCCTGCTGACAGTGGCCATTCTGACCTCCACAACTGCTCACTGCCCCTGCAGACCCAAGGTCCAGACAGAGAGGTCCTGACACAGAGATCCTGACACTTCCCACACAGCTGACAACTGCTGTGACAGAGGGATGCAGGAACAGGCAGCTGCTCATGCTAATGCATAGCTGTAAGCTACGAAGCTAAAAATTAATAACAGTTCCTCGAGGAATAAAATCAAAAACACTTGGCATAGCTTGGGAACTGTAGGCCTGTGCTGCTGTTCACGACACGAAAGAACAATGTCACATCAGGTTCAGAAGGGTGAGCAGAGAAAGAGGAAGTTTATTATGATTTGGAGTTTAAATAGGATTTGGAATTTGATCAAGGACTGGGAGATGAGAGGAACACTCCTCTGACCCCAGTGGTCAAACCAGCAGTACATCACAGAGAGGAATGAAAACAATCTACTTTTGTTTATGTTACATGAATGAGAAACTCCAGTAGAAAATATGTAAACAATGATCAGAAGGCTGAAAATCAGGGCAACACAGCCTGGACACTGTCTGGCTCATTTTAGGGCTATTTCAGTATGTGCTCCCCAGCTGCCCTGAGCTCTGACTGTGTATGTGCAGGATTACAGGGTGAACATCTTCCTGAGACAGCAGTGGAACGACCCCCGGCTGGCCTACAACGAGTACCCCGACGACTCCCTGGACCTGGACCCCTCCATGCTGGACTCCATCTGGAAGCCTGACTTGTTCTTTGCCAACGAGAAAGGGGCTCATTTCCATGAGATTACCACAGACAACAAGCTGCTGAGGATCTCCCGGAATGGCAACGTCCTCTACAGCATCAGGTGAGGTGACCCCACCAAGGTGGGCTGTGGGGTTTTTTATCTCCCTTTCTTTTGTTCGAGCCAGAATTTATGCAGAAGGGACACAGTTTTCTCGTGTTTGAGTTGTTTATTAATTCTTATCTATAGCACAGTCCCACAAGTTGTGAGTTCCAGACAACAAGGTAGAAAATGGCTCTGTCTCTAACTCTTTCCAAGGTTATTTAAGTGCAAATTATTGAATAATGAGAAGACACCTATATTACTTATACTTTTAACCCAATAACTGACCACCTGAGGTCCGCAATGTGGACCTTTTCACCCACATAGAAAAAACCACCCAAAACCATAAAAAAGAAGGTAAAAGAAGAACTTAGCCAATGCCCTAAATCCTCCATATTGCCCCATATATACTGCTATATACTAAAACCTTAAATCCTAAGTTTTCCAGCCTGTAATATCACACAGTTCTATTCAAACTACACACATAATCCCAGTGCTATCATCCAACCTTGGAAGCCTGTTCCACAGCCTCAGGTAAAATGTAGTGCTTCCTAGAGGGTCAATGCCTTTTAGCACAGAAAGCCTGAAATTCTCAGTTTCCAGGGTTCCAGCAGTGGGGAAGGGCACAGCTGAATCCCCCTGTTCAAGCCTAAACTCTGAGCACGAAGTTGGAAAAGAGAAATTGAGGTTTTTTAAGATGGGAGATCATACAATTAGCAGTGTTGAAGTAATGTGCCTGGAAGGGACCTCTGCTAAAGTATTTTGAGACAGAGGCTTGGTCTGAGATGGAATTTAACTCATTTTCACCTCTTTCAGTTCAAGGACTTCTGCTCCTTGCTAGTAGATTCCTTAACGTGTAAAATTACTTCAGGTATCTTGTGTTAGTACAAGCCTAAAACCAGCTGTGCTGTGCAAAAACCAGTAGAAGCTCAGGAATACTCTGTTTTTGAAGCTGCAGCATTTTCTGACCAAAAATACCCAAGTAAAAATCAAGGAAAATGCTAAGTAGAGCCCCATGGCTTTGTCTCAGCCTAGTTTTCCCCATTATCCCTTCATTGCTGGATCCAAGAATCCATCAGCAAAACGGAATTAATCACACCGAATTTCCCACAGGAAATCAACTTTAGCTCCCACCTTCAGTTCCAACCCCACTCACATTTTATTTTAAACCAATGAAATTAAGATCCAACTTCATGGGCTTAGACTGGGAAAGTTTATATTGAAGAGTTTTTCACCTCATGTGTAATGTAAATTTGCCTATGGAACACACACCCATCTCACACTGCAGCTCCCAGTGGCAGCTGTGAGAAGGAAAAGCAGTGTGGAGCTGTAAAATAGGAGATAAAAAGCTTAATGCTGCAAAGTAGATGGCCTCCATCAAACACCAAAGTGCTTCCAGCCCAAGGACCAGCTCCCTGACGGCCAGAACAATAAAAGAATTGCCACATGTATTGGCTGAATGGGGAAACCTCACATTTCTTAATTTTAAAAACCAGGCAGGGAGCAAAACTGACAGCAGGAACTTGGTAGTGAGCAGGTCACAGAGTCCTGTTCCAGGAGGGTCTGCAGGGCACAGAGGGGGAATGCAAACCCAGCCCTGAGGTCGCTCTGCCAAACAGAGCTATGACTCAGCAGGGAACATGGAAAAAACACCATTTTCAAGGCAAAAACTTGAAAATATTTCAGTTTTTGCTTAAAAAGAACAACTTTCCTATCTCGCTCATCTCGGAATGAAAATATAGGTTTCTTTATAAGTACATTTTCCTGTGAAAATTAAAAAGAAAGAGGACATTACTTAAGAAGACCACACGGTAAAGAGTTTCCAGAAGGAGAAATAGCCTTTCCCATTAAAAAAAAATCTCTATAAGGTGTTCTGCCATTTTCTAACTAGTTCTTTGCTGCTACTACTATTTGCAATAATCAAACTCTAGGCAAGGCATTTACAAGAAGGTGGACTTTGTCACATCTCCTGTCCCAACATGCCTCTAAACTCAAGCTGAGAATTTCTAACAACATAAGATTTTAAATTAAAGTATCTTTCCCTCTTGATAAGTTTCTTGTAGGTCTGATGATAGAAAAATTCAATTTCTGTCCCCTGGGTAATTCTGCTATTTCTACATCAAGGCAAAAAGCTGAAAACCCTAAACACTTCAGGGAACAGCATTTTCAACATTATCAAACCAAATAACTCAAGTCTAACTATCTGGAGCAAATAATTTAGTATCAGCTTGTTGACCCAACCAAACATTTTAAGCATAGATCATGGTACAGAGCAACACAGCAATATAACACAGAAAATGCTGCCTGCACCTAGTGGAAAATTGAGACAGAAATAGAGGTCTCAAGGGCTCTGCAGGAATTCAGGAAGATACAGGAGTTCATACTGGCTTAGCACAAGGCAGAAAATTCCACTGAAGTCTTTCTTTCCCCATACACAAACATATGATCTTGATCAAACTTCTTTTTCTGCTAAAGTGTGGGGGATTTTTTATGACACAGAAATGTTCTGTTCAGAGATTTATGAGCAGTGCCAGCCTCTAGAATTGCAGCTGGGAGTTCCAGAGGATGGGCTTGGGCTTTCTGCTAATCCAGCCTGCTGTGAACCTGAGCCAGACAGGAAATCCCAGGCAGCAGAACTGTTTGGTGAGGGAGCTCTCTGTTACACAGAGTCTCAAACAGCATTGCAATGAATTACCATCTGCAGCAGGCCCTGCTGGGAATGGTGTCACAGACCCAGATGTTCAATATTTCTGCTGCTCTCCAGCACCAGAGGGAGAGCACAGGCAGGGAGGTGATAGATAAGCAGCTCAGTGTGTCTGAGGGGCTCAGCCCCCAGCAGTGCCCACTGTTTGGCATTCCCTGTGCTCTCCTCTCTCCTCAGGATCACGCTGACTCTGGCCTGCCCCATGGACCTGAAGAACTTCCCCATGGATGTACAGACATGCATCATGCAGTTAGAAAGCTGTGAGTTGTGTGTGCATCCCCATTTTGGAGAGGAGACAACATCTTTTCCCTGCTGCTCTCCCCTGCCATCTCCTTTCCCAGCTGGAACCCATTTCCAGCCCAGCCTTCACTGGAGGTTTGCTGGAGAACCTTTTGCTTAGGATTTTCCATTCATTCAGAGCATGTGACGTTTGCTAGAGAAGCCAAACCTCAATAGATCCCATGAGAGGAGCCCTGGCTTGCTTGTGTTTACATTGGCCTTTCACTTTGCAGGAGAGAAGTGAAAGTGCTTTCAGCTGCAAGTGGGATTTTTTCTCTCTGGATGAACATCTGCCACTTGTACATGTTGCTTATCCCAAAGGAGGGAAAGATGATGAGCTTCTTCCAGAGAAAGAGGTCAAGTTGGAAACAGTACAAAACAGTTCAGCCAGCCAAATTCAAGGGAAAAAAAATGTTATTTGTTGCAGAAAATCCATTGCAGCTCCAGTGGAGGTCGTTGCCCTGGCTCTTAACACATGAACAAGCAGTTTTGCCTCAACCCAAATCCCACTCATGACAGCACTGTCAAGGAAGGCCAGGATGCACCCCTGTCTCCAAGCTCTCTCCTGCAACGCTGTCCCTTTCCACACCAGCATTTAATGTGATTCACATGACATTTGTCCCTTCCTCTCAACAGTTGGCTACACAATGAATGACCTCATATTTGAGTGGCAAGAAAAAGGAGCAGTGCAAGTTGCTGACGGGCTGACATTGCCTCAGTTTATCCTCAAAGAAGAAAAAGACTTGAGATACTGCACGAAGCACTACAACACAGGTCAGTGCTGTTAACCTTTAACTGAGGGGGTCAGTAGAGAGGAATTCTGTGCATTTTCCAGAGTCTCTTGCTCTGTCTGATGGCACTCTGGCTTTGTCCTACACTTCCAGAGATAATAGACATGTACAAACATATACCGCAAATGGAAAGCTAATGGACATAAATGTGCAAAACCCTCTTGTCCCCACTAACAACTGCATCAATTCAAGGGTGTTTGGTTAGGATCTTCCCTCCTAGAACCTTTTTTTGCCTTTGAAATTTAAGTGACAAAGGACATACTGCCTAAGGGCTTTCCTTGCTGTGTTAATGTTCATAGAATCCTAGAATGGTTTGGGTTGGAAGGGACTTAAAGACCATATTGCTCCAACCCCCTGCCATGGGCAGGGACTTTTCACTGGACCAGGTTGCTCCAAGCCCTGTCCAGCCTGGCCTAGAACACTTCCAGGGGTGGGGCAGCCACAGTTTCTCTGGGCAACCTGTGCCAGGGCCTCCTCACCCTCACAAGAAAGAATTTCTTCCTAAATATCTAATCTAAACCTTCTCTCTTTCAGTTTAAAGCCATTTCCCCCTTGGTCCTATCACTACATGCCCAGGACAACAGCTGTTCATTTCCTCCCCTAACAAGACCCTGGTTTAGGCAATGCAAGGAAAATCCCCAGACAGTGGCTGAAAACAGGAGGCTCATTGTGCCCTACCAATAACCTTCCATGTCTCTCCCATCCTCCCCAGGCAAGTTCACCTGTATAGAAGCTCGTTTCCACCTGGAGAGGCAGATGGGCTATTACTTCATCCAGATGTACATCCCCAGCCTCCTCATTGTCATCCTCTCCTGGGTCTCCTTCTGGATCAACATGGATGCTGCACCTGCTCGAGTGGGCCTGGGGATCACCACCGTGCTCACCATGACCACACAGAGCTCTGGCTCCCGAGCATCACTGCCCAAGGTAGGGAACACCCTTGTCTTCACCAGGGAAATCATGCTCCTTTTGGGGACAGCACCTAAGTGAATCCCTACACAGATCCTCCTGCTGCCTTTGCACAATTCCAGTTTAAGGGCAAACTGAACAAATTCCAATCCCGTCCTGAAAATAAATTAAATCCTCTGTGACTAGCAGCAAAACTTCCCCTAGGATTCAGCACTCACAGCTCCCAGTAACCAAGAGCTCTGTACTTTACAAACCCCTGCAACAGCCACACATGGATGTGCACTCTACATTTTAGCTTTTTAGTCACTTGATCGTCCTACTTTTATAATAGTACTTAGTGTTATAAATGAAACAGCCAGATTTGAAAAATAAAATAAAAACCCAAAGTTTATTTTCGCATAATAATAAATTTGGAAAGCCACGATAAAAAGACAGCCCCAACCCCGGGATCGAAACCAGGTGAACATAGGGACAGGCCTCTGTCCTTCCCATCACCAAGAGTCTAGTTTTTATACATTTTATTTTCCCCAAGGCTAGATCTTTTGTCCACTATTCTGGGATGATGTATTCTTGAGTTTTTCTTTTGAGGCAGTCTCCCTCCTGAATAGGTTTCTGGGCAGAATCGGTGAGTTGATTATTTTTTCCCGGGAAGGCTGCATTGGGTGGGTCGAGTCGTTGAGTCTCATCTGGTTTTGCTCATCCTTGATTAATCGTTGTCAATAGCCCATCTCCAGGGCCGGGAATCTTTTTTTCAGGTGTTGATTTCCATTATTCTCTTGCTGGAGACACCCAGCCTGGAATGCAAGCCTAGTTTTCCCAGGACTGATGCTTGTTCATTATTTTATTAATATTTTATTTCAGCACGAATTATCAAATGCAGTACATTCCCTATTACACTTAGTATAATAGTATAATAGTATAAAGTATTATAATATAAAGAATTTCCCTTTATGAAGGGCTTCTGGTATGGTAGATTACCATTTTCCTTGCATATAAACAATCACAGTTAAGGCCTGGATAAATTAAAAGCTGTGGAATTATTGCTTCTTAAGAGCCCATGAGGAGTTTCAGTGACCGGATAACACATTCATGTTAAATGAGTGACATTCTGGTACCCAAGAACAGATGTCAGCCATGTAAAACACCAAGCAAAAATGCATTTGTGTAAGGAAGCCACCTTGTTTCTGTCTCTTTCTCTGGCTCCTAGGTGTCCTATGTGAAGGCCATAGACATCTGGATGGCTGTGTGCTTGCTGTTTGTGTTCTCTGCACTCCTGGAATACGCCGCCGTCAACTTCGTGTCTCGGCAGCACAAAGAGCTGCTCAGGTTCAGGAGGAAGAGGAGGCATCATAAGGTAATACATAAAGCATGAAGGACACAGCTGAAATCTGTCCCAGCAGAACACCATGGTGAACTGAACCAGGCCACAAGCCCCCAGGGAAGTCCTCAGTATCTGGTCAGATATTAAGGAGGCTCACACACCAAAACCAAGGGCTGCCTCAATGAACTGAGTCTGTTCTAACAGCCTGCTGACCCCAGGGGCCCAACAAGCTGGGTTTTCTAGCTAGCCAAGCAGTCTCAGCCAAAAGAGTTGCTGTCAACAGGACATTTTTCACACAGCAGTGTTCTGGTGTGAGTTCTCCTCCCCAGAAGCTGCAGCCAGGGCTGGGGGGAGGCAGGCAGGGGGGTGTGAGGGGTGTCTGTCAGAGAGCAGCACCCCCAGCATGACAGCCTGCAACAGCCCAGAGGTAAGTGACATCTCTTTTGTCTCTGCCATCTCTGTGTTCAAAAGCATCTGCTTCTCAGACTGACTGCAAATTCCTCCTGGAAGGAAAGAGCTTTATTCTTAGCCTTAGCCTGCTCCATGCTTACCTGCCATGGCTGATCCCAATCCCAATCTGAGCTTGCATGCAGCTCCAACAGTTCCCCAGCCTGGGCTCCAACAGCTTTTAGGCTGAGGTGCCACAGCAAAGATTTCACCTCACAGACCACATTAGAAAGAAACAAAAAGGTGTCTGTGATCACAAGGCCAAAGGCAGTTAAAATTTGTCCCTATTTAACTGGTAGAATCAGGAAAGGGGTTAGGAAATTTTCAGCACCAGGCCTGAGACACTGCCCTCGGGACAGCATTAAAAACCAGTACATTTGCTAATGAGAGGAAAAACAAAGATAATTTTGCTGACAAAAATCTCAAGCAAGCCCACCAAAGTGACCACCAAGGTCTGCCTTAAATATTCCTCGTGGATATTTGCCTACTTTCCATGACCCATCCCATCCAGAAACCCTCCCCCATTCCATTGTTTCACTGTCCCAGCCACTAAAAGTCTTTCCCAAGGCCTAGCCTGTCCTGCAGTGATTCACAGTGTATGTTTGCAGAACTGCTGCCATTCCAGGAGGAAGTGAGGGCTGAGGAGCAGGAATCCCTGTATTTTTCTAGTTTTGTTTCTCTCTTCTTCGGTCATCCTATCTGCAAAACAGGAGATAATTTTTCATTTGTGCTCAAGCCAGTCAGGACCAGGGATGAAAACTATTGGACAAATGCAAGGGAAAAGAAAATGAAACCCTCAGCACAAATTGATTTTGTCACACCAGAGCATGGCTCTGCCATCCCAAAATCAACAAAGCTTTGGTTCAGAAGATGCTGAATAGAGCTAACCTATGGGCGCCTCCATAGTGCATTTATCTCTTCATCTGGATTCAGGCATCCTGTTTCTGAATCTGAGCTGTTATATGCAGATCAGTCTGTTGATAAAACAATAAGAAGGAAAAAAAAAAAGCCACTAATACACAGATGAGTTTAAGAGATATTTGCCAGAGCTGTTCCACTGAACATAAGGGAGTTAGCACAGTCCCTGCCCAATCTCACAGATATTTAATTGGAGCAAACCTTAAACAAAAACACTAGCAGAAGATAAATGAACAAGGTTTGCAGGCTCATCAGAAAACTAAGCTAACTGCTAATATGCAAATGGGTTAATGCAACTGCCAAAAGCACTAATTTCTCTGCCCTGATGTCCTGACTTGTCTGGGTAGCTCTGACTGGTTTAGGCATGACACATCAGGCCAAAAAAATGTGAGATGTTGCAGCAGTATGGACCAGTCTGGTCAACATGACACCATCATCAGTGTGATGTACACATGGAGTACACTTGGAAACATTTCCCAGTGTGGCTGGTGATGTCTTTGCCTTTCCCCTTTGACACAGCACCTTGAAAAAGGCACTGTTGTCTTCTCTAATCCCAGTTCAGCACTCATCAAAACAAAGCCACAGTGGCCAAAGCAAAGCCACAGCCAGTGGCCCCTCAGCAATGAAAAGATAAAAAAATCCAGTAAATTAAGGGTTGAGTGGTTTAGGTTAAGCCAGACATGTGCCAGTGTCTGTTTGTGCAGTGGGAAAAGAGCAGAGGCAGTTCTACCTGAACCCCTGCATTACAGACATGATGAGAAGGTCCATAAGCTCTGGGTATCACAGAAAGCCAGAATTTGGTTTTATTTGGGTAGTTTTGTTTTGCTCAGATATGGCAATGTCCTCTGTGCCCTGCTCCTCCATCCCACGCAGCTGCCCGTGGGATGCCGGGGCTGTCCAGAAAAGACACTTTTCAAAGGACAGGAGAAGGGGCAGCAGGGCACAGTGGGCAGGCAGCTACAAGGGAGGGAGCTGCAGGTCAGTGTTGGGGGAGACAGCATGGATCAGCCCCTGATAATGATTATTTAGTGCCACTGGTCTACAATTAGCCTTGGTGACCTGTAGTCAAGAGACTTCAGATTCTGACTCTGCCTCTGCAACTCACTGCTTGAATTACTTGGGCCAAACTTAGTTTTCCCTGCCATTTACATCCCTGTGTTCAATTAAATAGGGCTAAATCATTCTGGGATTCCAGAAAAGCTTTCACCAAAAAGAAACCAAAAACCAGCAACGCCATTTGCCTTTAGATCAGAACACAAATTATATTTTTTCTTAAAAATTGGCATTACCACAAGCAGCCATGTCTTAGCATTGACCCACAGAAGGGCACTTAGTTCCTCACCTAAAAGTTGGCTGGTGGGGATGGCTGTGAGGTGCCGTGGGCAGGCGAGTGAGGGCTGATTGCACGCTGCCTGCAGAGCTCTTTTCCTGGACAGCTCCTGGCTCCTGCACATCCATGTAACTCTGTAGGAAGCAGCTGCAGCTTTGGCTACGGGAGTTACATGGAGCCCACTCCTTCTGGGCAAGCCAAAACTGCATAGGCAAAGCAAAGAAGGTGCTGATAGGAGGTGGGGGGGGTTAGGGAGAGGCAGAAGCAAAACAGGGGATGCAACTGGAAAAATGAAAGCTGTGCCACAAACCCTTCAATATGTCAAAGACCTCAATGGGGTGGAAGTCGTTCCTGTTTTCCACGGGGTGCCTGGATCCCCTGATTTGCATCTGTGCATCACACAGCTGGCACCCCTCTATAAGGCTGGTCTCCCAAGAGCAGGGGGTTTGCCCAAGGGTGCTGAGGCCGGGGCAGGGTGGGATGGGAGCACCTTTCCCGAGCAGAGCAGGACGCCGCCAGCGGAGAGCCTTATAGTGAGGGTGCACTGTCTATATCTCATTTTAAGTAGAGTCCCATGCTCAATCTGTTCCAGGAGGACGAAGCTGGTGAAGGCAGGTTCAACTTCACTGCCTACGGGATGGGGCCAGCCTGCCTGCAAGCCAAGGATGGCATCTCTGTCAAGGGAGCCAACAACAACAACACGGCCAACCCGGTGCCGCCGCCGTCGCGCTCCCCCGAGGAGATGAGGAAACTCTTCATCCAGAGGGCCAAGAAGATCGACAAGATCTCCCGCATTGGCTTCCCCATGGCCTTCCTCATCTTCAACATTTTCTACTGGATCATCTACAAGATTGTCCGCAGAGAGGATGTGCACAACCAGTGAAGGGAGGGGAGCAGCCGGGGGGGAGCGAGCAATCCTTTATATATGTGCAATAGCAATGCAGCAATGCATGAATTTAAGAATGCGGCAATATCTACTAAAAAAACAAAACAAAAAAAAAAAAGGGGAGGGGGGCTGGGAGGGACTTTTAATCATGTTGACTGAGGGTGACTGGCACAGGGAGGAGAAAAGAAGCTCTTGATCTGGGGAGCACAGGGTGGGAGTTAGTTTTACAGCATAGGAAGGTGTGGATTGCTCCAGCAATCCAAGCAGTGTAATATAGTAATATATATTCATGCTTAATTATAATGCAAAAAGAAAACAAAACAAAACAAAAAAAGACCAACAAAAAAAATTCCTTTTTTTAGCCTATTAACAGCTTAGATTCTCAAGTCACTGGAATGATTCATGATTCCATGTGCAGAAACTACTGCAATTATGCTTTATCTGACTTTTGCTATAGAAAGGCCATTCCAGTCAAGCACGTGGGGGGACAAAGCCCTAACAAAAGGGGAAAAACACCTCAAGAAAATAATTTTGTGCTTCTCTAGGTTTTGCACTTTGAAAACAGGATAGATGGGGAAACTTAAGAAAGAGGCTGTGGATTGCTGCTTATTTTATATATTTACTTTTTTTAGTCACGAGTTTGCCGATCAAACACTTTGTGACTTTTGCATAGAGGAAAGCAAATACATTATCTCTGTCATCCCCACCAGAGAGCATCCAAAGGAAACCCGAGAAGGACATCAGGGCCTTCATCAGAAATCACAGGTACCTTCTGTCCTTTTAGATAACCTGGCAGAATTTGACTTCCAGGAGGCAGAAATATTATTCAGAACACTAGAAACTATGAAGGATTTTTAAAATAGTTTTTATTTGTTTGTTCTTTTTTTTTCCAAACCCCTTTCTGCCATGTTTGTTTACAATGGGGGAATGGAAGAAATTGTATTTAAAATATAGAGAAAACAGGCATCTTGATGCCTTGTTTTGACAGGACCGGGCGTGTGGCAATACTGTCAGTAAGGGGGGTGGGGGGCAGGTGTGTATAGAGAGAGCAGCTTTTATTTTCTGACATTTCATAGCAGTTATATTAATATTGAAGCTGGGCCAATGGACCCAAAATTCTATTTTTGTATCTATTTTGGTGCTGCATTTATCTTTAACATGGATGGGAAGATGGAGCAGGCTGCTTTGCCCCTCTCTGCTGCCTGGCAGAGATATGGGGGAGGCTGGCACAGCTTGGTGGGGATGGGGAAAGGGGGGAGGGAGGTGGGAAGGGGTGAGCAAAGGGGTTTCTCTTTGCCCAATGGTAGCACAGGTTGGCACTGGTGTTTGGGGCGCGGACAAATGTGCCAAACACCTCTAGGATGTTACTTGAAAGCCTGGCTTGGGGCCTGTGGGCAAGCCAAGGGCTTGATGTCCCACTTGTCCCTCTGGGCCCCTGGGTGTGAGCTGGCTGCAGCACCCAGGGTGACTCTGTTGTGTTTGTTTGCACTTCAGGGAGAGAGGTGAAAGAGAGAGCACGAAGGAAGAGACAATCAGTCTGCACTGAAGCACTTGGGGTCAGGTCTGGGTTAGGCACCAAAAGAAGGCAGAGAGAAAAGTGGTACCCACAGGGTGCACCCACTCTCCTCCCTCTCCTGCTCAGGATGGGAGCAGAGCTGACCTGGGCTGTGGATTTGCTGCTTCCTGTGGGAGCAGAGAGGCTCCCTCCTGCAGAGGCTGGAATAGCTCACAGCAAAGTGCCCTGGGGCGCTGCCAGGTCCAGGCTGGCCCAGGTCAGCAGCATCCGAGCTTGGGATGGGAGGTTGAAGTCATGCTTAGCCATGGGGGTCCCAGCCAGCACAGAAAGAAGCAGGGGAGAGGAGAGGAGAGCCTGGGACCTGCCAGCTGTCCTGCACAGGGATGATGTCAGGGGGAGAAACAGAGAAAACACCAGGCCTTGCTGGTGCCGGGTAGAGGGACATCCATATCCAAGGCTGCCAATTCAGCACCTTTCACCAGCACTAAACACACTTTAGTTTAAGAGGAAAAAAAGAAAAAGAAAAAAATATATAGAAAGAAACAAAGGACAAGAATAGCGAGATGGGAAAAGGCAGAAAAAAAGATTAAAACCACAGTGGTTACTGTGTGGACTAGGACAAATGTTTTGGCAAAGCCCACCCAGTTTTATGAGTCCCTTTGTACTGCTCAGACAGGGAGAGGTCACAAGGTCACACAGTGGGAGCACAAACCAGCACATCAGCCCCTTCCCTCCACTGGAGCAGCAGAAAACCTGTGGGCTGAGGGTTCCTCCTTCCCCTGGCAGATGGTGCTTTCCCAAGGAGGGAGATCTCAAGCAGAGGCGTTATTTGATGCTGGGACAACGTCCCAAGCCTTGGCTGGAGCCCAAGTCTGCTGCTGGCTCTGGGTTTTTTTGCTGAATTATTGAACTCTCCCTGCATGCCCAGGGCCGGCTGTGCCAGCTGCGGTTTGCGATTGCTCCAAACGGTGTGTCCTTGTCTGAGATGAAAGGCAAATCCAGGGAATTTCCCTCCCTGCCCGGCAGCATAGCAGAGGCTTGGCAACCCACATACCACAGCTCCTTCCTCATGCAGGTGAACGACCTCAAATTGCTGTCATTTGGGTAAAAATATCCTGTCCCAGTGCCTGGACCTTGCACTTTGGAGTGGGGCAATCTGGCCGTGGTTCACACACCTTCCATCCCCCCAGGGCACAGCAGGGCTGCAGGTTTCCTTCCTAAAGGAGCTGCCTGTAGGTCAACAAACCCCATGCACCATCTTCCCACCTAGCTGAGTTTTGGTCCTGTATCAAACCCAAACACTGAGGGCAAGGAGGGGGAAGACATTTCCACCTCACTTCATTCTGCTCCATTTGTACATGGAATAATCCCGTGTCCATCCTAAACCTCCTGGGTGCAGATGCAGTTATGTCACAGCTACTGCTTCACTCGAGCTCCAGTGCCACTTCTGGGCACAGAATAAGGCTGGGGGAAGGCATGTAGGGACTAAAATCATCAGAAAGTTGATGATAGGCAGTTTCTTGCCCATAGAGAAGCACTTGAGCTGCAGTGGAGCCCATGGAAGTTTAGGGGCTGAAATAAGGATGACACCCTTACCAGCCTGTCTTGGCTTCCAGTTCAGCATTGCCCAGCTCTGGGCACGTTTGATGCTCACCATAAGTAGTGTTATTTTCTCTTCCTTAAGCAGTCAGTTTCCATTTGGGCCATTTTGAGCTCCAGGGCTTCCTGCAGTGAGCAGCACTCATATCCCAACAGGAAGCACATGGGAATCTCAGTGAAGGTGTGACTGCTGAGATAACTGTCCCAGGGGTGTCCTGCCAGAGAGTTTCACCACCTAGACAAGACTTTAGACTGTCCTATGAGCCCCTGGCAGGTCTGGGTGATTTTCAAAATCAAAGTTTTTTCTCCATCCGTACCAGGTTGTGTTTAGTCTCTATATTGCAAAAGAGCTCGTTTTGATAACTTATCTCATCTTTAAAGTAGGCTGCTTTAATGGTGCCAGCAATTATATATTTATTAGTAAGAATGCACAGGGTTTTATATTGCAGGGTAACTTCCAGGCATACTGATGGAATTTAACTCCATAATTGTTATCTCTTCTTAAGAATGAGGCTCAGAAGAAAAAGTCTGAATAAAACAGCAGTTGTCTGGCAGTAAAGAGAGAAAACTGGGTCCTAATTCACTTGGCTTCTTTGGAAAAAGACAGCTTTATCCCAAAGATTATTTCCAGAGGTTGCTGGAGATGTAATGCTTTGCGAGCAGAAATTCTTTTTCCTTACACATAAATGTAATAGTCCAGAATAAAAAAAACAAACACCATCTTATAATATTTTTATCAGGTAGGAAAGTTTCTCCCACTTTAATACCTGCTCCGTCTGGGATCCCAGTGCCATGGAGATCAGAGAGGTGCTGAAGAGGGTCCAGGACAGAGCAGTGAGCGCATGGGCTGCTGCAAACTGCAGAGCTCAGCCCTGGCCTTGGCCAGGCACCAACTGCCTGGGAACACTCGGGTCATTCCCTCCATGGCTCTGGTGGTGCCCTAATTCTCCTGTCCCAGAAGCCTTTGCTGTCCAGCAGCCTGGGAGACTACTCCTAAAATCATCAAACAATTTCAAACTCTGAATATTCTCACACCCTCCAATGTGAGAACTTTTCTTGGCTTTGTTTTTACCAGACTTTTCTGGAAGCTTTTTCTTATTCTTCTGAAGATCTTTCATTTTAAAGCAAAGCCAAGACAATTCAAATTACACTGTTGGCTGCCCTTTATCTTGACTGTGCTTTAAAGACTTTGCTTCATTTCCCAGTGCTGGTAGAAAAAAGGTTAGAAGAATTTACAATGTCTCTTTATTACAAGAAAGGAACATACAAAAGGAGAAAAGGCTCTTTCCAGTGGTGCCATATTTTTCACAGATTGTATACAATCATATTTTCGTACTGTACTACAATTACTTAATAAAACATAGTTCTATCCCTGTGCCAAAGACAGACAATCTCTTTCAATATCCCATTTTTACTCCAAAACCCTGATACTGGCAGCAATGGGCAGTGCAATGTGGACCCGGGTACCTCAAAGCCCAATCCTGCTGAGTTCAGCTCAGCAAAGGAATTATCTGATCCATTCCCAGCTGGGAAGCACCCACACATTCCTGTCTTCTTCTCAAAAGGATGTGGATGGAAGGGGCATCTTGTGCTGCTGCTGCATCAATAGATTTCCATAATTTGCATGGAGAGAGTGTACTAGTTAAGTAGAAAATTGAGATACTTGATTGTTCTTCAGGGTGCTAGGATGAGCACCAAAGCAGAAGCTAGTAGTCATTAATTTCAGCATCTTAAATTACTTCAGGTTCTTTAAGTCTTCCCATTTCTTTCTCTCTTCCTCCTTAACAATTATTTCTTAAGGGCAGTTGCACGTCTTTTGCTCAAATGAACCTACATGAGTCTCTCACTTCATTCGAGTCTAATGCACTTTTCTATGTTCATCTCCCTTTTCTTCATTCCTGTGGGGCTCAGTTCCTCAGCACTGCAAACTTTGAAGGGCCTGGGATCTGTGTCTTGGGAAATCCAGGGCAAAATACAGCACTAAAACCATTCCCCAAGGCAGGCACAGTGACAGCTCCCAGGGAAGTGCTCTCACAGCCAACCAGGCATGGAGAGGACTCCTGGGGAATGCCAAGGTGGCCACTTAAAGGCGTTTTTGACTGAGCCCTGTGAAAGCAAAGCAGCATGAATTGGAGGGAATTCAGTGTCTGGCTGTTATTCCTAAAGAGCTCCCTGTTTTACATTGATCCAGCTATAGAGCAGCTGCTTATAGGAAATCAGGTCCTTGCACTCTCAGTCTCCTACCATGGTGTGGAGCAGAGAAATCAGCTGCTGTGAACCAGGCAGGATGGAAGGAGCTGTTGTACTTGGACCAGATCATCCTCTTGTTACTGCTCCAGCTCTGCCTGCAGGTGTTTGCAGGGGGTGAGACGTTCTCCTCTGAGAGTTGCTGGGATCAGCAGCCCTGGGTGCTGCCCTCGGGTGATTCCAGGCTGCAGGAGCACTGAAGGGCACAGCCCAGGTTAGAGGCAGCAGAGGCAGCAGAGTCAGCATGGCAATCCCAGCCTGAGAGCCCCCAGGCCCAGGAACAATGACCTCTCTGTTTGCAGCTTTCCTGGTTCAGCTCTTCCCTCATCCAATGATACTGTCCCAGCATCGCTCTGCCTGCTGCTGTAACATTGGAAAGGACACAAAACACAGGGCAGGAAACAAGAAGAGGAATTATTTCAGCCCCCAGCAGAGGAAATTACTGGTTAAATTGTCAAATGAGGAGCCTGGCAAAGAGTGGCAGAGAAGGGGAAGGAAAAGCACTAGGAGAGGTTCAGATTGCATGCCACATCACTCCTGCCATCCAAGGCCAAGAGGGCCAACAAGCACAGTGCAAGGCAGCAGGAATTATATTATTGTATTAAAATAAGACCATCAAGTCTGGCAAACTTAAGCTGCAGTCCTTGTGCGCTTCACTGCCAGGTTTCTGAACAGAAATGATAAGGGACTCTTGGGTTTGTGATATTCCTGCTCCTGGGTCTATCAGCCAGTGCTGAAGCCCATCATGGGGCAGGACTGGAGCCTGGAGCTGGGTCAGCTGTGGTTTGATCCAGACCATGTACAGGGAACAGATGGAACAGATCCAGCACAGGCTGATGTTGCCACTCTGGGGAAAGGCAGGGGGATTCCTGTGTGTGGACCTAACAACCTCTGCAGCACTCAGAGCATTGCTGCCTCAAAAAGCACAAGGGAGAGGGAGCAGCAGCTCCCTGATAGCAGCAGTTCCCAGGCAGGAGAGGGGACACAAACCCTGTCCCCAGACTGAGGGTCGAGTATGTCAGTGCTTCCAGTACAAAATCATCCATATTTTCCTGGGCAGAGGATGATACCAGCATAAATAAGCCATCAGCACAGCTTGAATTTAGCTTTTATTTACAGATTTGCCACTCGAATTGCGTAAGTAGCTTAAGTCAAACAAGGACATCCTCCTCACCTATCCAGGAAACTGGGGCATGAGGTATCATCAGTAACCACGTGCCCAGGCTGTGAGCATGGCACTGCTGTGGCAGATGAGGCAAGTTTGGCACAAGCAGGGGCAGGTAGAGCTGCCAGGTCTGAGGCACACAGAGCTCACAGGTAGTTTTTGCTGCTAAGGCTTTTGGGAAGCTGGGCCCAGGACTGTTAGCACTGCAGCAAGCCAAAATCCCAATCCCCTTCCCCAGAGAGTCTGTGGGAGGACATCTGCCTTATCCAGGCACTTGGTGATACTGCAGCACTGCTGGGTTACCTGTCTGACAAAAACATGACTCAGGCTTTAGGCTGCAAACTAGCTGAGCCAGATGGCCTGGGTTAAACACACCACAGAATTTGGGCACTAAATTACAGGTCCAGGTTGAAGCCTGAACCACCTTTGCAGTGATGACACCATCACAGTCACAATTACAGTAGAGGCCTGGAAACTGCTTAAAGCAGTATTGCCCTGTCAGAACCCTGCAGATATCAGCAGGGCACAACCTGCAACAACAACAGAATTGGGGCCTGGGCTCCAGTGTTTCATGATTGACATCTAATCCCCAAACACTGACCTTTATTGAAGGAAAACTATGCAATATTGAAGATTGTGCCACGGGCGGTGCCTTAGCCACCTCTCCTGGGTATGCACTGACACATTTTCACAAGTATCCTCACCACAGAGCAGGGTCAGAACAGAGCTTGAGCTGTGCCACAACCCTGTTGTGGCCACAGCCTCTCAGCCAGGTCTGCTCTGCTGAGGCTGCACTGTTGGAATGTAGAAGAGTCCTAAGAGTTGGGTTCCCCAGCCAAGAGCAGAGTGAAGGCAGGGATCTGAAAAGAGAAAGGAAGAGCAAATCAAGGATTATGTGAGGCAGAGGAACCTGTAGTACTCACTCATTGCTGTTGTTAAGTGCAGTCACTGCAACCAATATGGTGTTCCTGGGAGTCAAGGCTTTAAATACTGCTGCTTATTCCTTGAGGGGATGGAAAGAGGATTCATGGAAGAGACTTGGGCATGTGTCACCTCTAAAAACAGGGCTCAAGATCCAGCAAGGAAAGGAAGTGGAGAGGAGGCAACCTCTGTTATGTAAGAATAATGATGGGAATGCATCTTGCTGCATGCCAAGGTGTGGGGCACAGGTACATCCTTCACAGGCAGGAGTGTAACTATCCTGGCAAGTCATTGGTCAGATGCATGCCTCCACTTGCCATCAATCCCACTTTTGATGAGGATAACTAGAATAATTTAAAATAAAAAAATCATTAATGAGTTAGGCTGTTGTTACATCGTCTCTTTACCATTTTAAGTGACTGTGGCCAGTCCCTTTGGTCACAGCAGTAGAGCTCAGCTGTACAAGAGATGCTCAGCTAGAGGCTGACCCAACAAAATCTAAGCACAAAGGAGAAGTTCCTTTGCTTTGTGCTTATCTAGGCGAGGGAAACAACTAAACCAGGGCTTTGAAACACTCTGCTCTGCTTACACTGAATTTGTACTTTCCTTTCTATTTCAATCTTCCCATATCTGCCATGTTTTTATCCAAAATTGTCATTCTTCCAGTTCCAGGGTTGGATCAGAAGAGAAAATAAGCTCAGAAACAGTGGGGGCCAAGCTGACAAATCCCCAAGTTAACCTACTCAAAGTGGAAAATTGTAAAAACAGCACCTCCACACCCAGGCTGATCTCCCACCCACCCTCCAGCCCTGATCAGTGCCACTTAACCTCACAGGGCATTTAAAATACACATTTCAGAACCGTAATTGGTACATCCATCCTTAAATCAGGTCACAAGAGCAGGGTAATCTGGGGATCTGTCAGCTTTGGGAGTGTTCAAATTGTAACTTTTGGGAAACAAACATGAAGATGCAAACAGTGATGTTATGTGAGAATTTGAGAGGCAGGTAAGCAATCAACCTTCCCCTCGCTGGGAAGAGTGACCTGCTGTGCTTGAACTCTGCCTCTGAGCTCCTTCTCAGTGTACAACCAGCCTGGTGCTCCCTGTGAGCCGGGCAGGGCGCCAGCGGACAGTGGCAGCTCCAGCGGTACACGAGGCACAAAGGCCAAGGGACTTACCTCACCACATGCATATGGGATGAATGATCTGAAAAATGCACCACCTGGATGGAGCCTCTCAAGCCTACTGTGAAATGGAATTCCCACATAAAAAGAAAAGCTTGTGTGGTTCCCAAGTCTGGTCATGACATATTGACAGCACTAATCATGGCCAGAGCTCACCTCTTCTTTCATGGACTTAATGAGCTGCAGCAAAGGCTTGACTGTTTCAAAAGAACTGAAATAGGGGGTTAACTGTGCTAAAAGCCATTCACACTTTTTTTGTGTGTGGTGTGTGAGATAAGGCAAAACTTCAGTGGATTGAGGCTGAGCGATGTAAATACAAAGCAACACGCAGAGGACTTCACCCAAAAATGGCCTGACGTGCAAAGGTCACCGCATTCCATCGCAGTTTGCCATCCTGCAGCATTGGTGACACCACTCTGGAAGCAGCCTTGGAACCCTGATGCACAAGCCTGTCCCAAGCAGTTGTTTGTTACCATCCACCCGAGATCAAACCACAGCCACGAGCAGGCTGAACATCGTGGACAGTGACATTTTATGGACTGTGTTGTCTCTCACCGTCTACCACAGTGTACAGCATATCATGCTTGTTATATTACAACTAAGGAGTAATGAAAAGCTTACACTTCAGTGACATAAAAAGAAAAGGGGTGGGGAGGACCCAGGAATTTCTCCCATCCAACTATAAACGCACACCCATTTACATTGTTTTGTAAATGAATTTAGAAGAAAAATAAAAATACTAAGATATTTATCTTCAGGACAACTATTGCACATTTGGTTTTGCTTTGGAGGGGAGATACAAACACACACAGCAGGAATACCTTCCAATTGAAAATATGCAAAACAAATAGAAGTGGGAACAGTTCTATTTGTCTTCAAACAAGCATTTTCCTTGTGTCCTTGATAAACATTATCTCCGTTTCCCTTAGCATTTACCTCACTAGTCAAACCCTCAAAATCTGGTATCTAGCAAGGATACCTCATAAAAACTTCTGAAAAAAAGCCTATTAAGCAGTGACATTGTGCTGTCCCATTTTCTGTATCTCTCCCATCTGCGAGCCGTTTGTATGAAGAAAACCTTTGTTTCCAAAGCTTGGCTTACTAAAGCTCATTTGTTCCCAAACACAACAGCTCCTTGACGCTGTTTACAGCAGGGGCAGCCAAAGGCTGTGCTGGTTCAGGGAGATGTTACGGGGTGCCCCATCCCTGTGCCAGCACTCCCTGTGCCCGGGAGGGCAATGCCAGTCACCCCCTCTCAGGACAGGAATGTGGGGTTTGCCAACACAGACCCGGACCTTGGCTGTAGGACAGACCCCCCCTGACACACAGGTCCACCACAGCCCCCTTATCAGGGCTCTTTTGTAAGTACTAAATGCAGATTCGAGCTATTTATGGGGGGTTTCATGTGAAGGGAAAAAAAAAAAGTTTTCCCAAGCTTGTTCATTGACAGGAAAGGATGGCAACAAGCGCAGAGTGTTTTCCTTCATCGATTTTATCAAGATAGCAGAAGCGGTGACATTAAACTGGCCCAGTTTGATAAACTTTTCAGCATAGGAAAAAGGAGTGAGTGCTCTTGATAGGACAAAACTCATCCCCCTTTAACTTTACGTGAGCGTCTTTAAAACAGACAATGGAAGAACTGCATATGCAACTGTTTTCATTTTCTTCTTTGCAAGGTGGGTGCTGAAATATCTGCATCTCACAGGAGATCATCAGAAAAATAGTCAGAGTAAGAATCCCTGGAGTTAATGTAGGAAAGAGGAAAGAAGTGGGCAATGCACGTGCTCTCTGAGTACCTTTACCGGTTCATTTACACAAGTTGAAAAAAAGAACGGAAAAGTCAGTGCTTTTTAATTTTCATGTTACTCTCCCTTCAAGAACAAAGGAGGCACGTGAGAAATGCAAAATATAAAGTGCAGTCGTGTTTAAAATATAAGATGTAAAATTCTTCAATAAGAAATAAATGTTTAATCATTAATTACTTACATGTCTTCTCCCTACCCACCTTAAAAAAGGGATGTCCCTGTATTTTCTGTATTAATTTACTATATATACATATGTATAAATCTACACACACACAAAATTGGTATGGCCTTACACTCCATTTAAAGATATTTTGCTACGTTGGTCAGAGTGCAAAGCAATTGCTTCCTCCAAATCAGTATTTTTACATCATGAAGATGTAAAACTGTAACTTAAGACAATTTGCATGACCACACAGCCACAGTGGCAAATTATTTTTCTGGCTTGTAAAATAATTTTAAAACAGAAGTTCTATTTCAGCAGTTTGAAGATGGAATGTAAAGTTTCTGCTGTTAAATGTATATAAAATATATTTATTGAATCATACATTCATGCTGATTCCAATAAAAAAATTAAAGATTTTTCTGAAATTTCTCTCCATGGATTTTTACTGCTGGAGGTTCCACACAGCAGCTGGAAACACAAAGAAAAAGGTATTTCTTGTACTATTTTGCAACCTTGGACATTATTTATACATAGTTTTAAAATTCTTCGGTAGATGTTGTGACCTTGGTGCAAACACCCAAAATGACATTTCAGAATGCAGGACTGCCTCTCACACTGAATCACAAAGATGGCCACAATAAAGTATTTTTCCTTCCACTGTCAGGTGCTTTGTCAAGTTTGAAATATCACCAGTGGGACAGCAGATCCCTCTTGGCTTGGCAAATGGCATTTTGTGACAGAAAATAGAAGGGCAGCATCATGCCCTTCAAATCTATTCTGAGAACATGCCATTACTCTAAAAACTGTCTTTAAGTAATGATGGAGTTTGAAAGAATTTTACTTAGTTTCATGTCTCATAACCAAGAAAGTTATTAATGGCCCACCTTACTCCATCCTTCCATGTAACATGCAAATAAGGATAAAGATCTTACTGTTGGGAAATTAAATCAAGATCTGCATTCCCAAACACACACAAGATCTCAGTTCAGCTTTACAAAACAGCCCCAGACAAGTCTGCTGATACATCCCAGCACTCCACGGGATGTTTCTCTGCGCACAAGGAGTAACTAAACCTTTTTAATTGCGCAATGCTCTTGAAGGAAGAAAAGGAATCAGAGAGAGCATGGCTTCCAGTTCAGGCTTGAGTGCTACAAAACTCCCCTACAAGTGAAATGCCCTTATTTCTATTTGTCTTATACTGTTAAGACCAGCCAGATCACACCAGTCACATATGGAAACACTTTTGTACTTCTGTACTCTCAGGAGGGTAGATAAAGGTATCATGATCATGAAGGTTATTCCAAATCTGTCCATGTGGTTGCTATGGGTGCAAAAGTCTGACAGCTCTAGACAGCTTTTCTTCATTCCCTGCAGAACAACAGGACACCAAGAGCACTTCAGTCCCTTGTCTTGACTGGAGGCACTAGAAAGGAGACACATACACAGTCTGATTCATTTCAGACTGCAGCATTTGGTTCCTAGAAAGAGCTGGACTACACCTTATTAGAGGTCAGCCTTCCTGGAGCTCGTGTAGCCCACTGCAGCCAGCTGAGGTCCTGGTTTCTTCAGTCATTTTCAAGAATGTATGCAAAGCACTGGAGGCCTTAGACAAGAGATACTGAGGTTTTAACAGTACAGCAAGGCAGAAACCAGAAGGGCTGGAGGCTACAGAAAGCCTAAACACCAAAATCAATGTGCAACATTTTACAGCAGGTCTCTTCAGAGGACTTTGTTATTAGCGAGTCACAGAGGCACCAAAATGCAAATACCAAGAGTCACTCTACAAACATAACTTGCTTTTGAAAAGTGTTTCTTTACAAGACATTCCAACAGAATTTTATGTAAATATTTTATTTTGCCTGTCATCTTGGGATAAGAACAAGACTTTCTGGGTCAACATATTGAATATGATTCATATGAGAACAAGCACACACTTCACCCTTTTAAATTCTTTACTGACACTCTTCTTTCAAATCAGACAGCAATGAGCCACAACTGTCCAGCTGCCGCTACAGAAATGGGGGTTCAAGCTTACGGATGCTTTTGCAGATTTGGTTAAGAGCTATAAAAGCTTCTATTAAAAGCACTTTGATAAGTCTGAAGTGCAACCTGTTACTGCAGTCTTCGGATTTAATGTCAAGAACAGCAGAAACTCAACAAAGGGGAAAAAAAACATATCACAAACAAGGACAGGGTTCAGTGAAAGATCTCCATTGCACACTTTCATCTCACAGGCATTCCTGATAGGAAAAATGCAGACAGCTTTTGTTTTTTAAAAAAATACCAGTTACCACCACAAGAGGAAGCAGCAGAATGTCCCCTAATGCTGGCTGTGAGAGCACACCACAGCTCACACTCTCCCCCAGTTCACTAAGGTATCAAATGTCCAGGTGGAGATGGTAAACAGGCCAATCCCAGACACAGTTGTAAGGAGGGAAGGAACAAACAGTGTAACAAATGTCAAGAGAAAAATAAAACAAACCAACACTCTAGCAACATTTAGTACAACCAACTTCAACCAGTATGTCTGGCAAGGAAAAGGCAAAACATGACTGTTGGGGACAAGTAATACCGAGGGCAGCTCTGCTCCAGAGCTTACAGCAAGCACAGGTGAAGAGATGATACACTGCATATGCACAGTCATTATAGTCATGAATGAAGAAACATGGAAACAGTGACACCTGACACAGATTAGCAAACTTCCTACGTGCTGCCAAGAGACCTGGAGGTCTGGTGTAGACAAAAATCCACCATTTTTATCCAGATGTTTTAACACCAGGCATTACAGAAATACTGTATTGTGCAGCACCACCTTACAGGATCTCCTGGACTGAAATAACCCAGTTTTGTATTTTATTTTCAGTTTCATCTTCTTTCAGAGGCAGCAGAAAGCGTTCAGCATCTAAACACCAGGACAGACAAGCACCTTCCATACTTCTCACAAAAACTCCTTCTTATCCACTTCAGGTCTGAAGCAAGGAATGAAGTACTGCAAAAATAACTATTACTTACAGCAGTTCGAACTGTAAAGCATATGACACAGGTATTTCTGCTTTGCTTATACTTTCACAATAGTTACAACAGGACCAGCTTCAAGTTCAAGTTATTAACTTCTGCATCCAAAAAGTATTTGCTTTCAGTAATTTAAATGCAGCCAAAGTGGTGCACAGAAGGTATTAAAAGCTTTAGCTACTACCACCTCTACCTTGTAAACCTAGTGACTGAAGAGCCTCTTTCCCTTGGAAAAACTCCAACATACTCTTGGACTTGATAAAGCAAATCTAGACCTTTTTTATTATTTTTTTAAACAATTTGCCAAAACTGGAATGAGAGATAAATAGAAGGCACAACAATTTTGCTTTTTTTTATACAAATACAAACTAAACATGAAAAAAACTCCCTATTTCAATAAAAAATTTCACAAGTTCAGGAAAAGTGTTTGAAGAGTCAAGTTCTAGACATTTAAAACCTATCCCACAATCCAAAATTTCAAAGTGGTAAAACAGTAGTTCGAATTCTTTGCTGTGATCATGTATCAAAAGGAAAGAGATTCTACGGATACCCATTATTCCACTTTTACAGCGCCACAGAGAGAAAGGTGAAAGTCAATTTTTCATGTGGCAATGTCTCCAGACATTGGAGGATGTTCGTATGACCTCAAAGAAACACCAAGAGTTTTGCTTTTCTGCCCTTGGAATACTTGCCAAGAACTATGTTTTCCTACAGGCTCTTGAACGCATGCACGTGAAATATTATTCCACTGACTGCACCCAAATTCAGTAGAAAGAGGGAAGGAAAAAAAAAAAAAAGAAAAAAGAAAGAGACATTCCTTTAGGAAAAACCACCGGTACCAAAAAACCAAAAATCAGTCCGTAAGTTTGAGGTGAACAAGAAAATTCAGTTCTTTTCTTTTTAAAATCCACTTTTCCTAAAACGTTGTTCCACAAAGCTGGAATCTGGGACAAGGACTAGAAAAAAATAAATCACAGAACCATAACACAAACAAAAAGGGGCAAAATAGTATCAAACGTAGCAGTCTATAACAGGCTAGGGCCACATTCCAAGATACCCAAGGCTGAAATTCACAAATCTGCAGGAAAAACGGTTTGCGCCACCATGTCAACATCCGTGATGAATTCACTGGCGTTGCCCGATCCCCCTTCCAGCTCCAAATCCGGGCTTCTGGGACATTCCTCCACGTGGAGGCCCTCGAATCCCACCTCCCAGCCCCCCACGAGTGCCTCCAGGTCCACGGGGTCTGTTATCTCTGCGGTCACCCTCCCTGGCAGCTCGTGTCTTCTTCTCCTCCACGTTCAGGCGCACCTCTCCCCTGAACATGATGGGCTGCAACACAAGCAGAGAAGGCCCTGTCATTAATGGGTCACCAGCAGCTCTTCAAGGTCAAGCAGATTCCTGCAACTTTGTCTCATATCCTCCTCTCCATCAAAGACTGAAGGGTCTTAGGATTGATTACTCACTAAACAATGACAATAGCCAAACTATGCATCCAGTCTTGAGGCTTTACTGGAGAAAATAAAGAAGTGAAGGAGCGACCCTTGAAAAGCCATCTGAGGCTTAACACTGACCATTCTGATGTGCTTTAGAAAAGAGCTGGGCTGTAAGCAAGCTCACTGCATGGCTGACATCCATCCAGAGTCCCTGCCTACCACAGCAGGCGGGCATGGGCACACATTCTGCAGTAGCAATCACTGCTGACAGGCTGAGCAGGTACCTCCTGCCTTTGTTAGCAAAATTCTTTTCAGCGTGCACACCAATACAGCTTCTTCCTTTCAGCTCCGACAAACAAGATTCTACTTGTCCATAGAATCAGATTCTCTCTACCTTGTCTTCCTGAAAGCTATTTATACACTTCCTGTGTTCAGCTACCTCCCACTAGAAAAAGGCTGTCTCTAATGAGCTGCTACAAGCTACTTCAATGACAAAAGACTGCAGAAATCTTGGTAACAGGAGGGAAAAACACCTACTTTAATATGCTCAAAAAAGCCTAAAGGGACCAAGTACAAGCTCTTCCTGTCAAGCTGAAAAACACTGTCTGTTGTCAACAGACCAAAACCCACTGATTTATTTACCCTGTTGCTAAGGATCTTCTGAACTGGTTCAGGATCATCAAACACCACAAACCCAAAATTAGGGAGCTTTCCACCACTGTTGATGCGCAGTTCAACAACATTGCCATAGCCTGCAAGAGAAAAGCCAAGTTCTTGGGTCATACATTAGAATGCTCTGTTGACCACGCCCATGGCTGCAACCCCCAACCCCTCAGAGGACAGCAAAGCAATCAACTTACTTTGGAAGAAGTCTTTAAGTTCAGATTTATCCACATCATGAGGAAGGTTCCCAACAAACAGCTGATGACTGTCTGGGTATCTCACAATCCGCCGGGTTTCCACATCGCCTTGTTCACCCTCGCGAACTGGAACAGAAAACCAAAACTCATTTTAGAAAAGTCAGTCCTCGCAATAAACAGAAAAACAAGCCACAGTCAGAATTATCACCATTAAAAGGAACCATTTTACACTGTCTATCCATTAATATATAAAAAAAGGAAAGCATTCTACAGTACCAAGTGCGTACCTATTTGCTTTTTATCGCATGGCTGAGGCCCAGCCTAAATTTTCACTTGAGTAAAAATCGTTTGCTTACTGACAAAAATGAGATTTTAAAAGCTTTAATTATCACATTGCTTCCCCAAAACCTTTAAGCAACAGAAAACAGGTTCTTTGCAGCTCCTCTTACTTGGCCTGGGACCCCGCTGTGGTGGGATGCTCGTTCGCTGCTCCCTCACTCGCTGATCCCTCTGAGGTCTCTGAGGGGGGGTCTGAGACTCAGGCTTTGCCTCAGGGCGGGGCTGTATCAATTCAAAAAGCAGTCAACAGTTTAGAGTCAGACAGAAATATTAGCAAGTTCAGCTTTTAAGAGCTCACTGTCAAGTTGGTAATAAAAAAATACAGGAAAAGGTAATAGTTTTTTCCACCTGTGACTACAATATATGTTAGCTCATGTTGGCTTATATGCTAAAAGCAAGCAGCATTCACATGAACATTCCCTGTTTTCCTCCATGAGGAACAACGAATTCTCAACCCAAAACCAAGGATTAACATCTTCATAAAGTCTATCAGGAATCACAGAATGCTAAAGTCTCTGGGGCCTGGGACATCAAATCAGAACCAAGTAGATTTCACTCTCTTTTCCCCCTGTCAGCCAGTTTAGCACTTAAACTTTTCCAGGTGCTGGATTCCTACCTGAGAGACTGGGACTTTCACAACATGAGGTGGTATTCCTGATACTGGGACAGCCCCACTGGGAGGAAGGTTCTTGCTGGTTACTGATGCCCAGGAAAATGTCTTAAAAAAAATAAGAAAATAATAACTTAACTACATCTCCTTCTGAAATATATTACTGATAGGACAGCTAACAGACACAGGATAACAGGAACAATTTTTAACTTGTACTTGAAAATCAGGAGCCAGCCAATAGCAGTTTCCCCACAATTTCCTTCAAATTATTTGAATTCAGAAGACTCAGTGTAACGACAATGAAGTCACATTTCTACTCTGTTTCTGAATTCCAGAGTTGAAACAGGATACAGCAGTGACCCACCATCAAGTATCACATCAAGGTTAACCAAAGTCTTGGATTCCTGAGTCTCTGTCCACTTTTACCCTCCCTAAAAACTAAGAAGTGGAAAAAAATGCCAGGTAAAAATAAAGCTCTGTAAATAGACAGGAAAGCCATAACTGATGAAACCCCATCAGAGAAAAGAGACCCACTGTCATTACCCTGGAATCCTCTTGCACTGCAGGAGCTGGATCAGCAGGAGCTGGAGAAGGACTCTTTTCCACAGCCTCTTCTGGCGCAGTTTCCTCTAATACTGGCTCAGACTTTTCTTCCTGCACCTCCGGTTCAGCCTCCTGTTCAGGTTCTGCCTCTGGCTCAGGCTCTGCCTCTGCAGCTGTCTCTTCCAGGTGTTCCTCAATGTCATTGCTATTATACAGCAGCACAAAAAAGCAGGAAAAAGAGGTGGTATTGTTTTTATTCTATTACCGGTGATAAGCAGTGCTACTTATCCAATACAGAAGTCAGGCATGTGACATCTGAGAGAAGAATAAGGCCAAGT
Source organism: Sterrhoptilus dennistouni (assembly GCA_013397095.1). Classification (NCBI taxonomy): domain Eukaryota; kingdom Metazoa; phylum Chordata; class Aves; order Passeriformes; family Zosteropidae; genus Sterrhoptilus; species Sterrhoptilus dennistouni. Next base: position 327,972 of record VWZU01004414.1, on the reverse strand, counting down.
AAGGCCACATTGCACAGAGATGCAAATTTTGCATTGGTACACTATACACTATATTTTTGCTATAAAGCAGCAAAAAATATTATTTCCAGAGTCTACATATTCAGCCTAACAGCATTTTGATTTCAGCTGATCAATAAAAAGAACTTTTGACTGTCATCCTGTTTCTATTAATAGTTTTCTAGAAATAAATTCATTAGACCTGTTCTACAAGCAGCCTGTCTCACACAACACCTGACTTCATCTATAAATATATTATTACCTGACAGCCTGCTCATAATAAGCACCACTATCATCAGGAACAGCCTCAGGTGTCTGCTGTCTTTCCTCAGGTTCTTCCCCTTCCTCCTCTGATTCTAAATAAGGTTAGAAAAGAAAAAAAAATAACACACATCTTTAGTATGAGGCTCAAACACAAGGCACATACCACAAAATACAGGTGAAGCTTCTACCAAAGAGCACACAGAAAGGATTTTTTGAGATGAGACATGAAACAGGCAGTTTTTCATATTTCCACTATCACTTTGGTTACTCAGTTTTGACCAAGGTTAAAAAACATGTTCCAAATACTTTAGAGAACCACATTTATAAAGTACAGATCTGACTGCAACTGCCAAAGTAAGTTTACAGCTCTTGTAATATAAAGAGATTATGCCAGAAAAATAATCATATGCATGTCCCAACTCCTTGCTGGACTGTAAAGAACTACAGGTAATGAAAAAACCTACAAGCATATGAAATTTAACACTGATCTGTCTTCTCCAGCAAGAAGATTTCCTTTGATCTGGGAACAGAATTTTGATACAGATCAAGAACTAAACACCAACAGAACCATCCAAAAATTTCTGCTACTTACCCTCTGGAGGCTCAGTATCAGAGTCCCCAAAAACTTCATCCTGGTAGCGGAAGATATCATTGTGGACATAGAACTTGTTTGCAACAGAGCCCTAAAAGCAAATCAAAGGAAAGAACTGAATCAATTACAACAACCCAGTAATGTAAAAATTGAGATAATGTGAAAACAAGAAAGGTTTGAGCAAATCATCCTTCCCACAAAATTAATCCAAATTTGCCTCTTTTAAGAAAATAATGTTATTTGGGGCAGGAAAACAAGAAATAAAAAAGGCATTGCTCCTAACAAGTCAAGTATGGAAGGAAAAGAAATACTTGTTAAAGTGCTTTTAATTCCAATAGCTCACAACACTGAAGAAGCATGAGTGACACCTTCCTGGTGTCTAAACTATCAATTCTTATCTCCAAGTCACATTGGAAAATAGAGTGATCTTGCAACACTCCTTTTTCACTATAATTTTCATTCCTGTGAACTGCTTTGTTTAAAAAATTCTATTTAAAAATGCCACTTCAAATGCTAAGTCAGCCCTTTATGAACAAGAAAATCTAGAACCCACATTGTCAGGTGAAAGGAAGCATTCCCCTCTTTACTACTTCTTTTTCAGTAGGATTTGCTAGGATAGCAAATCAAAGAGAATATCATTTTAATATGCTTAAGACAAAAACATGTTGCACTAACCTAGTAGTCCAAAGTCAGGATATTTATAACTGATTTCAATACCCAAGGTTAATATCCAATCATACAGAAGTACCATAGTTCCCAAAGGAATTTCCAGAACATAACTGCTGGACTTTGTGGCAAGTTACCCTCCCAGCCTAACCCTTCAGCCTGCATCCCTGAGGCAGACAGAGCTCCCTGATGCTGTCAGCACACCCACCTCAGGGGCCAGCACGAAGGTCTGCATGAACCTGCGCACGGGCTGCATGTTATTGGAGAGCTCCCCCATCACCTGCACCACCACGCCGTCGTTGAGGGTGGCGTGGGCGTCCACGTGGCGGATCTTCGTGTGGCAATCCTTGAAGTTTAGTGACAGCACCTTCTTGTGGATGTCCTAGGAAAGAATGGCACACGCGTGGGTGATGCTGCAGGAGCCGTTTCTGCCAAGTTAGCAGCTTTGAGAGAAAGTAAAAGCATAAAAAGTGGTTTGAGATATATTCCCTAACTCCAGAGAAAAAGCTTGGCAGGAGGCTTGTTAAGTTTGCTTTGCAAGCAATTTTATATTATGAGCTTTCTACAAAGGAAGCACATTTTGCCCAACTGTTGCTATCTACAGTCGAGAGGGCTTTTTTCTCCCCATTTTTTCTTTTACAGAAAGCACTTTAACAGCGTGGGAGGGAATCACAGCTGGATACATTTCTCTTCTCAACCTCAATAAAGATGACAAAATAGAAGGAAAGAACAGCTTTTTTAAAGTTCTTACAGATTGCCCATAGACTGCGTCAGCTGGTTTTCCATTGGAATCCAAGCCACCGTGGACATAGGAGGAGTTCTTTCCATAAAACCTGTTGGAAAAAAATATTTTAATGCCAAGCTCTGCTGTGTAAGAACATTGAGCCTCTACATTAGAGTGCAGTACAAATAATACACTTTCAAGTAAGTCTCCTGTTTGAATCATTAGAATAAAGCCACGAAATCTCATAATCCTGTTGGCAATCTGGGGGTGGGAGGAAAACAAAGTTTTGTCATGTAAGCTGCAGCATTCAGGTGTGTCAGGCACCAACAGCCAAAACCAAAGTCTCATGGGAGCTCATGATCCAATCCCATTATCCCCTTTCTGCATGAGGTTCCCAAAGCAACACCTTGAACATCTGGGATGCTGAAGGCTCCCCCTCAAGTTCTGATTTCAAGCTTGAGCAAGGAGCAATGGGACTGTTTTGCTCTTTTACAATAAAAAAGGTATTACAGGTAAATTTTTTCTCTAACTGAGAGGTCACCAGCTGAAATGTCCTAAGCACCATGGTACTGCACTCACAGCAGATACTAGACTGGAATGGATTCCATGGCACAGAGTCAACTGTCCTCTGACCCAAAGGAATGAGGTCAGCTGGCCACCTAAATGGAGAAACACTCTGAGTAAATGTTCCTGAGAATGGAAGGAGAAGGTTTCAGAAACTATCTGGTACTCAAAACACAGCAAAACAAAGTCTATCTTCATAAACAAGACTAGTTTTGGGAAGGATACCTGTCAAACCAAACAGGACCCACTTGTTTAGGTAATGGATTATAGTTTGCTGCATATCCATAATTTCCTGATTTCCCTTTACGAAAAAGCTGGCGTGACTCTCAAGGGAGACCAATACACAAGCACACAACTCATTCAATGTTTCCTCCTAGTCAGGGGGCATTTTATCAAGCCAAAAACTACAGAAACGCTTAACTAAGTGGTATTTCTCCAACTTCAATTTATATTGATTACAAACAGAAGTGGCAAGCAGCATTTCAGCTAGAACCAGAACCCAGACATTTAAAGAATTCCTGTAATCTTTATTATCCATCTTTTAACCCAGTTGATCAAAACCAAAAGTAAATGACACTCAGCATCTTGAATAAATCAGTTTCTTGAGCGACCAACTTCAGCAAGCTAAGACACAGATTATTCATCAATTATTATAAGATTATTCATCAATTTTAGCACACGTGTTAAGAAATTCACAGAGAAAACCAGCTCCAGCTTTACCTGTGCAAATAGTCAGGTGCTTGGTTCAGCAGGGTATAGTACTGCCTCACGAATTCCCGCCCGACCAGCAGGGGACTTGGCTTCTCCATCACCATTTCTTTGGTCAACTGAAAACTATGGAAAAAAACAAAAGCTCCATCAACCATGAGCATTTCAAATGGCTGTTCACATCCTGATTGCATAAGCCACCTAATCACAGCGGAAAGCACGCACCAGGACTGTTTTACCCCTGTAAGCAGTTTAAGCAATGTGTTTTCAGAGTCAGAGTTGTGGTGCCCGGGAGAGGATTCCTGGGTACCAAACCAGAGGTGGGAGAGGCTGCAAGGCTGAGGGAGGTCAACTCATAACCTGCCAGTAGTTAATCATCCCAGATATCCTCAGTAAAAAGCAGGTGGCAAGCAAGTAAGGTTCTTCAAGAGGATTTGCTAAGTGGCTAAGACATTTACAGTCAATCCAAATTCTACTTACCTCACTTGACTTCACAATCAGAATTAAAAGTCAGATGTTCTCAGGCAAAGCCTGTGCTACTGTATTAGGGGCATTTTTAGAAGGTCAGAGTAAGTCCAATCTATTTTTATCAGCAGCACAGCACCACTTGCTGTGAGTGTCAAGCGCTCTGGAGGATTATTAGATTATATTAAAATTATTATGCTACAAACAAATACATACTGCTCTTCCCCTGCTTCCACCAATGTCAGCAAGTCACTTCTCACTTAAATTCAGACCACCAATAAAGAGCACTACTCAGGCCCAGGAACAAATCTACCTGGGTACCTTCTACCTACCCTCCATGGATCTGTAAGTTACAAAAATAAAGTGTTTTCAGGTAGGTTACACAATACACATCTTCAGGATAGGCCAGCCCAACCCAAACCAAAATACATTTCTCCATTTCCTTGTTATTAAATACTCAAACAGTGTTCAAACTCACCCAAAATAATTTTAAACTATAACTTAAATCAAACTTATATGTTTGATTCTCACTGTATTTAATGAATTTCAGAGAATTTGTTCTTTAGACACCAGGAACTGACAACAGAGCAGAGCTTCAGAAGACAGAGGTGACGAGATTGTTGTTACTGCAGTGACTGTTTCAAACAAACAACATACACAGGGCTGCAAAGGAAGTCACGACCACACTGCTGGATGGACCAGGAATGCAAAACAGAAGGTTTAAGCTTCAAAGAGATGAATGTACTTAAAAAGATGCCATGGAAGGTGGTACTTTGGGTGAAGCTAAGTCCAAATGAACCTGGCAAATTTCATATAAATCAATCAAAGGTCAAACACCCAACACACAGTAACTGAGGGACAAGGCAATGTTTAGGCACTGTCAGAACATCAGGTAATAGCTCTGAGGATGTGATCACGCCCAAACTCCCAGCAGTGGCCAGAATGCTCTGCATCCAGCTTTATTGGAGTAATGCAGCCACATTCAAGCCAGTAGATGCAACAGCAGAGCTATAATTTTGTATACATTGACATGTTTTGCTCTGCTTTTAATGCTATCACACTTTATCATCTTCTTACATCTGGAATAAATAAGAAGACTTCCCATTCTATTTTAAAACACACTTTTTTTCTAGGTTTAAACACAGGGGAAAAGATCTTGTGGGCTCCAGAGGATGCGTCCATGAACTCCCTCTCCTTCAGCAGGACGTGGGGTTTATCACCACCACACAAAGAAATGTTACCTACATGATAATGTGCAGAAAAAATAAGACTAAATATGATCTAGAATTTTAAGAGCCTTTTCAAAACATTCAGAAGCTTTCAGCTGTTTGAGGATATTCTCAAGAGCTAACTATGCAGAAAGGAAGAAACAGTCCACAGCTGGATATGGCCTGCAGGAAATGCTCAGATTATGCAAGCCACTTTCATTTCAGGAAAGTTCCACTACCTGTGGTTTTGCAGAAGCCTTTGAACGCTAAGTGTAATGTATTACAGATACACATGTCCAACACCCAGCACAATCTGAGGTGACACAAACCTCCAAGAGATGAACTCTTGCCTTCTATTGCATGTTAAATGAGATCCCCATAAAATATTATGAGACAATAAGAAAACACAGCAAAGGTAAAGTACAGCTAAGCAAGTGGTGGCTACCACTGCTGATTTCCTCAACTCACTTTGTTTCCTCTTGAGTACTTGTGAAGCTCGAGAAGGAGCAGGCCATCCCTGAAACAGCGGGAGCAGAAATGGCAGACAGACACGACCTGCACTTTTAGCTCCAGCCAGCTTAACTGACAATGCATGATTTATCTGCTCCACAAATTAAAAAATTTGCTTCTGTGCTGTCAGTTTACAGCCAGGAAGCCAGTCCTACGATATATCAAGACCAGCATTTGGAGAATGACAGGAGGTACACTTAATTTCTTTGTGAAGATATAGTTTCCCTGGGATTCAAGCTTATTTCTACAGATGTAAATAGTCAGGTTTTCTATTCAGTTCTGATAAATGATGAATTGGGCTCTTCTGAGAATTATTTTCAAGGGTTCCTAGAACACCAATGTACAAAGCCTGACATTCTCACATTATGGCAAAATTTTCCTGTAGCACTCAAATCTCAACAGCTGATTCACCAACAGCTCTTTCAGATTGCTGCTCTCCAGTGAAAGCCCTCACCTGCATTAACCCACAGGCACATCATCTCCAATGATGATCTCAAGAAATATTGGAAGTGAAGTGGTTTGATTAGGTCTGTCATGGTTAAAAATAAAAACTTCCCTCCTGCTAAGGGTGAAAAATCTATCAGAACTCACTCCTAACATGAAAAGAGGAATGGTGGAGTGCCCAGTTGTTGTCAAGCAGATCTGAAAAGAAGTGGGAAAACCTTTACATGACCTAATCAGAGGACGACAATCTGTTTTTACTGCTGCTGCACCTGCTGCTACGTTGCCAGTTGCCATCTGCTCTTGTTCTCCAGCCAGCACAACCTGAATGGTGGAAGCCAAGCATCTCCTCAGAGAGCATTTGCTCCCTACCACTCATGGGCAATTTACTACTCCACCATTCCCTGATCCAAGAAAAACTGCATCTACTCTATACTACATTTTCATTGCACAGCACATAATAGCACCGAATGTTTGAACTGTCACTATGCTACTCCTGATAAAAGCTTATCCACACATTTTCCTGTCAATTGACATAATGATGAGAGGGTGAAAATTGACAGGAAAAGCTGAAAATCTGATTATTTAAGATTCATTCATAATCATGCTTTCCTATTATCCCATATGTAAAACAAACTGGATAAGTGAAATTAAAACAAGTACACCATAACAATTCTGCAGTATAACTGAGCCCCTTCCTTAAGCCAAGGACTTAGAGGAAGACAAATACCTCCTTTACAGTGGTTATCACCTGGCTGGTGGAAAATTCCACCATCTGTTTCAATGCTCCCACTTGGCAGAAAATCAATGTCAGGCACTGAATTTCTAAAATACTGTTATGTAAATTAGAGCCATTTATGTAAATTACACATTAGCAAATTCAGATTTAGGTCCACAAAACCTATTAGTATATTAGTGTTCAGAAAAATGGACTCAGCACTCACAGCTAACATTGGTTATTATTTTCTTACCAAATTGCAACATGATGAAAGCAAACTAATCATTGCTGTCCCAACTCAATTTGTTTGGGGTTTTTGTTGATTTGGGGTTTTTTTCAATTTTTGAATCAGACAAGTTTAGCCTGAATGTTGCTTCTACAGGACTTCCTACATAACAGAAGTGTGTCTTATGCACATCACAGGATGTCTGGGCTCTCAGGACAACCAGTCCCAAGACTCAGGCAAAAGCCCCTTGGACTGATGGAACACATCAAAGGACCAAAAATCCAAATTTCACTTCCCAAAGAGTGGAAATATTAAACATGTTCTGTCAAGGAAAAAGTTAGTTCTAACAAGAAGACAAATAAAAATTGAATCATAATCTCAACAGGCTCTGTGTGTTTTTAACATTAGCCTCTTTTCTTTGTTCTCTGCCATCTTAAATGACTTTTTTTTAACTTGTATTTCGATACAAGGAACTTTCTCAAGAAACCCAAAGTTCCAACAATGCATTCTAGTCCTGACTGGACTTTTACACAGCAGTGCATCCCTTCTCCTTTGGCTACTCAAGTGCTATAAAGCACATCTGAACGCCACTCCTTCCATCTCTACAAACTGGTGGAGTTTAGAGGGTGCCAAAACCCCCTTTCAGAATGCCCAACTCCTCACACAAATCCACTCCCTCATTCTGGTATCAGTGATTTCTGTAACTTAAAAAGGCTTTTTGGAAACTGAAGAAACAGCAGGAGAAGCTCACATGGAAAGGAGGTGTCTGTATCCAAGCACAACACATCACAAGTGTGGCAAACAGCAATTTTGCTGGAAATTAAAGGTCTGGTCAATAGTTAATAGGATTGCATAATTAAGTGTCATTTGGGATTTCTCCAAGTTGCTTAGCAACAGGTGAGCATGGTCAAAGCCACAAACCATTTATCTAGATGGAATAACCTGCTCTAAAGGCAGTTACTGCTGCTGTTACGGAAAAAAAAAAAAAAAAGAAAAAAAAGAAAATGCACAGTTGGCCTATAAGAGGCATAATATAGATTGACAGTTTAACAAAAAAACCAATAAATACAGTTAATTCCAACTCTTAGTGCATTTTACATGACTAGCATCTGCTCTGCTGCTGACTAAGCAATCCAAGGGAAAAAAACTCCATGAGGCTGGTACCTGTGTGAACCATGATACAAAACAATAAAGTGAACAATGGAACACAAGCTAAACTTGCATCCCATGGCAAATTCCAGGGCCCATCTCAGCTGGGGATTTATATCATCACACCAGTTTGCCCTCAAGTAGGAAGAGTGAAGTAAATGTGTATTTAAAACACAAAGACTGCAGATACACTGAGATACCCTGATTTTAATACAGCCTCAACTATCCAAGGGGAACAAAGAAACCCAAAACAATCCAGTTGTTGACCTGAGCCTAAATATTATATAGAGCTGAAAATGCATCTCAAATAAGCAGGCAAATGAAGTCCCAAAACACTAATCTGCTTTAAAAAATAGGTCTCAGTACTTGCCTCCCACTGGATGCAGAGGCAGACCATGTCACTGGGACAGTGTCCCAGCACACAGTCTGTATTTCAGGCACAAGCCATTACAGCTGCCTGCCTGGAACCACTTCATCTTTTCTGCCTTTTGACACATTCAGAGGCAAAGTATTCAGCCTGGCAGAAGTTATCTAAAGTCAGCACTATTCCACAGGAGGCAAGAGGCTTGGTAGCCACAGTCAATGGAAGTTCAATGATGGGATAAGTTATGCAATAAATAAATATCTGAGGATCAAATTGGGACAAGTTGTGAAGTTACCACCACTCAATTCTTACTAGCATGTCAGGAAACATTGAGACAGTCTGTAAGATGAATGTATTCACCAAGAACTTCCAGAATCAGGGACTTCAGAGCAGTGTGAATGAAGACGTATTATGCAGCTAAAGGAGCTTTTAATAATCTTCCAAACCAACACCTAATACAACACAGATCTAGACCTAGCACAGCTATTTCTCCTTTCACTTGTGACTCATCTCCACTGTATGACCCACACAACCTACAAAGACAGGCAGTGCCTACATTCATAAGATACTTGAGGTGTTACAGGGAACTGGATCCTAAAAAAATAATCACAGCAACCAGAATCACCAGGCAAACAGCTCTCTCTGTGCTTAATTATCCAGATGCAACAGAAATGCAGAGCAGTACCTGAGCCCCTTCTGAAGTTGAGACACTGACAAGAGACACTCCAGAAAAGCCATATATTACACCAACATATGGATAAGAAAAATTAAGTTAGAAGCTTAGCTATTTTCTAATCAAATAATCCAAGCAATCAAACAAAATTTAAGGACAAAAAAAAAATCACAAGATTAAAAAATAATTCAGAATTACATTCAGCACTGCCCGTGGTAGCACCAAAAAACCCCTCCGCCTGCCAGTGGCAGATGGGAAGCCTTACTCAGCAGCAATGCACAGCCCTTCAAACACTGGGAGAATACAAATAAACAAACCAGCAATTGCTGAAGAGCTGTCAGTGCAGAAGTCTGCCTGTGTTTTTGCTAACAAACATAAGTGTGATCCACAAGTTGATGGATATGATGGAGTCTGTCATTTTTTAGACAAAAATCAGCACTTCTTGTGTTTTTCAGCTCTACCAAGCAAAAAAGAGAAAAACTGGAGACTTCCCATGCTTTAAGTCAGAATCTAAAAGGAAAGAGATCATTTTGGAGAAGTGTTATTTCCAGGGCATTAAGGTCAAAAGCAGATTAAAAACACACAGATCACCTGAAGTATAAGTTGGGTATTTGAGATCAGCATCTGTACCCCTATGGTAAAGGATGTACATTCATCTGGGTAAGGAAAATGATACCAGACACTACTCCTGTGGCTAAGAGCATAAAGCTCCAAAGACAAACAGCAAATTAGGTCCTGTTTACAACAGAAGAAAAAAATCTAATCCAGAGGGATGTTGAAAACTTGCTATTAAAACTAAGTGATAGGCTAAGAAATTCTCAACAAGGTGTTTGGGGTTTTTATTCATCCCTCAAAACACTTTGCATTCCCTGGGTGCTGAGGTTGCTGTGGTGTGGGTTTGGGGTTTTGTTCCCTCCTTTTGAAAGCTGTTTCACCTGGCTTCCAAGTTTCTACTTGATACCACTCGATCATCACTTTTATTCAGCAGTTACCTGCTGTAACATTAAGCAAAGGTGATCTGTCCTGAGCCTAACCAGCAACAGTTCATATCCTCACAAAAAAGAAGCTCTTGTTGCATTTAGCACTACAGCAAAACACAGGGCCCTTGTGATTTGACACAAGTCCAAAAGGAACTCCTCTTCAAAATCTGAGTTCTCTGAAAACTCAAAGCCTTGAGAAATCCCAGAAATATTCCTACAGTTTTAATAATCCTAAAATCAGATTATCCTGAATGGAATCTCAAACTCAAATGTGAGGGAAGGACTTGCCTTTCTAACAGAACCTATTTCAACCTCACTTACCCCTCAATTAGAAGCAATGTTTTTCTGCAAAATTATATATTAAACATGCAAATTTCATCCTAAGAGCACTAGGATAGTGAACAGTCTGTTTACTCTTTCTTTAACAAAAAGTAAGTCAGCTTTTCTGCCTATTCTGCTCTCCAGACTGCCTCATGATAAAGCAGCTACTTAGACTCTGTGATTTTGCCATTAGAACAGGTTTTGTTTTGACATCCAAGAGCTGCTCCAACATCTCGAAGTTGGCAGCAGGTCCAGTCATCTTCTCTTAGGTCTGCAAATTTTCCATTTGGCTCCAGTGCAGCTTCTTAAAGTAAAAAAGCAAAAGTTACTCAGCAGTCAGAAGAAGGAGATCAGAGCCCTGAGCTACAGCAACACTACAGTGAAATTCAAGCTTAATGCCACTCAGATTAGAATCACCAAGATTAAGATTCAAAATATTTTCTGCATGCCAAGCAACAGATAACTGTTAAGAGACTCAACTCCTTCACCTCTACCCGCTTAGGTCACAGAAGACGCTTAAACTCGATGTACCAGCTGTATCCTGGCACTCAGGACTGACCCCTCACGGCACTGTTACTTCAAAAACAAAACAAAGTCAGCCCAGCAGCAGCCAGGAAACAGCACAGGGCAGAGCACATGAAAATGGAAGATGAGCACCAGCATTTTCCAGTGCAGTGCTGCACATTCGCCTCAGCAAGGAGTCGGGTTCAGCACAGATCACTCCTACATAACTGACAGCAGCGGGCTCTGCTCTGGGAGCAGCTCTGCACCAGCCGCGTCTTCCTGGAACAGCTCCAGACTTAATATAGCAAAACTGGGACCTCCAGCCAGTGCAGCACTCACTGCCTGCAAAGTTTAAAGATTCTTTTACAGTACCTGAGGATCAGACTTTGGTTCTTCTTTTTAATTACTCAATAGCTTAAGTTTATCAAGAGTACTGGCAGGTATCTCAGGAAGTCAAATAATCACTTCAACTCTGCAGATTTTATATAGACACCCATTAAAAAAAAAATCATCCAGTCTCCTAGAGCAAGTTGTCACTTTTGGTTTTGGTTTGTTCCAAGCAGAGCAGACTACAGCCAGGACAGCAACCAGCACCACCCTACTGAAGTCCAGCTCTGCTTGGATTTATTTCCTCTTTGATTCTTCAGTCATCACCTTGGTCAGACAAAAAGGCCCAGGTGCAAATATTAAAAACTAGAATAATGTTTTCTAATTCAAACAGGCCATTTATGCCAATCTTATGAGTGTTCTCTCATCAGGTCCTACTGTTTTAAACACAAATATCAAGATGTACTTAAAGCAGCATGTCCTTTGCTTTATTCCCCTTTCAGTAAAAAGTGTCGCTCTGTATGTTTGCCTTACAACTTGCAAGGTGAAAAATAAAGCCCTGAAAAAATGAATTTGCTGCTTCATCAAATGCATAAAGATTCTATTCAAAATTCAGATGTTCAGACTCCATCAGTTGTGTTGAACTCTACTGAAGCTGTTGTGCCAGCAGCAAAGTGAGCAGCAGCAGTGGTCTTGCCATCACAGCACAAACAAATCCTCCTGTGCTTTTGTTGTTTCTCAGACTGCAAATGCAAAGATTCCCAACAGAAGATCCTGATGGGCTTGGCACACATGGACTGAATCTTGTCCACCAGGTTTTCTATTTTAACTTTAATTATGCCTCCCTGCCTTCAACCTAAGGAGTCCACACTTGAAAGAACACAACCTAGCAAAAAAAAAGGGCAAATTCACATCACTCAGGAACTGGGGCCATTCTTCACCCCCTGATGTATACAAGATTAAGGTGTTTGAAGACCTATATTTATAAAATTATGATATACATTTATAGATGTCCCAACACTGATATTTTTTTTCCTAACAAACTTTGTACAATTACATTTTCTAGGAGGTTTTAGTAGAGCCTTTCAGGCAAACCAGTCCCTGCAACAACATGTGATGCTGTCAAAAAGGTCTTGAGATCTCCATCATAAAGATAAGGATACAAGGCTTTAAGCACATGAATACTTCCAGCCAACCTTAAGATTAGCTATGTATGCCATCCACCAAGCTTTTTTCTTAAAAAAAAAAAAAAAGAAAAAGCTAGACTCACAACTTTATATCATTACATATGGTGACTAAACACCCCAGGAAAGGTGAGTTCAGTTCACAGGATGAGACGATGCTACATGCTACATCAGCATCATGGAAGTAACACAGACCTATCTATGTTTGGCTTCTTCTTTACAGACAGAGAATAAGAAAAGTGAAAATTTGGTCTAAGGGAAGAATATCAAGAAAGGTTTGAAATGCAGTTTTTGTCTATCAACTTCTGCACTTCCCTTTATGACATCAATCTAACAAGCCATGTTGGCTAAAAAAAAATTAAATCCAACACACCCCTCCCTACGTTTGATTTATGGCATCTGGAAGCATCAGCTTCCAAAGCTTGATAGCAGTGTCCAGATTTCCTAAAGCTGTCACTCCTGGCTGTGAGAGCAGGGGCTTGCCAAAAATAGCACACACTGGAAACATGGCGGCTTGCTGCAAATGCTGCTTTCTCCCGACGGTGGAACAAAAAAATCCTTCTTTTGGTAAAGGGAACTTAATATATGCATACAAGCCTTAACACAGAAGGTCACCAGGTAAGCCCGCTGAGCATTAGGAACGCGTTAAAACATCCTGACCAACACCAGGAGGTACTGGAAGATGTACCGAAACCTTTTCTCTGGGGTTTCTCCAGCACGTACATCTGGGGCCTTACAGGATGCTGGGAAGTCTCATTTACAAGCACCACTTCGCATTTAAATCTTAGCTTAATCTCGGATTCAGCCAAGGTCATGAGGTAAACCAGGATAAGATCCATGCTCTCCTGGCTCGAATTATAACTTCCTTCACCTATAAAGTTACACCAAGGGAGCCACCTCGAGCTGATGCCCAGGTCCGGACCGTGCGATCACCCAGCGCTGCCCCTCAACCCGCGGTTACAACTCATCATCGAGCGGGAACACCTCGGGCTTTGGG
>VWZU01004414.1:291712-311246 GCA_013397095.1 Sterrhoptilus dennistouni | reverse complement strand
TCGAGGCTCCCCAAGGTTCCCCCAGCCCTCGGTGCTCCCCTGGTTCCGCAGGGCTCCCCCAGCCCTCAAAGCTTCCTCAGCCCCCCAAGGTTCCCTCAGATCCTGGAGCTCCCCAAACCCCAAGGCGCCCCCAGCCCCCTCCAAAGTTCTCCCAGATCCTGGAGTTCCACCAAACTCCGAGGCTTCCCCAGTCCCAAATTCCCTCAAGCTCCCCCCAACTCCCAGGGCTTGGACACAGAAGGGCAGCATTGATGGAACCCTCCTTCCCCCCCTGCCCACACACCTTCCCAAAGCAGCCAGGGCCTTTGTGAAATAAAAACAAAGAAAATACTGAAAAAAACCCCTAATGGGAACCTCTATCCCAAGCTCCTTCCTGGGTGGATGATCCCAAGAGAGTTTTAGCCTCACAGTGGCAGGGGGCACAGGGTGGTTCTGAATAGAAGGAAGTATGGGTTGCAGATAACAAATGAACAATAGTTTTACTTTTCTTTTCTAAGGAAAGTAAAAAGCATGTGCACGAGAAGGAAATTAGGACCCATCTGATGCCAAAGGTTGAAGGCAGTGGTTAATTACAGGAAAACAGCCTTTGTTGACCCAGTGTTGGTCACAAGTAGTGAAGATATTGCTGGGGCCCCAGTGGAGTGGAGGGATGAGAAAACAGCACTAATGATCCTTAAATTTCTGTTTTGCTTATATTTTTATTAAGTTGGGGACCAGAAGCCTTGTAGACACAAGAAGTTTAGGATGGGGAAGCACTGAAAACCTCGCAGACTTAAGTCAGGAGAGGGAGTAGCTGGAGGCAGGAGGTTTGCTTCTCCTTGACTCCCCTGGACAAGCTGAGTAAGTCCAGCAGAGGCCGTGGAGATGGTGATTTGTGCTGACTCTGGAGGTAGCCACACGATCTCCAAAGGCCCCTCAGGATTATGCTGTGGGGAACAGCACAAGGACACCGCAGGGAGGAGCACCAGGAGTTCTCAGTTTTGCTGAGGATCCCTTACTGGGGTGTATGTGATCCTTTTGGCTCAGGAGGCTTTGAACCCACCTCCCCAAGGAAAAAGGCAAGTGTGGAGTGCTCCTGGTGTATTTCCAGCTGTGCTCTCCCTGACGCCTCACCTGCCTCTTTCCAGAAACACGAGTTCTTTGTGGACATGACCTGTGAGGGCTGCTCCAATGCAGTCACCCGTGTCCTGCAGAAGCTGGGAGGTGAGTCAGTGCTGGGTGTGGGACAGCCAGCTCCAGGCAGTGCCCTGGGGTCCTCCATCCTGAAGGATAACACTGTGGGTAAAAGTTGAAAGTTGGAGACTTTTTGCTCTGCTCTGATCCTGCTCCTTAGCTGGTAACAAGTCGCTGGTTGTTTGCAGGTCTGTGACCCATGGGGAAGGGTCAAGGGAGGGAGGAGCTGCCATGGCTGCAGGTGGCTCTGAGTCACTACGGCCTCACCCTGAACCCTCTGGGAAGGGCACTGGTAGACCCCTGCTCAGGCTGCCAGAAGGAAGGGAGGTGAATGTCCTGCCTGGCTTTGTTTCCAAGGAGACCTGGGGTGGCTTTGGTGCTTCCTGAGATGTGTCATCAGCAGTTACAGTGAAGAGCTGCTGAGCAGAGTGTTTGGTGGTTGTCTGTGTAGCCTGTTTTTAATACCACCTGGAAAATTATAACCCATGTCTCCTGTTTGCTGGGATTTCCAAAAGAGAAGGATCTAGCCTGCACTCATCAGTTGTGAGGACCTACTCCCCTCCAGAGGAGAACAGTTTCCAATCACCAAGGCAAAGGCCTTGCAACTTCTTCCAGACCCCATTACCAGGCTGTGACAATCCCATTTTCTCTGTGTGTGGTTGTCAGCACCTCCATCACTCTTCAACAGGCTGGCCAGTGTCAGCCTCATGTGATGATGGGGCGTAGCTCTCAAAGCTGATACAAGCTTACAAGTTTTGTGAAAATACATAACTGGATAGAGACTGTATGTCCAGTTCCTTTTACTGGGATGAGAGTGGTTCACCTTTATTTGGCACTGGGAAATCCACATGATAAAATGTCTTTTCCCTCCTTTTACTTCCAGTTGTTAGGTGGTACTACCAGTTTAGGCATCTTGTCCTGAGCCTTTCCTAACCCTACCCACAATAAACCAGAGCACAGACTGAGCTGGGTGGAAGTTTTAGTGGTTGGTTTGAACTCAGCTTACCCTGGTTTCTGCATGAGTGATTGTGTTGGTCCAAGGTGGGGTGAGCAGATTAGAGCAGTCGAGAGACTGTGGTGCCTGATCTGGAGCTAGAGCAGATTTAACTTCCTTCATGCACTCCTGGCAAGACACCAGGTTGGATTTGCTGGCTGGTGGTGGTATCAGAGTGTGCTGGCAGCAGATAAATGTCCATTTGACTGATGCCCTGGGGAGCATAGATGTGTGAAGGTGAGCTTTCCCTGTGCTTACACCATTTGGCTGCTTGTAACTGTGAAAATTTCATTTCCTCGTAGGTGTCAACTTTGATATTGACCTGCCCAACAAGAAGGTGTGTATTGACTCAGAGCACACCGTTGACACCCTGTTGGAAACCCTCAAGAAGACTGGAAAGAATGCTTCCTACCTTGGGGAGAAGTCTGCATAATAGCCTTACCTCCTGTGAGAAGCTAGGTATATACCAGCTGTATCCAGTGTGGAAGAGAGACACCTGAGCTTTTTCCTGCTCTCCCAGTAAAACAGGCATCTTCCTGGAAAGCACAAATGTAAAAAGACCTGCAGGTCCAGCTTCAGCAAACCCCTCATATCAGAGAAGCAGCTGGAGCACACACAGGGACCCCTTAGCTATTCTGCACAGCCTGTGTGATCCCAGCCTTGGCTGTAGTGGAGAGGTAGAACACAGCCTCTGTGCCATTCCCAGGTGAACCTAGAGTTTACCACAGCATATTGTGCATGAAAACAAATCCCAAACACACTTAACAGCTGGCCAGTGAGAGTGAGAGGAGCCAGCAACAGCAGAGAGGTTGATGGGACACAAAGACCCCTTTGGGTGTGTGATGCTGTGGGTTGGCTCAGCACAAGGAGCTCCAACAGCTGATTGTCTTAATAAGGCTGTTAATCCTCCACTACACTCAAGGATGGAAAAACAGCAGCTCCCTGGATGTAAAATGTTGGGTTTCAGAATAGCTCCCAGTACACACATTCCCTGGCCAACCATGTACTCCAGTGACAACCTGATTGTTGCAGCCTGTCATTTTTCCCAGAATTCCAGCATTATGAAGACATGTACAAAGCTCTGCTGACTGTATAATATATTGGCAGACAAGGTTCAATTTCAGTGGAAAAGAGTAAAGTGGGACAGGGCTGCCCACTCACTGCATTTTCTTTGTTCATATTGTTCTTTAGTGTGCAAAATTATTGCATGGCATCTCCTAAGAATTTGTTTCTGTCAGTGGAGCTTTCTGATCCAGTGATACTTTTTTATGGTCTAGTTGGATCATCACAAATACCCAGCACAGATGCACTGAAACCAATTCATGCTGATTTAATTTCCAGTCGGTAAATTAAATCAGGGATTTATACCAGCTGGAATTAAACTGATACAAGAAAGAGCTGAGCTGATAGTGATGTGTGTGCAATAGATCTGCATTGTTGAATAGACTGACAACAGATCTAAAATCTGCAGTTTGTTTCATTTTGAGCAAGCTGTTGGTGCTTCTTAGAAATTGTTTAAAATCATAGCTGTAATCAAATAACCACTTCAACAGTGGGAGGCATGCTCTGATATGATCAGTGCCTCAAATGGTTTTCAGTGTCTTTCAGTTTCCTGGTAGTGATTAGAAGGCGTGTTACAGCTTGCAGGGGCTTGTGGCCTATGTGTCAAGTGCCTGCAGAATTCAACAATTACAGCAAAGTCGGTCTCAAATAATGGATATGTGTCTCTTTTCCTGGCCCAGTTTTCCCATTTCTTTTCTTACATGACATCAAGGCAGCCAGTGAGTCAGTTCAGCTGGCCAGCGTGGCAGGACATTTCTCTGGATGCCTTTGTTTTCCTGTTGCATTTTAACTGAAGCTCTTTGACTTACTCGAGGATCTTAAGACCCAAAACAAAGGAGAGTGGGGGGCTGGACTGACTTTGCAAGATCACTTCAACAGTCAGGCTAAAAAATCCACTAAATTAAAATTTTGCAGACCACATAGGGAATGTTTTTAGGGGCCCATTTGTAAAAGGAGGGAGGGAAGTTGCAAATCCTTGGCTCTGATGGATAGATTTCCTTTGGCCCTCTTCCTGCTTCACCGGCAGAGGGCACCTCTGTATAACGTTACCTCCTCTGGGCCTTGCTGTTCTTTTCCATTCATTTATTCATTTGTGTATTTATTTATTTACTTTGCAGGAACTCAAACATGACTTCAGCAAAAAGATGTTTTAACTGTTTGCGTGTTTCCCAAGTTGCTGCATCGTCTGACCTTTGCCAGATGTTGGAAAGCAGAGGGCTGGAGGGAGGAGACAGCTGGGCCTTGTCCTCCACAAGTGGAGAGGTCTGGAGGAGGAGGTTTTGTGCTGTTTCTAGTCCCACAGTAAATCGAGGCGCTGCTTTTGCCTTTCAGTGCATGTCTGTGTGTTCTGTGTGTCTTTGTTCTGCTTTAAGTACTGCTTTTGGGGTTTCTGTGAAAGAAGCGGCTTTTAGGGATGGAAAACTCCCCCTTTCCGTGCAAGACAGTTCTCCGAGGAAATTGCAGCTATCCTTAGAAGCTGATTGCAGCCTCTGCCTGAGGGACACATCTCAGGAGAACTGTGCTTGGATGTCACTTAGATTCAGGGAATCTGCATTTTGGAAGTTGTTTTTCAATCACGGAACAAACAAATGTTCCATTTGGGATGCCAGTGCTGAGAAGAAGGGACTTTTGCAGCCCCTGTAAGTCAAAGATAACAAAGTGTTCCTTTGAGCACAATGTGGCCTTGAGGCACAAGTGTGCAAAAGGGGCTGAGCTGATGAGAAATACAGAGAAGATGGAGGAAGGAGAAGGGTGTGGACATATCCAAAGTCTCTTATTTCCTGTCCCAGTGACCAGTTTTATGGCCTGTACTGTTGCTTTCATTTAATTCAGGTTTTCAGCCCAGTGGAGGGATTGCATGTGTGTGTCCCAGTCTGCTGTCTCTTGTTTCACACAGGGCATGTCTCCCACGCCTGCCAGTCACACAGGGCTTGTTCTACAGAAAGGAAAAGCAGCTAAAATTTGGAGGAAAAGGTTATTCTATATTTTAGAGATTTTTCTTAACTAATTTAGATTAGTTTTGACATAACTGCAATTTATTCTTTCTTAGAGTAGTTTACTGCTTCAAAGTCCTTCTTTATTTGATCCAAGCATGATTAATTGCTGTAGATGCATTTGCAGGGGGCTGGAGTGGCACTTCAAGGAATGTCTTGTAGACAATTTTTATTACTGTTTTAATTAAGGGAAGCTAAAGGCTGCAAGTGTAACATCATTGCTTTAGTTTCTTGCCTTAAAGCCTCCTAGTTTGGCAGGAAGTTTCCAGAGCCAAGACGCAGAACCACAACCTATTTCTGTCCATGCATTCAGATGCCAATGTGACCCCTCCAGGGTCCTGAGGAGTGAGTGAATCCCTTTCCCTACACTGCCATTGCTGCCCTGAGCTGGTGTTTGCCAATCTCAGTTATTATTTATTGCTTTCATCTTCCTCCCAGGCTTGGCCAGTGCCGGTGGCTCAGCTCTGGTGGCAGTGGCTGGGGGAGGACGTGTGCTGGCAGCCTGGTGAGGAGCTGGATGGCACAGTGGCCAGCAGTCCTGGTGGCACTTGCTGTCTGCCAGGCTGGCAGGGGGCACTGGCAGTGTGGTGCCCACACACAACTCCCACTCTGTCCTGCTGAAACCAGGCTGCTTGTCCTTTGTGCCTGGGGTGCAGCTTTATGCTGTCCATGCTCCCCTGGCTGCTCTGCTCCCTTTTCCTTGCTCTGCTTTGGGTGCAGCCTGCTTATCTCTGAGGCAGACAAGGAAAGGTTTCTACCCACAGCCAGCCAGGAGGGTCATGCAGATCCCTGAAACTCCAACACCCATCTGCAGGGCTGCAGTCTCCCAGCTCTCCCCTCTGCTGTTCAGTGTGGGCAGAAAGGCCAGACACTGCTTTAAGCTCTTGCCTGTTGAGTAATGACACACTATGGCAGTCCTCACTTTGGACTGTGGGCTGCATTTGGGCTGAATACAGCTGGGATAGGGAAGTTAGGGCGGGATGGTTGAGTCTGAACAGAGCTGCAGGCCTGCAGAGTGGATGCCTGAGAGGTTTATGGACAAGCTTTGGGAGAAAAACCAACTTCATAGACTGAAAGAATAAGAGAGTCACTACCTAAGCAAAGTTTCTTTGTTCCACCACTGCCCAACTGCAACATCTTCATTTATCATGTTAGCCTGGATTTGATTGCATCTCATGGAGAGGGACCCTGACAAGCCCACATGGATAACATGGCCACAGTATTTTCCACAGGAAACAATATGCCAGACACTGAGACTGTGAGGCTGTTTTCAGACAAGGAAATGCTCAGTTTGCAATGCAAACAGGAAAGGGTGGCACTTGGAAAAGGAGCTTTCCTACACCACAGACACCCAGGCTCTGCAGGACATCCCAGTGACCTGCTGGAAGAGTGATGTGTCAGCAGGATGAGCAGCTGGTGAGGTCCATGGTGCTTTGCCATCCATAAATATGTCATCCCAGCCACAGGGAGACTTCACTGCTGGTTTCTTTTTTCTTGTTTAATTTCTTCACTTCTGGTTTCTTCAGCTCCAGCTGAGCAGTGAGAATCCACAAATTGCCTCTAGCTGCAGCACCAGTGAGAACTGGGCAAACCCTGAGGGACACGCTTTAAAAGTTCTTTTGTTTTCCCTGCCTCAAAATGTCTTTTCCCCAACCCCCCTCCACAGTATTTCCAGCAGACAGCATTTGCTTTTCTCACCCATCTCTGTGTTTGCAGCATTGCTGCTGAGCTTCTGGGTGTCATTTTACACCCAACGTTACCTTCCCCCGCTTTTTAAACAAAAATCTAATTTTGGTGGAAAAGTCTCCAGCCTCCAAAGCCCAGTCCTTTATCCACAAAAGAAAAGCCGTGGTTATCCCAGGGCTGCCTTAAGCACCACTGGCTTTTGGGCACTTTCTAATTACCTGATGACAGGCAGGGGATGATTTTAGCCAAAGGAGCAGTTGAACTCAGTCGAACCACCCAGTAAATGAGAGAATTTCCAAAATAGCACCGCAGGCTGCAGAAAGCAGGCAAGGGACAGGAGATCCCCCTCAGTGCCTGCAAATGGTGATTCCTGGTGGCTTGGAGAGGTAAATTGCTGTGAAATTTCAGGGCGGGAAAGAAGGGCTCAGTTTGCAACAATCTCAGGAATTTCACAGGCGTGGTGCGTCTGGGTGTTAAGACACGTGGTTACATGGGGGAACTCATTACCAAAGGATGGGGACTTTTTAATCTTACTGTGCTTTTAAATGTTTACTGTGAGAAACAACCCAGCCCAGGCTTCCACCTTTGATTACCTGCCTATTCCCAGCCCAGGGGCGGCAGTGGCAGAGCTGGGGGGTGATGAGCAGCATGACTGATAGGATGGTGGGCAGGATCATACCCCCACACTTTTGGGGTCAACATCAGCAACATTGTCCTGAGCAGCTGCTCTCTGAGCTAAAGCTGTGCAGATAGACCTGGAGGTTGCCCTGGGCTGGGTGTTCAAAGTCAAAAGCATCACCTGAAGTGGTCAAACATCTCTGCAAATGACATGGTCCCTTAGAAGGACCCCAAAGTGGCTGGAAAAAGCTTGGTGGTCTCTCTGAACTAAATGTGCTGGTCTTGAATCTTTTCAGTAAGGTCTTCAAAGACCAATCTACCTTCTCATGAGGCCACAGCTGGGCTGAGGCCCCTCTGTGCTGGGTGATTTGCAGAACTGTCCCAATGCAGCAATGACATCCAGAGCAACATCAAAGGCCTGGCTGGTTCCCAACTCCCCTGTTGATACATGCAGATTCCCTGAGTGATTATCACAGGCAGCTTTCCACATTGCAGCTTCCAAAGCAGTGAAACACACAGGGACCTGACAGACTCCCCCTCCAAAACAGGAAAACACACAGGGTTCTGACAGACTCCCCCTCCAAGACTGGCAGCATAAATAGAAAAAAAAAAACACCCAACAAATCAAACAAACAAAAACCAGACTTAATTAAGGACTTCAAGAGCAGGAAATGTGCACACGTGTGCTTGCCAGAGCACAAATATTTTCTTTTGGAGCTGCTTTCTCCAAGGGTTCAGTGAGGTGATGGAGGCTGGGTTACAGAGCAAGGGTAGCAAACAGTTCCCAGCCCCTCCGGAAGGCAGCGGCCACAGGGCACTGCTGTTCTGCATCCTTCCCCATGCTCCAGGCTTTGGCTTTAGGCTCCCACAGTATATACTGAAGCTATTCAACCATTTGGCTAAAAGCAGATGGGGAGGGAGAGAAAACAAAGTCAACCGAGAGGGAGAAAGGCAGCTTTTGTGCAGCCTCTGTTTGCAAAAGACAGCCCAAGCCCCTTTTGGACTAAGGTTTACTTTATTGGGCTCTGGAGAGCCGAGGTTCACAGCCCCACAGCTGCTGCAGGCAGTGCACACTGGGGCAGTGGCAGGGAGTGGGTGGGAGCCAGCTCTGATAAGTGAGCAGCTCCCTCAGAGGGGCTGTGGGATACACAGGACATAATGTGAGGACCCTGGCTGCTCTGGGAGGAGCAGATCTGCCCTCTGATTCTTCTGCTACAAGGGTCTGTCTCAGGTCCCCTGAAGGGATGAAGGAAACTGGTCTGCATAGATGGGAGCCTTCAGCCTGGCCCTTCCTGCTATTGTCCCTCTGCTCATCATGTCTGTTCCTGAGCACCTCCCAAGGCACTGCTGGGTGCTGCAGAGCTGGGTTCACATTTCCTCTTCACCAGTCCAGACTAGTGGGTTGCTGTCACCTGGGCAAGACACAGCCAGAAGAGAGATCCTGCAGCATTTCAGACTTTTCCACAATTCCCAGTTGGCATGAAATTCCCAGGGCAGGACCATCTCTCTCAGCCCATCTGAGACCTGCTCACCTACTTTCAACAGATGGGTGAGAAAATGCTAAAACAACAAACACAACTCATCCCCTTGTAAATGAAAGGAGATGCCTGAATGGAGTAGGAATCCACTCCGTGCAAGTATCCTCCTGCTCCATTTCAGATGGACAATTTCCCCCCTCTGAACCTCCTGCAGGCTGTGGGCAGAGCTTGGCCTGCAGAAGCCAATGTCAGCAGGGTGGACAATGCCCAGCAATGACAACAGGGGCCTCGAGCTTAATCTGTTGTGCACAGCTTCAAAAAACCCCAGCCCACACAGCTATTGTCAGGGTGATCCCACCGGTTGCATCATCGGTCTGCTTGGGACACGGGGCTGTCTCCAGGGCTCAGGGCGGGGGTGCCTGGGGAGCAGCCCTGCTGTCCCTGATTCTGTGGGCAAGCCACAGAGCAGGCTTGTGCTGTGCTGCTCTGCAGATAGAGCCTAAGGCCCTTTGGCTTTTCCCTTGCCTTTGTCAGCTGGTGGGAGCTGGTTATTATTATTATTGTATTATTGTTGTATTATCCCCACCAAGGCATGGGACAAAGGGTCTCCCTTTGATGGAGAAAATTCTGACACCACTATTTGCATCTCTATTACTCTGTGGTTTTTCCTTCCCCTGCATCTGTCCAGTGCTCCATGCTTGTGCCCTCCCAGGAGCAGCCAGCAAAGCAGGCAGCTTGGTGGGAATGATCCAATTTCCAGGGCAACAAGGACGGGACTGAGTCCAGCGTGTCCTCGACTCACAGAGCTGCTCTTATTTCTCTACAGTTTCCTCTCCATTTGCTTTCTTAATTCAGCCTGTCCTTTGCCAGGGAAGAGGCCAAAAAAGCAGAGATGTGGCACATCCAGAGTCCTCCCAGCTGGCTTTACAACTGCTGGGGGATTTTTAGCTTTCCAGTTTCAGGAGCAGCCCTCCAAGCTTGCCTTGCCCTGAGGTCAAAATATGTCAAAGAATGGTCAAAGCAAGAGCACAGGAAGGCAGGAGGCCAGTTCTGACTCTAAAGGCTTTGTGCTGAGTTTCTCATCAAGGGTCCAAGTGCTGAAGATACAGACGTGTATCCCCAGGTATGAATCAGCATCCTTTGCCACTAGTGCTGGTCACCTCTGCTATGAACAGCTGAAGACACTCGTCCTGGTATGTCCAGAGGAAAACCAGAAACACAAAGTCCAGAAATCATCTCAGCAAAGTGTCTCCAACCCCCTCTTGCCATACCCTTGCTTTCCTTCTCCCTGGCAGAGAACTGTTCACAATTCCTCCAAACAGGGTCTCAGCATGCCAGTGGAATGGCACGGGCTCAGCTGCATCCCAGGCCTTGCAAGAATCCAATGAAACTTCCCTGTGGGCCACCCAGAGATCCAATGAACAGCAGGAGCTGCACTGGGGATCAATGCTGAAGAGCCCTTTGAGGCAAAGGGAGCTGGGCATGAACTGCTCTTTGCCATGGAAAACAATAGACCCAACCCAATGCCAGAGGATTTTAAAAATCATCCCTAGAGCAGGATAATGCTGAAAACATCCAGCTGTTATTTCCAGATTTGCAACCCCAACAGAGGAGCAGCCAATTCCTGCCAGAGCAGCAAACTTGTTTGTGTGTCTGTGTAAAACTGAAAGCCAGGCGTTGCTCCCCACACTGGCATTGTCCCTCTGTCCCCAGCTGCCTCAGCCTCACAGCATGTGGGGGAGCAGGAGGGAAAGTGTCCCTGTCCCAACTGCAGTGGGCCCTCCCTGGTTTGCAGGGCAGACTTTGCTCCTGGGCTGGGGGCCAGCAGCTGGAGCCCCTCCCAAACATATCAGGCTCCAGATGTGGCCATTGGCAGGTGCAAAAAGAGGGGCCAAGAGAGGAGATCTCGCTCCTCCCTCCATTTCCTCCATAAAGTCAGGGAGAGGGATGAACTTTCTGATTCCCCTGGAAATGGTTGAACACAGAGAGATTTAGGGAGGAATCAGAGAAACAGGTGTCACTTCTCATCCAGCCTTTTCACCCCCACTTTCCATCCAGAACCAGCACACATTCCCTTGGTAGCATTCACTATTTCTGATGCCTTGGAGAAAAAGCAACATGAATGGCCCAGCTTTGAGAGAGATGGCATCAATGTCAGGCCAGGCACACCTCAGGCAGTGAGGACCTCTTCTTGGAGGTTGCAGTGGATGGTTTTTAAAGGTTGCTTCCAATCCAAATTCTTGTATGGTTCTGGGATTCTCTAGAGATACCTGGGGGAGAGGAGCAGGAAAGGAGCCCTTGAGCACAGGCAGGAGCCAAGTTCTCTCAGCAGCTGCTCAGATGTCCTCACTGTCCACAGCTTCATCAGCCTCTGTGTGCATTAGTGAAGGGAACAGATGAACATCCCCACAGCAGGTTTGGTGCCTGGATCCAGCAGGGTGGACATCAATAACCCAAAAGCACAGTGCTCTCCCTCCTGTTTTGCAGCTGAGTACCTGCAGAGGGGCCCAGACAGTCCCCTGCACCACCCCACTCATTGATAAAGCTGCTGTTTCCTAAATTTTCCAGTTCCCACCTTTTCCCCCTAAGTGAACAACAGAATATTTTGACTGTTCATGCCATTAAAAATCTACTCCATTAATCCTGGTAGTAAATACTGGGCAATCTTGCTTCCTGGGGTGACATGGGCAGGCATGGGAGAGAGGATGCAGTGTGTACCTTTGGGCATGTCTGAAGTTAAGGGGCTGGGGAGTGACAGCACCAGTGCTTGTGTCTCATCTCTGAAATTTTCTGGTTAGTCTTTGCAGATGCCCGATACAATTAATGTTCATTAGCAGTCTCACAGCAGCATCACACACGAAAGAGCCCAGTGTTCTCTCTCTCCTACATTTCAGGAAGGATGTTTTCTCTCTGCTTTTCCCATAAAATAGAAGATTAAAGGGGACCTCTCTGAATCTGATAGGCTTTTTTAAACTGTGATTCTGGTCCCTTCATCTCCTTAAACAGCTGCTGATAACATATGCAGAGCATACAGCATGGGGAAGCACTGCTAATTTTAGCAGCAGGTCCTGAGGGAGGGACCCTGCTCTGGGCCAGGCACAGGATGGAAAGTCACAGCGTTTGCTCAGGGCCCCACACGACCTTGCTATTTTGGGGCTGCCCACATCCCACCTTGCCCCAAGCCCACAGACACGGTGTGGCATCAGCCCCCAGCCTTCCACAGCCCAGCTATTCCTGCCCACAGCACCACTCCTGCCAAACCCTGGCCAAATGGGAATGGGTGTTTTTTTGAAGGGAAGTAAACAAGCCTCAGGGCTAAATTGAGATTCCCCAGAACTCATCAAACCAAAGCAGTGATGGATGAGGTATTTTCTGCCCACATATGTCCGCTGTGTTTTCATCCAGCTGAGGGGGTTGTGTCCTCTTGGGTTTCCTTCACTCCCTGATCAGTGAAATTCCATCAAGCTCCACACAGATGATGTGAATGATTCCTCCACTGACTGGCCCTTGCTAGGAACAGAATGTCTATACATGGCCTTAAAGATCTGAATTGCTCAAGGTAAGAAGATATTAAGGAACTTGAACTCCTCAGAGTAAAATCCAGACTGGACAGGGGAGCTTAGAGAGGTTCAAAAGTGCACAGGAGATTATTTGAAAGGAGCCAGCAAGCAGAGATGATGTGGAGGTCTGTGCTTGCACTTTGTTAGCCTGGAGTGGCCGTGTTTGTAAATCACAGTCACCAGATGTTAAAATCCCAGAGTGACTCCCAGCACTGCCCCTACCAGCCCTTCACACAGCTCCTGCACAACAGGGGGGCTCAGGCTCACAAGACACCCTGCCCCAAAGTCTTGTCAAAAAATATTCCCTACTCTCTCCCCTAATATCTTCTTATATCTTCTATATCACAGCCAGCTTCTAAGGCTGCCTGTGACGGGCCATGGTGGTGTAACCTCAGTGGGCAGCCAAGCACCAACACAGCTGCTTGCTTTTCCCCTCTGTACCCAATCCTTCCAAATGCATGTTGCCAAAACCAATCCCATTCTGTCTCCTCTAAGGGACAGGCTGTTCATAGAGCCTCCTGCATCCAGCAGCCTGGCTCAGTCGTCTGGTACATCTCAAGCCGGGGCTTGTTCTGAAATGAGCTCAGCCCGAGCAGAAAGTGTCAGAGCAATAGAGAGAAAAATGTGGATTCTCAGGGTGGATCGGGGCAGGCTCAGCCGGGGGTGGCTCAGGCACCTCAAGCACCGTGTTCTGTCTGGATGCAGCCACAGCCCCTATAGAGCTCAGCCAGGGGTGAGCAGCAGCTCATCCACAGCAGTGCCGGAGGGGATGTGGCCCCTTGGGGTGGCTCTGTCCGGAGCCTTTCCTGGCTTGTGTCACAGCAGGACACGGGGCAGAGGGCAGGGGACGGGGAGGAGCTGGGAGCACGGACCGTGCACAGACCGAGTTTCTGTAAGGGGGCAGGGCTGCCCAGAAGAGGGGATATTTTGATAGGGTTTGACCAGCAATGAGGGTTAATAGGAGGACACTGAAGTCCTGTTCTTCGGCCTCCACGGGGAGCTGCTAAACTTTCCAGGCTTCAACTCATATCCCAGCCTGCCTGTCACCAGTGTGCCTTCCCCTGGCCAAGACAGGCTTTTCCTCCTCTCTGCCTCCAGCAATGCACAAACCTGCAGCAAAAGCAGCCCGTGTTCTCAGCTGCTGCATCCTGGGGCATTGAGTTATGCTGAGGACACCAAACCCTGCTGCCTGCTTTGCCCCAGCTGCAATCCCAATGCATGGCAGCTCTGCCCCATCACTGCTTGCCCCCACTGGACACTCACCAGCATGACCACTGCATCACGTTCCCAAAGGGGAGCCTTGTAAATGGGCTCTCAGCACAGACATGGCCCAGGAAAGCTATTGCTTTCTTCCCTTTGATGTAAGTTGGGGTGGCTGATGAAATCAAAAAGGGTAAGTGGCCAATTCATCTGAGAATAAAGCTGCTCTTAGAGGACTTCACACTCATGACCCAAAACAACAAATGCAGCTGGCCCTAGAGAGCCTTGTGAACCCTGGAATTTGCCTTTCTGGTCTTTTCCTCACCCATGGTTATTGCCACTGCTTTCCAGATGGCATTTGATGTTCTGGGCCTGCCACAGCTTTGCCTGGGTACTCTCAACAAAGCTGCCTTTTAGACTGTGTTTCTCCATGGAAAAGAGCTGCCACTGCAGCCCAGGAGCTTCCCTCCCCACAGGTCCCAGGGGCTCAAGAGTGGATTCCTGTTTATTTCCTCAAGCAGTTCTATTCATATCCTTCAAAAGCTGCCAAACCGCATCTGTCAGGCTCAAGAGGACTCAAAATTGCATCGTAGGTAAATGCCAGGAGCAAGGTGGGACTACCTGGAGTTAGCAGCACATCCTCCTGGAAGTTTTATTTCACCTTCTGCAAGTCACAGGCACAAGTCCAGCACAATGTCTCAAGCAACAGCAGAGTTGGGCTGAGACACCCAACTGCAATTGAGGCACACAACATCCCTGTGCCCAGGAGGAACAGGGAACAGCTCCTTGCAGCAGGGGAAAGGCCTTTTGGGACAGACATTCAGGTCCCTTGGATACTGTAGGGGTTGGGCTGGGACCAAGCTCAGCCAGGCTGGATGTGCCTGGGAGTTTCAAATCAGCTGAGGATGTGTACTGTCTGCTGGTGTGACGTCTCCAGGCAGGGCTGTGGGAACAGTGCCACAGGAACAGGGTGGGGGGTTACAGCCAGAGGGGTTCTATCTACCACCCTTTCTGGGTGCTCAGATGTGGTGCCCAGGAGCAGCACTCTGGGCAGTGCAGGGGCAGCTGCAACACACAGAGATCCTGTCTTGCACCACAGGTGATGGTGCTTCTTTGGCCTCAGTTTGGTTCCAGGCAGGACAGACAGGCTTCTCCAGGCCTGCAGCCCCCACATTTCCAAGTGAGTGAGATGATAATGCAGGACGAGCATGAAAGAGGCAGAGGAGAGACCTTCCCCGTGGGGCTTGGAAGAGCCTTCCACCAGAGAACCCTGGGACAGCCGTGAGAGTCCACACATCATGGAAAGAACAAGACACCTCACAGTAAGCCTGTCCTGCTTTCTAGCCCTGCAGCCTGCTCCCAGGTCATGATTCACTGCAGAGCCATGCACAGCTGCCTTTCCATCCCCTGCCCTGCTGGCCTCTGGATTACAGCTGAGAGTCTGCAATGACATCCACTCCTCCTTCTCCTTCTGCTTATGCCTCTGACCAGCACCCCAGTGCAGGCATTGGAAGAGACTGTGAGCATCCACTGCTTCATCTGAACCAGGCACCAGCCCTACAGCTCAGCTGAGGGACAGAGTCCACCCCACTGGGAAGAATTCCTTGCCCCACCTAGGATAAAGACAGCCACTCACAGGCATGTTCCAGGGGCAGTTTGGGTTCATCCTGCCCTGTGCAGATGGTGCTTTCTGGCCCTGCATCTGCTTAGTGCAAGCCCAGAGAGCACAGCCCTTCTGACTCTGATCTGCTTCTGAAATGGAAAAAAACAGAAAGCCTCTAGTTGACACACTCCCAGAGATTCCTCTGTGCTCTGTATTTACTCTCAACTTTTCCTGAGCTGGGTGCTGGGCTCCCATTCCTGCAGCCACTGACTTCCCCCACACTGCCCTGCACCTGTGAGGAGCTTCAGCCACACACCCAGGGATGAAGACTTAGCAAATTACATTCCCATAGTGGTTCCAGGGCATCCTGTTTATTTATATGCACTTTGGGTTCATTGTTTTGCAGCAGCATCCATCAGAAATTAATGCAGAAACATCCTCTAGAGAAAAACTCATTAGAGAATCTCTTCCAGAGCAGAGGGAAGGAAAGACTCCTCACACTGACAGACTTGTGAGCAGGGGACAGCAGGACTACTAATCCACACTTGTATCACTCCTACAAAGCTGCTCACTTGCCTTTTTTCTCCATCTCTTACAGAAGAATTTTTCCCATCTTGGAATGCACCAAGGTTTTCTCAAGAGCACCAGCCCAGATCTGCCCAGCCTGGCTCAAAGCAGGATGAAGAAATTTGGATGTTAAACTGGGGTTAGCTGGAGTTCAAACCTCACCCCTCCAGACCTCTTGGCTTTGCTGTAAAATGTGCTCAAGCCTCAAAGGGTCTTGCCCTGTTTGCTCTTTCCACTGGAGTTTGTGCAGTCCCTTGAGCTGGGATTGAGCACCGGGAGCCCTGGGAGTCATCTGCTGTGTCCAAAGCACCCACTGGCACAGGGTCAGGAGCCTGAGCTGGACCTTGGGCAATCTCCTGCCCATCCAGGGCCCCAGATGGCATAAGACAGCTTTTTAAATACGTGTGAGGTCCAGTTTTCCTCCTGGCAGCCTGACACCAAAATCTCCTCTTTGACGACCCCACTAAGCCTTACAAGAGTGGAAAGGACTTTCCAGGACTTCCTCTGCAAGCTCTCAGTCATTTCTGGAGCTCTTTAAAGCTGCTGAGTTTAAAGAGGCAGCCAGTTGCTCCAGGCTGTTTGTGATCCCCCTCCATTCCACAGCTGATCCCTGGCAATGTGTCCTTCCCAAGGTGCAGGACCTGGCTGCCTCACCATGTGTGTGGATTACAGTGAGAACCCCTCACTCCCACCCCCCTGGGCTCACTGGATGAGCTTGGGGGCCATTTCCAGCTGTGACTGCATCACTGCTTTTTGCTCTTGCTCAGGCCCAGGGTCTCAGCCACCACATCCATAAAGAAACCCCTGCTATAATTATCTCCGTGGCACTATCATTTGTTTAAGCCCTTAGCAGAGGGCTTAACTTCAGTGCAGAGCAATTGCCACGTTGTCAGTTAGAAAAGTCGTGGTTTCTTTTCTCTTCTTTTTTTTTTTTTTTTCCTCCCTCTCTAAAATTTTTTCCAGATGTCTTTTTTTTTTTTTCCTTAGGAGAAGAACCAGCAATGGCACAATTTCAATTCGAGCCGTGACTAATCCACTGCAGAGAGAATTCAACAGCTGTGTTCAACTCCTTGGGTTATGACTCAAGCAAATGAAACTTTGGCTTAGGGGATGTGTGACCTCTGGAGCCAGACTGGACCTACAAGTGGCTCTGGGCTGCACCTGGGAGCTACAGACACTTGTGGTGGGAGGACAAGGTGCTCCAGTTGGTTGCATGAGAAGGACCCATGGAGTCCTAGACACCATCATAAATTCAGCTTCCACAGGGACCTGGGAGGGTCTCTGTGAGTGGTATCAACATCCACATATCAGCACCCAGGGATGGCTTTTGGGAAGTGTGCAGCCAAGTGAAGAAATGGGTGAAGAAGATTTTCTTCTCTTGCTCTTTGTCACGAGCCTCCTGAGCTGCCTGATCACAGAGACTGAATGACTGAATGTTCACTGGGAAGTGATGATGGGTTTTCATCCCTCCCCCATTCCTTCCCCTCTGCCTTCCCTTTCTGTTCTGTTTATATTTTGCTCCTTGTTGGCCATGGGATGTTTAGTCTTACATCTGATCTCTCACATGCAGCAGCAGTGCTGCGAGGCGGGATGAGGAATGAGCTGATACAGAGCCACAGACACAAAGGCATCCTACAGAGCAAGGAGCCAGCACAGCCTGGCAGGTCATCATGGGCCAGGCCCTGTGTTGATATCTAAATCCTCAGCAAGATCAGTGGGAAGAGTTAAGCACCCAGGTCCTGTCTCAGCCCTCTCAAAGATAGCACATAATCAAGAATGAACCCAAACCCCAGGCAGCCAAGACAAAACACAATGTTTAATTTTGCTGTGATCTCGGGTGTCCTTCACCCAGCATCCACAGTCACAGTGCTGGTGCCCAGATGTCCCCAGTCCTGCTGGCTACACGAGACACCATCTTTCCAGCAACCCCTGGAGAGCAGCCCTGGGGTGAGGTCTGATGCCACAGGGGGATCACAAGCTGCAAAGAGGGATTATCCACAGGGTTCAGGACAACCCTGTATGGCAGAGAGACATTCTTTAGGGGTGCCAAAACTGTAGCAATTTCTGGCTACTGGTTCTCCTTTGCAGTGCAGTGCCAAGGCCATGCTGGTGCTGGGGGAGCAGATGCACTTCAGATCCTCTCAGCCATGGAGAGAAGCAAGGAGAGAGGAGATGGGTTTTCACCCTGAGCATAGAGAGGAACAGATGGGAAAACTCAACTCCAAACAGCTTTGCTGCTTGGCTGCCTCTGGCTGGGCAGCTGCTCCAGCTGAGTTATGTCCTGTAAAAGTCAAAATAGTGGGTGATGTCTGAAGAGACCACTGAATTCAGCTGACTGGAAATTCTGACTGTGGGTTTTGTTCAATCAGTCCAGATCTGCTGGACAATAACCACAGCAGAGACACCAGTCTGCTGAGTCACATCTACCAGCCCAGCATTTCTCTGCCTACTTACAGCATTTCAGATATGTCTTTATCCTCCACATTCTCTGGGTCATTCTTTCCTCTCCCTCTCCACAAGGCAGTCATAGATATCAGCAATGTTAGGAGACAGGATGACTTAGGAGATTCTCCTGCTTTCCTTTGCATCCCCCTGAGGATGGAAAACACCAGCTCAGGGACTGAGCTACTCTGCTGAGAAATTACAGAATTTAACATTATAATTGCATCAGGTCAAGGTGTTCGGAGGTGCAAAACCAGGCAGGAGATGGTGTTCCCCCATCCCCCAGTGCTGTCAGTCCGGGACAGGCAGAGAACTGAACACTCATGGCAGTGCAGGCAGCTGCTGTGGCAGTGACCCTGCTGGCAGGGCTGCCCCTGGCAGGGACCCTTTGATCTCCAGCTTGATTTCTCTGGTCTATCCTTTGCAGCCGGGCTCAGGGACTGCCCACTGGGAAGCGGAGGAGAGGAAGAGACCTATTTGGAAAGCTAGAGAGGAGGAGGAGGGGGAGAGGCAGAGGGAAACCCAGCCCACCCTTTGGCTTCCTCCTGCCTCCTTCTAAAACTTGCAGATTCCTCCAGCCTGTCCAAGAGCCTGAAGTTCCCTCAGCCGTGCTGCCGGGACTGCGAGGTATGGCCCGAGCTTCGCGTTTGCCTTTGCTGTGCTTTTCCTCCCTGCACGGGGGTCCCCACAGCCCTGGGGTCCCTGGACCCGCTGTCCCAGCCTGGGATGTGTCCAGTGCTGGCCACGCATCACTCGGTGCATTTAGAGACCCCACTGACTTCACCCCTTTCTCCTCTTCGCAGCATTTCCACTTCTAAACTGTCTCTTACTCAATTTCGCAGCCAGAGCTTTATTGCTTTGGTGGCATCTGACTGTAAAGGTTTAACCCGCCCTCATTCTTCTCTCCGCTCCCTTTTTCCCCTCCGGGTTTTCAGCTGGTGAGTTGTTCCTTAGCGAGATCCGTGGCACCAGGGTCTGGGCACATCAAACCAGCCTGCAGAGAGAATCAGATCTAGTTACCAACAGTCCCCACTTCTCCCAGCCTCAGGTGTGCTGGCAGGTGATGTTTTACTCACCAGAGTATCCAGGGGAAGAACAAAAGAGCTTCATCTCGGCGGTTTTATTTTTTCAGTGCAGCCGGTCTTATTTCTCCTCTG
>VWZU01004414.1:279219-291678 GCA_013397095.1 Sterrhoptilus dennistouni | reverse complement strand
AAAAAAAAAAGACACTCGGCTTTTTGTTCCGAGCAAACTTTGAAAGCCTTTCAAGTCTGCTGCCCTGGCTTGCCGAACTCTTGCTGATCGACTGTTAGGGAGACAGAGATTGCAGGAGGGGAGGAGCAAAGCTCTTTTGGGGTGTTTTTTAAAGAACTTGTGTTCTGTCTGGGACAATTTTAGCTGCACGCAGAAGAGACGAGGGCTCGTTTCCTTTAAAGGCAGCCGCTGTCCTTCCCGGCCCGGTGACGGGACAATCTAACTCTGCTCTTTGTGTCCTTTCTCTTAAGAAAGCTCCAGTCTGTTGCATCCAGCCAAAAAAAAGGGGAAATTTAACCGGTTGGGGACTGAATTCCCACCCAAACCGAAAGGCAAAAGTTTGGAGTAGGAATGAAACCGGGGGTACCCGGAATGTCACCAGCACTCTGAGTCCTCAGAGACGACCAACTTGAAACAGCCCAGAAACTCAGCATCCATCCAAAAGGACAAAAGTTAATTGCAGCCGTTTGTTGGGGTGGATCAGGCGAGTTTTAAGTTGGAAATGAAAGGCTGTTGCGTCCGGCGCAGCAGCCAAAGCCAAGCCATTGTCTGCCACATCGGCAGGAGCAGGGGTGCGGGCGGTGTTGGGAGGGGGAAGAGCAGAAATAAACTTTTCGAAGTTTTTTTTTTCAAGCCCCTCCTTCCACAACACTCTGCTCTTCCATGACTCAGCCCCAGAGGAATGTCGGCTCCCATGGAAACCTTTTCTGGGTCCTCTGGTCCGAGGGATGTCGGGGCTGTTATCGCTGGAGCGGCTGTGGCAGGGCAGGTCCAGAGAATGCTTTGGAGATGGTTTGCATTTTTGCAGGATATTTATCGGACACTTTATTCTCTGCCTCCTTCGTGGAGCTGTGCAGGATTAGCTGGTTGTACCCCCGGGGGCTGGAGGGACCTCCCGCACCTGGCACAGAAACATCCGGGCTGCTTTTGACACTGCCTCAGGTCCAGCCCACACAACAGAAAAAGGCAGGACAGCAAAATTATGTCTCACCTGTCTGCACAGGGCTCATCCACGAGCAGCTGCCTGCAGCCCACGGCTCATCCAGGCACTTTTCTTGGTACTAATTTAAGTGTTTTCTGTTATGGATTCAATCTGCAACCTGGAGAAACTTTGACAGGTTCAGCACACAGCTGTGATGGGACCGGGCTCTTGCTGTTGTATTAACAAACCCTGTAAGATCTGAGCGTTTCTGAGTTCACACAGAGCTGTCAGCTCCCAGCACAGGGAATGGGTTCACACAGTGTTGTGCTGTGTCTGTGTCTTTAGTGACTCTACATGGGCACATGGAGTAGGGAGATTTTTTTTTTCCCTGCTGTGTTTTACTTGGAGTGTGTAAGTGTGTGTGTGTGCTAAAGGGAATTTCACTTCCACCTAAACCTTGTGTGGCCTTCTGAGCCTGCACAGTGTGTGAGAGGGGTCTGTGCAGGTGGCAAGAGCCAGGCCCTGCCCTGCTCCCCAGGCACCCGGGGCCGCTGCAGCACATCTGGGTGAGGCAGCACTGAACATGCAGGGACCTGTTCAGGAGGGAGCTTTATGGGGACCCACACAAACAATTCTGGCGTCAAATGGAATTTTAGCCTGGGAGTGGTTGCTGAGTTAAGCTCAAAGGGTCTTGCTTGCACAGGGAGGTCAGGGCCAGGCAGTGGGGACCCAGCCCTGGCTTTTTGTCTCTGTGGGGGTCACACTTGGTCATCCACCTGCACCTTGAAAACTGTGGCCCCAGTGGGGTTTGGCAGAATCTTTTTCTGGACCAGCTTTGCCTTTACACTCACTGTGAGGTGGGGGACCTCAGACCCTCCAGAGGCTTGGAAAAGCAGTGAGCAGAGGGAGGGTGGGTGCAGGAGACCCTGCTGCCAGGCTGGTGTGCAGGCAGGAGCTGAGGCATGGGAAGGTTTTGCCCGGCCATTGCCCATTCCTGCCTCCGTGGCTGCAGGGGGAGGAGGCAGCAGAGCCCCTCGCCCGGGTTAGCAGGGGCGGCAGCTGGGGTGAGGCCGGTGGCCTCGAGGAGGAGCTGTCAAAGTGGCCAGGGAGAGACTCCTCCCCACGCTAACGTGGCATCCCAAAGGGCTTACGCAACCCTGGACGGGGCCAGCGCCACATGGACCACGCTCCTCCATCACGGAGCCTCTCCTGGAGGCTGCACCTGGAGGCTGGACACTGCACTCCTCAGTGTCCTCCCCCAACCCACCAAGGCCCCCAGGCTGGGGTCCCCATCAGAGACCCACAGACCCAGTGACACAGACTCTGCTCTGTGCATCACTGCGGGGTATTTTCCACATCAGGAGAAGCTGATGATGGTGCCACAAGCTTGGGGAGAGTGGTAAAGAGTTCCCCAGAGCAGCTGGCTTTGAGTCTGTGCAGGTGCTGAGGGTCAGCCTCAGCCCTCTCTACACCCTGTGGTTTTCTTCTTTGGGGAATGGCTGTGAAATGCAATGAGCAGCTGGTGCTGAGGGCTGTGCTGGAGAGGTGAACCACTGAGAGGGGTTTCTGAGGCCCCCAGACTCTGTTTATAGAGTGACTGGGAGATGAAGTCTCCATGTAGGATGCAAGTGGGATCAGGTATTAAAAAGTCTGTGCAGCTCATGGGTCCTGCAGCCCATGGGTGCTCTGTTGTCTGCTCAATCCACAGCATTCAGGAGGGCAGGCCTGAGGAGAGGGTGGTGACCATGGAGCTTCTCTTATTCTATATTCAGCAGCCCTTTCTGTGCTGGTTTTCAGCATCCTGCAAAGTGCTGGTGTCTGTTGATTCCTTTAGGATGCAGAAGAGCCTAAGTCTCTGCTTGCTAAAATCTCTCTCCCTGTTTCCTTCATTCCAACATGACCCCCTGGCTGCACCCCCCTTGCTGCCCTCTGCCCTCCATGGGGCTCACAAAGCAGTGCCAGGCATTCCCAGTGCAGAGCCCCTCAGGGATCCTCCCAAGTCCCTCCAGCTGGGAGTGGATGCTGAGCTCATGGTGTGGCCCAGGTGCCAGCCCCAAAGAGCATCCTCTTGGCAGGCAGGACCAGGGTTGCTCCACAAGGAGGGAGACTTGCACCATGGACCACGTAATCCCAATGGAGCAACCCTGTGTGCAGGGCTCCTGTTATTTCAGGACTTTTGACCACCAGGCATTTAGGAATGACCATTTGCGACCCTGCCAGGGGCTCACAGACACTGTAATGTCCTCTCTGCACAGCCTTTGCCTCCAAAACGTTGTTTTATAATATATTTGTTTTACCATCTAAGGCACAAGAAAGCTCTGCAGACCTTGTTTGCTCAGACTTTTTCATGCTCCTTCTTCCTCCAAATACAACACTGGCAGCTCCAACTGTCTGCTGGCTCCCAGCAAACATGTAATTCCCTGACCCCACTTAACTGCATGCCCAGACTTTGAAATTCAAGGCTTTTTTAAAGCTTGGGGAAATGATCTAAGACAGCTTTGGTGTGGGGTTGGGTTCTTCTTAGTGCCACCTTCCACATGTGCATGCACTGCCCTCCCCTCCAGGCTGGGCACTGCCCAGTGAGCATCACTGAATCTCAGAGCACCTTCCAAAGCAAACAGGCCCCTGGGAGAAGCCCAGGAGGAACCTTTACTAGCCAGGGGATACCAGTAAGGGAGGAGATGGCCAGAATCACCTGTACTTTTCCACCTCCCTCCCCAAACAACCCTTCCAGGAGTGAAGAACCAGTGATCTCTTCTGGCAAATGCTGGCAGAGCTCACAGAAGCCTCTAGAACAAATCAAGACGAGGGGAAGGGACAGCTCACACCAAGCAGGAGAGGAGGGAGCTGCTCAGCTGCAGCCTCGACAGAGCAGAAGGGCAAAACATCAGCAAAACATCACCCCACCCCACAACTCCTCTGCCACAGCCCCTTCACACCACCACAGCAGCCATCCCCAGCACCCACTCCCAGCCCTCTGACACCCCAAGAAAGCTGCCCTCCATTCCCTGACTCCTATTTTGCACAGACACCCCACTAGAGGCTGGGTGAGGTCCTGAGATGGGAAAGAGGATTTTCTCTGAGTGGCCAAACCTCACTAAATCAGGAAGCAGAGCCCAGCCTGGTTGGTGTCCTGGTTTGGTGTGGGTTTATACCCAGAGAGCTGCTGTGCATGAGGAGGAAAACGACGCAGTGACATCAGATATCCTGGGAGAGAAGAAGACACTTTGTCCAACACTTTCTGTCCCAGCAAATCCCTCTCTCTGGCCCCAGGGCGGGCTGTGGTGCCCCGGCCACGCAGGTGGAGAGGAGGAGGAGGAGGAGGGCAGGGGGAAGGGAAGACTTGGCAGGGGGACAGGTGCCCTGGCTGGCAGGAGAGAGAACAGGGGTGTTTCAGTGTCCCCGCGGGCGGAAGGCAGCGGGCAGCCCTGGCTGTCAGCAAGGGGACANACTTTGTCCAACACTTTCTGTCCCAGCAAATCCCTCTCTCTGGCCCCAGGGCGGGCTGTGGTGCCCCGGCCACGCAGGTGGAGAGGAGGAGGAGGGCAGGGGGAAGGGAAGACTTGGCAGGGGGACAGGTGCCCTGGCTGGCAGGAGAGAGAACAGGGGTGTTTCAGTGTCCCCGCGGGCGGAAGGCAGCGGGCAGCCCTGGCTGTCAGCAAGGGGACACCACCCGCATATTAAGCGGCAGCTGAGCTGCTCTCGGCCCGCACACAGAGCGGCTCAGCCCTGCCAAACAGGAACCGAGGGGGGGACAAGGACACCGGGATGTCACCATCTGCGCCCTCCTGGCTCACATCACAGCCGGTGTTAGCTGGGCTGCCTCGTCCTGCAGAGGCTCTTCAACGCCCCCAGGCTGGGAGGGTGCAAAGGGCTCATCCCATCTGGAGCTTGTCTCCCAACAGGACACAACCCCAAGGTGTCTTTGATTCCTCAAACCCAGTCTGGGGACCCTCAGGTCTGAGCAGGAAATGGAAAAATAACAAACACCCCAACATTTTGGGGTGCTGGGGATGAGGGACTGGTCTCTGATACCCCTAGGGATACCTGTGTCCATGGGGGAAGGGGTTTTCTGAAGGATTTAATTCTCAAGTGCTCTGTCTCATTGTCTCTCTGTTATCTCTTTCCTTCATCCACTTCGATATTTCTTCCGATTGACAACTAAGATGATAGAGTGTCATTCCTTGTATCTGGCACTCATATCAGGGGATTTTTAACACAAAAAATGTGCGGGGAGTGGTGAAAAAAAAAAAAGCCTCCAGAAGAGGAAAGAGCCATTTTGACTGTGATTTTCCTAAAGGCATCCAGGAGAGCAACAGACATCTAAATCCCACTGTGTAATTTTGCAAAATCAAACAAATTTATCTTGGAAACACGATTTGGCCCAAGGTTTTGGCTAGAAAAGCCAGCATGTGG
The DNA here is from genome assembly GCA_013397095.1 of Sterrhoptilus dennistouni. Taxonomy (NCBI): domain Eukaryota; kingdom Metazoa; phylum Chordata; class Aves; order Passeriformes; family Zosteropidae; genus Sterrhoptilus; species Sterrhoptilus dennistouni. The sequence goes on along the minus strand of VWZU01004414.1, from coordinate 286,301 downwards.
GTCTGTAATGCTGAACAGACGAGGCAGGAAATGGAGAGAACGCTCTTCTCAAAGTGTCTGAGTGCTCATCCTGGAGCCCAGCGGCACACAGTGGCCTCCTTCCTCATCCCTCCTTTTCCTCTGCTTTATTCAAGGTCTGCTGAAAGATGAGGGCCTGGATTTTCTTCCTTGTCTGCCTGGCAGGCAAAGCCCTGGCAGCGCCGGTAAGTGCAGGAGACAGCGGAGCCTCTGCTCTCGGACTGTCCACCTGGAGTAGCTGATGGGGATTTTCTTTTAATAACAAATAAAGCACTGAGGAATGAGGGACAACTTGAGGATGGCTTTACTGCCTGTTCCAGTGGGTCACCCCTCTTGGGACTGTCCCATGGACCCCCCACTCATGTGCATTTTCCTCTGCAGCAGGAGGCTCTGCCTGATGAGACAGAGGTCATTGAAGATCCCACCACAGAGGTAGGTGGTTCTGTCCCTCCTCCTCACCCATCCCCTCAGCACCCACTGCTCTGGAAAGAGCATCTCCAAAGCTCTGGGGAGCCATGAGGGGGCTGCTCTGCCTCCCAGGAGCTGGGGCTGTGCACCCACAGCAGAAACACCAACCTCTTTTGCAGGAGCCCGTGGGGGCTAATCCTGTCCAGGTGGAGGTGGGAGAGTTCGAGGAACCCACAGAGGATGTAGAGGAGATTGTTGCAGAGAGTAAGTCACTCTTCCCCTGCCCTCCAGCCAGCAGGGACATGTCCCCTCCCTGTGTGGGGGAGCTTTAGCCACCCCAAACAGTGAGGGGCTCCTTTGGGAAGGGCTGTAGCACAGGGATGATGCCAGCCTGGATGCACACTTAAAGCAAAAGAGGCACATGACCTCTTCCAGCCCTGGGCTCTCTGTCAGCCCCTCTTTGCAACAGAAAAGCCATTGGTGTGGCTACAGAAAGGAGTCCAGGACTAGCCCCAGGGCTAACATGGACTTCTGGAAATCCTCAAATCTTCCTAGTACAAGAATAGATGCTGGGGGCTGTCTTTGGCAAAATCTCAGTCTTCCCTCTGTGCTGAGGTGCCCTGAGCATCTCATGGGAGGTGAGGATGTGGCTGGCTCTGACTTTGCTCCCCTCCTGCTGCAGACCCCTGCCAGAACCATCACTGCAAGCACGGCAAGGTGTGCGAGGTGGATGACAACAACTCACCCATGTGTGTGTGCCAGGACCCCTCCAGCTGCCCCGCCACCGCCGGCGTCTTCGAGAAGGTGAGGGAAGGACCTGCTTGGTGGCCCAGGGCAGGGAGGGACCCACGTGGGCTTTGCCAGAGAGGGTGACACATGGAGACAGAGTCAGGGAGGCTGGTCCCCATCTGGTGGTGAAGGAGGAGCCATTGCCCACCCCAGGAAACAAGTTAAACATCTCGTTTGGAGATTCTCCCTGCCTCTCACGCAGAATCTCCCCTTTCTGCAGGTCTGTGGCACTGACAACAAGACCTACGACTCCTCCTGCCATTTCTTTGCCACCAAGTGCACCTTGGAGGGAACCAAGAAGGGACACAAGCTGCACCTGGACTACATTGGGCCCTGCAAATGTAAGTGGAGACATTCCCTCAGACAAGGGGACCCCTAATTGGGCACAGCCCCCATGTTCACAGCCTGATGGAGAGCAAAGGTCCAGGCAAGCTCGGGGCTGAGGTGGGAGAGCACTGGGGTGTGGAGCTGCGTGTCCAGATGCTGCACTGATCCCTGTGTGTGCCTTGCAGTCATCCCAGCCTGCCTGGACACAGAGCTGACTGAGTTCCCCCTGCGCATGCGGGACTGGCTCAAGAACGTGCTGATCACTCTGTATGAGCGCGACGAGGACAACAACCTGCTGACCGAGAAGCAGAAGCTCAAGGTGGGGGACAGGGGAAGGGGTCTGGGAGCTCATCCCCACAAAGGAGCCCATCCAGAATGACCTCTGGGATCCCTGTAAAGACCCTCCCAAGGTGCCCCCTTGCACCCCCTTTCCCTGCTGACAAGGCCTCTCCCACGGCAGGTGAAGAAGATCCATGAGAACGAGAAGCGTCTGGAGGCTGGTGACCACACCGTGGAGCTCCTGGCCCGGGACTTTGAGAAGAACTACAACATGTACATCTTCCCTGTGCACTGGCAGTTTGGACAGCTGGACCAGCACCCCATGGATGGGTGAGTGCCAGCAGAGCAGGACAAGGACCCCACCATTCCCTGCCTGAGGACCAGGGTGATTTGGCAATAGAAGGTGTCAAGGCGGGCTGGAGATGTGACACAAGTGGGTGGCTGGTGGCAGAGGTTGTGGCAAAGCAGGCTGGGGTAGAGGCATTTTTGCCTCCTGCAAACTGCTCTTCTGCAGGAAGAGGAGCCTCTCCCAGCCCCAGCTGCTCCCACCTCCCTTGGGTGGGGAGTTTCTTCTCAGATTTACTGTTCTATGATAGTGCCATAAAATATCTTAGTCCAAAGGCCCTGGGATAACTTCAGCAGCTGAGATAGCAGCTGCTGGCTTAGCTGTGGGCTGCAGATGGGCATGAGAGCAATGACACACACAGGCCTGTGGGGTGGGGGCAGCTGGCAGGGACCCCCAGCTGGTGGCTATTTTATGACCAGCACAACTGGCTGCAAAGGCAGATACCAGTCCTTGACACTCAGGGGCTGATACTGGGAGGGACAGCAGCCACACCAGAGAGCTGGGGCCAGCCTCTTCCCTCCTGTGACGATGTGGTGACCCTGGCAGGTACCTGTCCCACACCGAGCTGGCCCCCCTGCGTGCCCCCCTGATCCCCATGGAGCACTGCACCACTCGCTTCTTCGAGGCCTGTGACCTGGACAACGACAAGTACATCGCCCTGGAGGAGTGGGCCAGCTGCTTTGGCATCAAGGAGAGTAAGTGCTGAGGAGGGCAGGAACTGGGGGTGGAGGGGAGGCTGAAGAGCACCCCCAGAACCCCCACTGTGGATGAAGTGATGCATTATAGCCTTGGGGTAAATGCCATACCAGGGGTTATGTCGGGGCTTGAGGAATCAGCCCTGGGTGAGGGGAAGCAGGGGGCAGTGGAAAGGGTACCCTGGCAGCATCCACTTCCTAACTGTGTCTCTCTCTTTTCCTTCCACAGAGGACATAGACAAGGATCTTGTGATCTAAACGCTCTGCTTCCTGCTCTGCGGCCAACTTTGTCATGTTTTAACCTTCCCACTTCCTTTGGGTTTTAAACTGCTTTTGTTTTGTTTTGTTTTTCCCTGGGAACAAGGTGCTAATATAGGTCTAAACATATGTAGTAACGGTGCTAAGAGAAATAACAGTCCTCCTTCATAGCCTTATCTATTACCACTAGATTACTCACCCAGCTGTTTCCACACACTCTTACCAGCCTTTTCTCTCTCCGACGTGTCTTTACCGCTGATTGTTCCTGTGCTAAATATCCTCTCTGCCTCCATCCGCTCTCGGACCGACTTCTCTTAACTTCTCACTAACAGCACGTTCCTGGACACGTCAGACACAAAACCCTCTGAGCTGATTCACCACCCCAGTCACAGATGCCAGAGAGGGAAGGCAGAGCCAGAGGATGTAGGAGGATTGGGTTCTCAAGCAGAGCAGCTGCAGGTCATATTGTGGTCACCCAGCTCTTGGTAGGAAGTATGGAGAGGGGGAAGAAAGACAGAGAGTGGTAGTATTTTGTTTTTCTTTCTTTTTTTTTTTTTCCTTTTTCCCTCCCATTGTCAGGGCTTGAATTTAGCAGTTATTGGGCACAAAAAAAAAGATAAATTGAACAAGCAAATAGGGAAGCGCACAGAATTTAAAACAGATAAGATGAAATGATTCCCATCCTGTAAAACCCTCTTGAATAATAAAGGTCTGAAAGTGCTAAATGTTTTGCCATCACTCAATGACCACGCTGCTGTTGTATTTTCTGTGTGAGATGGGGTGCCTGTTCCCCGGGGTGTGTGTGGCTACCTTGATGTTGTGATTCAGCTGTAGGTGAGATAAAGCTCTTGGCTCTCCCCAAATCACAGTGTCCTTAAGCACTTCCCACCCCTCTGCCTTGCCTGTGCTTAAATTCCAGCCCTGCTCTCCCAGGGAAGCTGTGACAGACTTGGAAGGGATATTTCTGCCCAGAAAGTTGCAAGATTGCCACATGCTCGAGGGAAAGGGTGTAATATTTTTTTCCTGTTGTGGCTTTAAGGGATGCAAAGGATGGAAGGGAGAAGGTATTTGGATTTTGCTTTATAAGAGAGGGTCCTGACAGGAGCAAAGTGATGGTTAAATCTCACAGGCTGAGAACTCTTTTTTTTTTACCTCTGAATGTTCCCTGTGCCTTATATTATTAAATTCCTGCCACAGTGTGAGCAACCTGATGAGTCTCTGTAATAAAAAATACTGATTTGAAACACCGACAATAAACCAGCCTGCAATGTTCCTCTGTTTCATCCCATCCTGGTGGGAGGGACTGCCCCCTCAACACCAGCCTCACACATGGGTTCAAGTGCCCACAGGGTCTCCCAGCCCCTAAAAGGTTCTGGTCCAAGGTAAGCTGAGGTGCTTCTGCCCATTCCAGCCCATCACTGTAAAGGGAATGGGGAATATTGGATGGGTAACATGAGCAGAGACGGGGTCAGTGCAGCAGCCAGCACAGACACTCACATGGCTCTCAGGCCTTTCATCAGCAATAAAATCCCTGGGAAAGGCAAAAAGGCACAACAGTAGGGGAAAACACCACCCCCATTTGCACGAGCTAAAAATAGCCAAGTTTCAAGAGCTCTGTCTCAGCTGTGAGGTCGCTGTTGAGAGCCCCTGTGGGATGTGCTGTGCTCCCAGCAGAGCTGTTGGGTCGGGTCCTGCACAGGGTCACTCCTGGCTGCAGAGCCCTGGGCAGATCCCACAGAACACTGACTTGGTATTGCCAAGGTGTTTGACTGCAGTGGGTAAGCTGTTGCCCAGAGGGGCCAGGTGAGGGTTTTCCACCCCTGCCTTGAAGCACAGCACCCATTCCACCTGGCCCCACTGCTTCCCAGGGCTATTAGCCAAAGGGGGGTTCTCAGTGGAGACACAGTGAATGCCTCCCCATTGTAGGACAGCTGCTACAAACAAAGGCCGACCTGACACAGAGAGGGGCACAACTGCAAGAGCCAGGTGGATGTGATCCACCTCCAAGCCTGGAGAGCTGTGGAGAGAAGGTTTGGGCAGGGGAGAGGACAGGAAGACAGGCAAGGGCTGGAGGAAATCAGCCATCCTGTGCAAACCTCCTTCCCACTCACTCCTCTCAGCCAGAAACCCTCACTCCACTCCCCCGTGAGATGCAACTCCATTCCTTCCAGCTCAGCCCCACTGCCAGTGCTGCAAGGGAAGGCTTTCCAGCCCTCCTCTCCCCTGCCTTCCCCTCTGGTGCAGAGTCAGCTCTAAGTCTCAGCAAGCTCAGGAAAGTCAGCAGGTTGCACCAGGAGAGATGGTTATCACAGTTCTGGAAGGTGCAGTGATCCATCTCCAAGGCCATGTCCCATCCCGTGGGACAACACTCGTGTCCCAGCAGTCTGGCAGAGCCCAAAGGAGCCAGCCCAGTGCTATAACAAAGTGCAGCTGCCCTGGCTTTAGCTGAGCACCAGAATGAGCTCAGGAGGTTGAAGCTGGGGCTCCCTTAACCCTTCAAAGGTCACAGCCTGAAGTATCAAGTGGCTGGAATTTCACTGCCTTGGAGCAAATGCCATACAAGGGGTTATGTCAGGACTTGAGGAATAAGCTGGCCTCTTTGAGCTTTCAGACCCAGACAGTCAGCAAGGGTGGAACAGAACAGCCCTTTCCCTGTTAGAGCTGAAATCGAGCCTTCCCGTGCCTGCACAGCAGTAAAGAAACTCTCCTGTACTTTCCGAGTGGAAATTCTGCCTGTGGTTTGTGCTGACTGAGGACACAGTTTGCAAACCTGAAAAAAAAAAACTGAAATAGAAAAAGAACAGACAGATCTGGATCCAAAACCAGCACCAGCCTGACCTGAGTGCCACAGTGCCCCTGCAGAGATGGTTCCTTTTGGTGCAGTTACTCACTGAGCCATGTCCTGCATTCGAGAGAGGAAAGATGGGGCAGACAAAGATTTCTGTAGAGATTTGTGCTGTCCTGCCTGTTTTCCCAACCCTTACTTTTGTAAGAGAAACAAACTGAGCCATAAACACTGCATTAAGGTTTGTGGCTTAAATGTACAAAATGCAGGTGATGGAAAAGTTGACCAGGCAGGGATCACCACGACTACCCCAGTGACACATCTGGAAACAGCCTGGGCTCAGAGTCTCATTGTCTGCAAGGGGTACCTGCATCTGGAGCTGCTTCTACTCTAGCTAACAGTGACACTGGAAACCCGTGAAATTAAATTTATCCTACAGAACAGAATCATGGACTCACAGAAAATTCTGAGTTGGAAGGGACCCACAAGGATCTCTGAGTCCAACTCCTGTGACAGGACAACCTCAAGAATTACACCACATGCCTGAGAGTGTTGTCCAAATGCTTATTGAAATCAGGCAGGCACTGTGGCCACTCTGCCCAACACTCTCTGGATACTTGATAGTATCCAACCTAAGCCTCCCCTGACACAGCTTCACATCTATTCCCTCAGGCTCCTTGTGTGAAGGCTGGCATTTCACACAGCTCAAGTCTCATCAGCTAAAGTCAGCCCTGCAAAGGAAGGTTGGCCCATGTAACTGAGGGTTAACTTTGCCCCGTGTTCAGGTACTCAGGGTGGTGGGGCTGATGGAGTTACCATTCCCAGTGGGAATCTCACCACAGGTCTCTCTCACAGCAGTTCAAGCATACCCAGAATTACTAAGGAGGGATCTTATCATGGGTCTGGCACAGAGTGTCCCCCAGTGCCAGGATCACCTCCACCCCTCTGCCCTGCTCCGGCTTAAGAGGCAGCCTCCAAACCGCCCATATCCACTGCAGAGCATCCTTTTGTCTTAAAATCTCATATATTTCAAAGACGGACGAATTCAGTAAAATCTCGCCCAACCTCCAGCGAAGAGAAAATGCCGGGGAAAACAATTCAAGGGACTCATCTCCCTGCGGCCGGCCTGGGGGGCGGGCAGAGGGGAAGGAAGCAAAAAGCAGACACACTTTTGTCT
>VWZU01004414.1:198602-278994 GCA_013397095.1 Sterrhoptilus dennistouni | reverse complement strand
TCAGAGCCCTGGTCCCTTTAGGGATATGTCCCCACCACGCTTGGCTATCGCATCCCACCGCGTCCCGCCACATCCCATCCCATCCTATCCCACCGTGTCCTGCCACATCCCATCCCATCCCATTCTATCCCACCGCGTCCCATCACATCCCACTGCGTCCCATCACGTCCTGTCCCGTCCCGTCCCGTCCCATTCGCTAAATCCTTTAGACACAAAGCTGTTGGAATTCTGGAAGTTTGGGTTTTGGGATATATAGTATATAGTAATGTGTGTGGGGAAAGATGGAGGGTTTGGGGCATTGTCTAAATCCTTCTTCTTCACCTTCTTCTTCATTCTTCCTCATGGGTTTGGGAGGTTTTCTTTAACTGGGCCTTGGGTGGTCATTATTGGGTCGAAACCATAAATAATATCGGTGTCATCTCATTATTGGGTATTTGGTGCTTAAATAACCTTGGGAAGAGTTAGCAGCACTCCATTTTACCTTGTTTCTCTAACTTGCTAGTTGGAGCTCACACCTTGTGAGTCTGTAAGGACATAAGAAATAATAAATATTCAATGCTGAACTCGAGAACCTACATTTCCTGTGTGTTATCCATCCTGACCTTGGCAGAGAAAAAGAAACCAGAACTGTAACACAAAGTAGTTGATCAAATCTGAGGCTAGTTTTGGCCACGGGGTCCACTCTGAACCTCATGATTCAATGGGAGGGTCTTCCTTACCCTTTGCACTCTTACCCTTTTGTGCCTCTGGTCTCCAAGAAAATCCTTTTAAGATGATTTTGGTCAATCTTCCTCCCTATGCTTCATCCACATAGGAAGTGATAGAGTGGATGGTGCTCATCAAACTCTGTTAAGTTGCAGTTTCACAAACTTACATTCAAACGAGCTTTTGCTGATACCTTTGTCAGTGACCCTTTCAGTGACCTAAGCCCCTCATTCATGACACCATCCCATCTCACCCAGAGGTGCCCAAGCCCCCCAGCCCTTCTGGAGCACAGAGCATTTTGCAGTCTAAAGGACTCACGGCTTATATGGGTTACAAGATTTGTGTTTTGCAGCTTGGTCTGTCTTTCCCAGTACCATTCCCTCTAATTTTTGAACCCACTGGCTGGTCTTAACTTGATTTGATGGGGCATAAAACCACAGCCATGGTGTTCCTTCAGGTGGCCTGAGGACAGAGAGAGGATGCAGACAGACAGACAGACAGACAGACAGGTACTTGAGTGCACAGTGATGCTGAATTCTAACAGGAGCTGGGCTTGGCCTGATGCTCTGGTGCCAAGGTAATTGCACAATAAGTAATTATTTTTGTCAGGGTTTATCCAGTTTCTGCACTGCCCATGGAGAACTTCCATTTCTTTCTATTTTATGTCCTGCCACATAAACCAGGGCCAATTCCCAACTGAGCTTATTTTTTGTGAGACTCAGTATTATGCTCCTAATCCAAGAAACTCTGATTCTGTGATTCTTGGGAAACAACTCGCCCCAGGACACATTTTTATGTGCATTCCCTACATTTTTCTTAATTTTATATTCCTTTTGATTGCTACTCCATCTGGATTCAAGAGACTGTACAAGTCTCTTGTTATTTCTTGTCCAAACACCTCACTGATCACCTTGACTGCCTGGGTTTTGGAGACTCTGCTGCAGTCAGCTCTGGGGCCGAAATTCTCCGTGCACAAAGCCAAGCCTGACCACAGCCTGATGTGACTGTCTGCGGCTGCCCAGGGCAGTTGTGCCACCACAACCATGCCTGGCAGGACAACTCCTGGTGGCTGGGGCTGTACCTGACACTCACAGGGCTTTTCACAGCCAGGAGCAGTGTAAAACCACCACAGGAGTCCTACACTGAGCATCCAGTGCTGACCAGCCATGTAATGCATTTTCTTCCCATGAAATGAGGGATTTCCTGGAAACTGGAGGCTCTTTCTCCCCCAACACTAATGTCCCCAGAAGAGCTGCTTCAGCTCACAAGTGCCTGAACTGGATGCAGTTTGGAAGCTGGGTTAATATCTGGGTCAAGTATCACCACTTGTTTGCTCTGCTCCTTCTCCCTGAAGCATCTGCTCCTGAGTGTAGAAATGAGTCAGGGCAGACCTTTGGGCTGACCCAGTCCTGCTCCTCTTCTGCACTAACCACACCTGCAATCATCCCTGTCTGCTTGGGCTTGAGGAGCACCATTCATCCTGCAGGATTCCTGTTGTTTCCTCCTGGTCATGGTGTCCTTAATGAAAACCTCACTTTATCTTCCATCAGATGCTTCCCCCATCACTTGTGAGCCAACTCCAGCTTTTAGCTCTGGTGCAGATTTTCATGCCCTTGAAAGAGCCGTTCCCTATTCTGAGCACTGCCCACATGCTGTCTGTTTGGGGAGCCTTTATCCTGCTCCACAGGAATAATTTCCTTTTTCCTTTACAGCTGGCTCATCCAGGAGTATTTTACTTAACATGTCTTGTTTGCATCCTTCTCCTTTGCTTGGCAGCTGGCATGGGATGAACTACCTGTGGCAGGAAGAAACATGCTGTAATAATCAGAGGGGAAATCTGGAGGGCTCCAGAGGTTTGCTCCTCTTCAGAGGCAGATGCCCATATCCCTTGCACATTAACCATAACACAGGGCCTGTGTATACAGATGTTCTCAAGCCAGTGCTGGCAAACTTCAACCCCTGGCCATGGAAACTCATTTCCCCTGAAGATCTTGGCATGGTGGACAGACTGGAAGAGGAATGAATTTCCCTCTGCATATGCAAAGGGCAAAAAAGGATGGGAGGAGAAGACCATCCTCCTCTCCTTGGCTGCCTCTGCCTAAAAACTGGCAGGGATGAAAGTGCTGCACCTAGAGCTCACAGCTACAAACCCCTGCTGTGCTGCCCACAGGGGCAGCCCTCCAGGAGGAGAGCCAAGGGTGGGAGCCCAGCAGCCTCCACAGCCCTCAGCACTGGGGGGCTCAGCCCAGTGCTCTCACACTGCTGTGTCCATCCCTTCTCCCACCACCCCCAGACCCCATCACCACCACACAGCTGCAGTGCCACAGCAATGACCCCTTGGTAGACCCAGTCATCCTACTCTGGATGGTTTCTCTCCACAAGGAGGCTCAATTCTGGCTTGAAAAGCCAAATGTTAAGTGAGGAGGAACTCCTTTGGAAAGGAGCTGGGCGGGAATGTCAGGGCACACCTTGCTGCTCCAGCAGCCAGCCCCCCTTCCACAGCCCCAAGCTCGGGGCTCTGCTGAGGGCTCCCCTTTTCCTCCACACTGGAGCTGTGGTTGGCTCCCCTGCTCCTTGCCTCCAGCTGTACCTCTAACATGTGTGGGCAAACCCAGGTTCCTGAACGCAGCTCGGTTCAAGGCAAAGGTGTTGGGGCACGTTCCCTTCGGGAGAGAAGGAATGATTGAATTGCTGGGGAAAGGCCAGCCTTGGACTGCCAAAGCTGAGAGAGGCCTGGCTTCCTCATCCAGCCCTGTCTGGGAAGGCTTGTGAATGGACCCAGGGAGGAGGCAGTGAGGGATGGAGTCAGCTCTGCTTGGCAGCCATAGGAAACAAGATGGAAAACACAGGAAACAAGATGGGGTTGAGACATGCCCCTGTTGCAAAAGGTTCCCTCTGTGAGGGGGCCAAAGGATCTCTGAAGAGAATGAATGAACCTGCCTTGGCATCCTTGCTTCTTTGTAAATGTTTCCTCTTTCCATCCAGGTGGGAGAGCAAAAATCTTCCCCTTCCACGCAGACTGAACCAAGACCACATGGCAGAGCCGTGCCTGACACACACGTGTGCACACCCACACACAGACAGGGGTTCTTGGGTTATCTGACAAGTTTCTACTTCTTCCATGTTCTGTTCCCTCTCTTGCTCCTCCCCGAGCTCAGCTCATCCTTGCACAGCTCCTTCCATCCCAGTGAGTTAAGCTGAGAGTAAAGCTGAGTCCAGGTGGTTCTGACTCTTCCCAGCCCCACAGGCACCACACCAGCCCCAGAGAGAACAGGAATGGGGCTTGTTAACCCAAGAGAGAACTCTTGGTGGGTGGGTGCCCCTGTATGGGAGTCATCCATTCAAACCCTGCTGCCAGCCAAACCCCATGTCCATCTCTGCACTCCCTCTCCCTTCCTCCATCCCATCCAGCCAAGCCAGCTCCTCGGGGACACAGCTGCCCCCAAACTGGTCCCCACACACAGCTGGAGAGCTTTTCTGAGCTACTCTAAGTACCCCAGGATCCCTTTGTTCTGCCCACTTTCCATCCTGCCTTCTCCAGAACCCAGCAGACTTCCCAGGAAATGCTGGAAGGGATTTTCTGCCTCTCTGTGCTGGGATTTCCGGGACTCAGAGAAACCACCTACGTATTTCCAAATCTTAATCACCAGAGACGTGCCACAGCCAGCAGCCACCCCAGCACTACCCCCATCCCTCTGGAGTGAAGTCAACCTTCCCCCAGAGCTAAACAGGAGGCTCTGCTCCCCACCTTCTTGGCAAGTCCATTGCTCACCCACAGGGGAATATCAGCCTTCATCCTCCTGGCCTCATCAGTCTCTCCCTCCCCTCTCAGCCTCAGGTGTTGGGAAAGAGCAGGCACTGACCTCTCAGCACGTTTTCCTACCAGGACCCTGCCTGTGACCTTTGCCTAGAGACCTGCAGAGGAGAAAAGTTGAAAAACATGAGCACAAATTGAAGGGTCTCAGCTTTCCAGCTGAGTTGATTCATGTGCAGGCACCCCAGGAATGGGATTAGCTGTGGGGTTCAGCTCTTATCTGAGTACTTTTAGCTTGACCCTTTGTTGCTGAAGCAGAGATGGTTAGATTTCTTGTAGATTATTTAGGGTATCAGAAGTAGCCTGGCAACAACATTTTTCTTCCTTGCAGAACTCAGAATTAAGCCATGTGCTGCTTTGGGAGTGGTGAAACAATGATCACACAGGTGATCATTGAAAAAAACTACCCAAAACCTCCACTGACCCCTCTACTCATTGCCAGGTTTTTGCTCATTTCCAGTGCCTCCCCTTTCTCCTGACTCCAATGATAACAAGCATGATTCCAGCACTGGGAGGCATTGATGGACCAAGTTCTTCATCCTTTTATTTATTTCTCATCCACCCACACGTGGCCGGGCTTTGATTCCCTGAAGGATCAGCCCCTCAGCCTTCTTGGAGACTCATTTACAGCAAAAACCAGCACAGATGCCCTCAGCAGGGTTGAACTGTTTGTGGGAGGGAGTGCTGATTTTTTGGTGGGAATCCAATGAATGATCTCATCCTAGAAAGGAAGCCAGAAATCACCATCTCCACCGGGCAACTCATGGTGTTCACTGTCACTGTCAAGTGCACAGACCACCCCATGCTCTCTGCAGATGGTCTGTCATGCCTCTCCACCCCTCAGTCCCACCATCCCCTCCACCTCCACATTCTTCAGCTTTGATTTGTTGGCAGGAATAGTCAAGACTGCTGTCATGGCTGTGACTGCTATCAGAGCCACTCTGCCACCAAATACCAACTGGACATCAGGCAAGCTGACCAAAAAGTAGAAGAAACAAACTTCATTGTCAAGAGTAGCAGAACAAACCCTGAAGAAGGGTGGCACAAGCAAGCAGTCTGTCTGATAAGGGCTGGGATGGCACATGTGGTGTGGTGAATGCTGCTGGGCCAGAGGCAGATCGTGTCTCCCTGCAACAGCCCCATTCCTGCGCTGTCCCTTCCCCATTTCCCTGCTCTCGTGATGGCAGGGCAGCCTGGCCATCATCCACAGAGCTGGGGGCTGTTCTGCAATCCAGGTGTTGTCCCAGTCACCTCTTCTTTCCCCCGTTGTGGCAGTCCCTTAGCAGGTCCAGGCAGCAGCACATCCATGGCTGGGGCAGCACGGTTCTGGTGAAGCCCTCAGGATGTCTCTTCTCAGCTCTAGGAGGAGGCCAGCAATGCAACCACTGCTCTGCACCATTCACTGCTTGCATTTCTCACCTGAGCCCCCCTCCTGCCTCTAAGCCCTTTCCTGTCTGCCTCCCAGTTTGTTTTCCAAAAAGGGGGTACAGGTTCTGTTTTTGAGACTTAGGAGCCTTCCAGCTCCCCTGATGGTCACTCAGCCTCCACCCATCATGCAGCCACAGCTCTACCTTAGACCAAGCCCTCAAGCTTTGGCTTGCTGACACAGCCTGCTCAGCTCCTGGAAACGAGGAGAGGGAGCACTCTGCCAAGGTCACAGAGAGGGTAGGGAAGGCATGTGGTTTGTGCATGTCCACAGACACTCATTGCAACGTTCCCACTGCCAGCAGGTCAAAGGCTCAGACTGTATGGGAAGAGATCCCTCCTCAAGGTCACTCCCTGATCTACAGCAGGGATGTTCTGTGGTGGAGTGGAGCCCTCCTGGCCCATCTGCCTCTCACACATGTCCATCCTCTTAGAGAGATCTCATCTTTGTTCTCTATCCCACTGTGACATCTTTTCCCTACTCTGTGTGTCTCCATACAGTCCTCCAGATCTCTGGCTCTTCCTTCCCAACTATACCATATTCACCATCTTAATTCTGCATTCCAGAGACTCTTGCCACAGCCACCCATTTCACACATCTCATCTAAGTATTTTTGCTCTATTTATGTCACTCACCAGCACATCCCTCACTGGCTCCACTTCCCTTCCCAGCTCCCCAAAATCCACCTCCACCCCCCTTCAGTCTGCTCTCAAGTGTATTCTGTGCCCACCTCCACCCACAGCTTCCGACAGCACTGCCTACCCCACACGTGGCTTTCCCTGCCCACCTTCAGCCCTCCCATCTTCAAGCTTTCAAAGAGGGCATGGAGCCATCAGAAAAGGTTCTGCCCTTTTGGAGAGAAATCAGCCTGACCCAGATCCCCTTCCATAAGCCAGTCAGAGGGAGAGGTGCTTTGGATGGGTGCCTCCCTTTGGTGGGAGGAATTGGGGTCCACAGGCAATGGGTTTTGGTTTCCTGGGCTGGAAAGCCCTGTGGGACCTCCTACCCTCCCTGCCTGTCAGCCACTCTTTCCAGATAGCCCAGGGTACCCTCTGCTGAATGTGGTGCAGCTCCTTCTCTTTGTTTCTTTTCCAAACTTTGCAGTACCTTTGTTCCCTGCAGATTTCAAATTGCTGAAAGATTTATAAGACCGCAGTAAATCACAAGATGCAACACCCAAACAGGGGCTTTAATTATCATCACAAAGGTATTAAACATACATCCAAAAAGAGAGGGGGACTGCTCATCTCTCTGTGGGTATAATTCCCTGTTGATGTGTTTGGGTACATCTCTTCCCCCTCACCCTGCATATTTGTATACCAGTGGATGAATTCACCTTTGAAGGCTTTACAAGAATGTGTAATCTCTGCCTTTTATGTGCTTCCATATCTTTTCTCATCTCGATTACCAGGCCTCCCCTTCAGTCATGTTCATGTTATGCCATGAAAGGCATCTGTGCACATACATGGAGAGGAGCATAAACTGCTGTTTACTACCTCCAGACATATTTCCACATAAATACATTCTGCATCAACAGCTGCTTTTGCACCTTACAGAGATGTTTTGACACATGTGTGTGTTAAGTGTTTATCCCGTGTCCCTAAAACCACTTGTTTCTGTACATGCACAACTTTGGCATGGTTTTCTCCACTGCTGGTGTCATATCCTTGGATCAGCACCATTCCCCACTAACCTGCTCCAGCCTCTGCATCCTGGCTGCCCAGCAGAAGAGAAAGCAGAGATGTGAAGACCTGGTGTATTTTACAGGTCACTTGTTTTATTTACAACACCTACCTTAGGTTAGCCTAAGATGCCCAACCAGCTTTGAAGGCAAACCCTTGATCCTAAAAACACCCAAATGTCTGTGTTCTTCCCCTTGGAATTAACTCTGCCTTCAGAGCTGGCTCTCATCAAAGGCCCTGGCAGAGAACAGCTTCCCCCACCTTCAGTTTACTGTCTCCTGAGCCCCACACAGGTCCACATGTCTCTTTAAGAATAAAAACACACTCAGGAAGGTTGACTCCTCTGTGGAACACCACAACCTGTGGTCACTTTGCCTTTACCCTCTGTTTATGCAGTCCTTACATGCAAAAATCCACCACAGAAAAGGACATTGGCCAGGTACATCCATGTGAGGAGTTCACAGGGATTTGTCCATCTGGCACTCACATGCCTGCTGAAAACCCTTGCTCCCACTGCCTTGCTGGTCCATTCCTGTATAAACAAGAGTAAGCTGTGGCCGTCCTGTTGTTGTTTCCACATTCCCTACAGCCATTCTGCCCTCTGGTAATTTTGGACAGAAGCACTTGGGAAATTATAAACCACAGGGTAATATAGAGAGCCCTTTCAGTGCTGCTGGCAGTCAGGCTTTCTTTTCCCCATCCTTAGTGAGTTCAGGTATGAAGAGAAAGGAGATAAATCAGAGATACCAGAACTCGTGAGGATCCACATACTCTCCTGTTCTGCCAGGAAACAAAGAGCAGAAGAATGTCAAATCCTGCAGCCAGGAAGCAAATGTCCCTGCTGTGCACTGTGGGGCTCATGTCCATGCACACACTCTCTGCTGGACACACTGGGCCACATTTGGAGCCAGCCTGGCCAGCAGGCACACCAGCTGCCACAGGAAGCCTTCTGGCCTGCCCCACTCTCCAGGAGCATTGCAAGCTTTGGCTCAAGGCACATATTTTGTGAACCAGGACCTGCCACTCACTTTACACCAGCCTTGGCACTTCTGCTGATGGATGTCCTTTTTCCCAGGACTCACAGCCAGAGTCACAGTGCATGCACAGCACAGTCACTAAGCACCTGCTTCACCCCTGAAACTGCATCTCCCCAGAGGAGAGCACAGCCCAGCAGGTCATTTCTGTTCACCTTAAACCCCTTGGATTTAGTGGTTTGAAGCCACCCTGAACAAGGCCCATCAGGGGTTCACTCAGAACAAGTGGGCAGCTGATGGCTCGTCCCCTCCCCTGAGGATTCAGTCACAAGCACTGATACCTCACAGGCCCTTGGTGCAAGAGCTGCAAAGGCTGATCTGACCTGCCCTGGGATGGGCTCCTGAGGGCCCTGAGAAAACTGTGCATAGCCAGGGGCTTTGGCTCTCCCCCTTCCAGCTCTGCATGCCCCAGGCTTCCCTGTACCCAGCCCAGGGAGCTCCACAGGTGCCCACAGAGTCCAACTCCACTGCACTTCCCTGCACGGCTCTGCCCTTTCCCATCTGCTCCAGAGCTACATTCCCTCCTAATCCCTTTATAATTTCTCCCATTAACACAACACGCTGCTTCTGCAGAAGGAAATCCTTTCCAAGCACCTAACAAAGCTATGCCCCATAATTTTCTATTCATCTGGGAATCCTGCACGTTGCTGAAATACACCAAGCTGTGCTAAGGACTGGCAGGGAGCACACCGTGGTGTCTAAAGTAGAATTTCCTCTATAACCAGCTTAGGGAGCATTAGGAGCATATTAATAGTAATCTGGGCCTAGTTAAGGATCAGCCAGTGCAGATCCACATCAGAACACCTCACACTGCCACACTCCCCAGCAGCAGCAGCAGCAGCAGCAGCAGCAGCAGCAGCAGCAGCAGAGACATTGACATGTGTGTTCCCAGCTGCAGCCAGCCTGGCCTCCTCACACCCTGGGGCTGCAAACATGAAGTTCTCCAGACTTAAAACTGGATGGAACGCTTGGCCCCAAGCTTATCTGAGAGCAGACCTGTGTCTGGAGTGGCTCCTGTGCCTTTGCCCAGCTTTGAACAATGTTAAATGAAGGGACAAGCAGTGGCAGATGGATGCAGAGAGAAGCACCTCAACCAGCTGGGTGTATTTTGTGACAACAGAGGAAAAGAGAGGGAGCAGGATCTGTCTCCTGAGCACATTAAGCAGCAAATTGTGCCCCTCATCATGCTCCTACAGTGCTGTTCAAGCTGATCTCAGGCAAGCAGAGCCCCAGCTCTGCTGAGGCACAGGGACACCTGAAGAATTACCCCTCCCTGCTTGTGCAACACTGGTGTGATTTGCATTACAGCAAACTATTGCCCAACAATCATATTTAGGCTGCTCACAGTCATCCTTTGTACACACACACCAAGCCATGTCAGTATTGGCCAATATTTGTTAGATCTCAAGCATCCATCTGCCTGCCTGCATCTCTGCAACAGTTGAGCTGCAGCAAACCAGGGACTTTACCCCTCTGATTTGACACTGAGGATGCCCAAGCTGCTCACCTGCAGTTTATTTATTTGCCATTAAATAAAACCCTAACAGCAAGAAAATGCAACTGAAGTGAGATGTCTCCAGATACCAGGGAGAGCCCCTCAGAAAGCAGAATGACCCCAGTGGTCAGCTCAGCCACCTGAAACACAGACATCCCCTCCAGAGCCTGGTGTGTGAACCCTTAGGTTAATTCCCTACAAATTCCCTAAGAGAAGCCACCTAATGCCTGATGACTTCTCCTAAAACTCAGTGTCAAATCACCACCCTCAGCCCCAAGGGACAGTAATGCCACACAACATTCACTTTTTAGTGAAGCTCCATGGCACTGAAACCTCCCTACAGAACCAAGGAGAGAAGGGGTGCACCAGACTCCGGAGAGGTGGGGGATGCTGAATGGGAAGATGATATATGCCAACATACCAGCCTAGGCTTTAAACCTCAGCCTGGGGTGCTCTGGTGCCCTGACAGCCCCTTTGCTGCCCAGTGCCCTCCACAGAGCCCGTTTGCTGCCATTTATCCGAGTACAAGTCAGCCAGGCACAGCCCTCATTGTGAGAGGAGGGACATCGGTTTTACAGCAGAGCTTTCTTCAGGTATCTCAATGATGGCCGGGAAATAAAGCCCGGCGAGAGCTTCTCGCTCTGGGTGGCACCCACCGGAGATAATTGCTGCTGGATACTTGCCTGGGGCTAGGGAGAAGTTCCTACATCAGCACGGAGCTGCTACCCCTGCTCCTTCAGCTCCACATCTTCCCCTTCCAGCCCGCACCGGGGGAAATTCAGCCACAGGGTGAGGTGGCTGTGAGGGTGTCCAGCAGCAGGGCGGGGTGGGATGGGTTAAACCGCAGTGCCAGCAGAGGAGCCCACCTCCCACTCCCCTTCCCGGTGGCTCCTGCCTTTTCCCGCTCCCCCCAGACGAGTTCTGGTTTGTCCTGAGGTTTGCTTCTTGCTCGCCCTGTTTATATGAACGATAATTTTGGATGTGGTAATGGCAGAACTGTAGCAACATGCCTCCCTCCCACCCCCCTTTCTCCATCGGCAGTGTGAGGCACCAGTGCTGTGGCCCAGATGTTTTGGGGCCATTGGGAAGGACCAAGCTCCTCACCACTCACCTCCCAGCCTCCTGCTGACTTCCTTTTCTAACCCCAGGTCCTGTTAACAGACCTCAGACCCATCCTGGCCAGTGCTGTGGTGTGTCCTTTAAAACCTTCCCACAGGCTGCCATGCTCCCACCACCCTCATTGCAGTAGCAGGGGTGGAAACAGCTCTGGGTTTCACCTGATTTATTCCATATGCCTTCTATGGGCCTGCCCCACACACGTCTAATAAATCATGAACCAGATCCTCTCAGAATAATATTAATAGCCGTGTTTATAGTCAGCAGTGTGCAGGAAATTCCCTCCGCACACCTATCACTGTCAGGCTTATCACTGAACTTTCAGGGGCTGCATTTTTATTCTTGATTCCTGTGCCAGAAATACATGAGCTGCAGGTCCCTCACCTTGCCCCAGAGATGTGTATCTGAGATCCATCCCCTGCAGTTATTGATGGTGTGAATTACCACAGCACCTTGCAGCCCTTGTCCTGGGGTGCCTCAGCACCAGGCACCTGCACGTGTCTGCCAGCAGCAACAGCACCAAGGAGGTGCCTCAAGGATGTGACACCATCAGGGTGAGGTTCCCTTTTGCCCAAGACCACGAGGGAACAACCCCATTGCTTGGTATCAAATAAGGGATGCATTGATGGGTGGGATAAGCCATGATACATCCTGAGAATGAAGGCAATAAGCAGTCTGATGTGATGCAGGATGAATGCAGCCATGCTGTCCTTTAGGGACCTGTTTCCACATCAGACACAGTTTTGCTGCTGTGCAGGTCACTCCTTGGGTACACTGAATGGAGCCAGCAGCAAGGCCCAACAATCCTGGGCAATATTCCCAGCAGAAAATTCAAGTCAGAGTCACAGCCAAGCACAGAGCAGGTCTACAGAGAACCCCAAGCAGGATGTCTGTGGTCCCCAACATCTGGTCTTGCCCTTTCTGGGTGCAGCAGACATTCCAGTGACTGGCCAGAGTTGCTCTGACCTGTTAGGGACATATTTTTGCAAATCCCATCTAAACAGATGCTCACCAGGCTTACCCACCACATTAGCTTTTTGGGGAGCCGAAAGCAGCCTTACTCTCAGCTCCTAATTCTGTTCTCCCAGGACCAGGTAGTGCAAAGAGGATTTTGCTCCAAGTGAGTAATGCTCATCATGCTACAGAGTGCACCAAAAGCAGACAGGTCAAAGAGGAAGACTCACCAACTGTCTTTCTTTTAAAACTGGTGTCATTGCCACAAGTTGTTTTTATTGTAGTTCTTCAATTAGATGCTCTTAACTGCTCTGAGCCAGTGGACAGCAAACGCAGACCACAGCAAATGAAACAGAAAGAACACAAGGAGAGTTTGCCCTATCCACACAAAATGCCACCCACTGCCTGTGGGAGACGACAGCTGGGCAGGCAGGATGGCCCTGCACCAGCTCCCCCACTTGGCAAATCCCCAGCCTCCCGCTCCAGCAAGAGCCTGTGGGAACTGGCACAGAGATCAGCCCAGTATCAGCTCAGTGCATGACACAGCCACGTCCCCTCTGCAGTGGCTGTGTCCCAGCTTGCCCGGAGCACCAGCAGAGAACGAGCCACCAGGCTTGGGACAAGCAGCAGCCCCTGCAGCCAGCACAGGGGAGGCTGGGCTGCTCTCTGCTGCGGAGCTGGCAGCCACCAGAGAGCCTTGCAAGGCTCTACAAGAGCAGCCAAGCACTCCATCCCCACTTGATTCTTCTTCTGCAAAACCTGTGTGTTTCATTGCACAGCCCCAGTCCCAAGTGCAGGAGGAAGGTTGCCCACACTCCTCCTCTCTTCCCATTCCCCTTCCTGCTCGCAGCAGGCAGGGCTGGGTAAGCCACTCCTGGGTGATTCACTCCCCAGCAGGCAGAAATGCTTTCATGGATACACACAGCTGGGCACAGGGAAAAGGCTCAAGTCCTCTGATCCCGGCTGAATCACTGTGCTCCTGCATGCAGGGACAGGGCTCCCACTGAGGTCGTGGCCAGGTGAGTATTGCAACAGTACGACGTGACTCACCGGCAGAGAAAAATGCCATTTGGGGTAGGAGTGGGGAACGGGGGAGGAGAGGAGCCCGCCGGGGCACAAACCGGGGGTGGAAGGCACGGAAACACCCAGGTCTGTCTCCGGGCGAGGAGGAGAAGAAACCCCTGCAGAGCAGTGAGAGGGCTCAGGGAATGGTGTGGGGAGAACGAGCCCACCCCAAGAGCCACGGGCTCCTCAGCAGTGGCTTCTGCATCCTGGCCCTGCCTGAGTTCAAGTGGAAAAGATCCTCACTCAGCCATGGGAGTTTTCCTCTTTTTGTTTCAGGACAGGATCTATCCACACAAGCCCCCATATGAACAGGATTGTCACAAGAGGTTTGGGCTGGATGATGCCAGGTGCACTTTGCTGAATTCTGCCGTGGAGTCAGACTCTCACACCAGACAGTGGCACTGCCAGGCCCTGGGAAAACCAACCCATGGGACTGTTCCTCCCCTCCCCAGACCCTGGGGCAGCAAGACCTGCACCTGTGCCCCAGCAGTGAGCCAGTGTCCCCAGCACTCCGAGGCCTCCATGGGCACTGCTTTGGGTAATTCCAGTGGCATGCCCTGCACCTGCCCTACAGGGTAACAGGCTTTTTCCCACACCCATGTTTTCTTGCCTGTCCCTGAAGGCAAGGCAGCCTTGATCAGCATTTCCATGTTGTGTTGAAACAAGACACAAACTCTCTCCAGTCAACTGTCCTAACAGCCTTGCCAGGGGCAGAAGGAAAATGAGAAGAGTTTCCCGGTAAGGTGACAAGACTTTCCTAATTCCTGCTAGGAAATGCACGTCCCTAGTCCAGGACACAGCCTCATCCCTACTTGCAAGGGAAGGGTATTGGCAGAGAGCAGCCATGCTGAGTTGACAAATCATGATGGAAAGCTTCACCCTCCTGCATCCCCTCAAGCCAGCTGGATTTCCCCCTGGGGACTGAAGAGGGAGGGAAACAGGGCACCAAGAGCCACCCACACCCAGAGCAGCAGAGGGGCTCCCTCATCTCCCTCTAGTGACCACAGTCCTTGGAGGATTTCAGGTTAATTAAGCTGGATCATTAGCTCAAGCTGCAGCCCCGCTGGTTCATGGAGCCCTGGGACCTATTGTCCTAGAGGGCAGAGCCCACAGCATCCCCAGAGCAGTGTCCCCAGAGTGGTGGCAGTGTTTATGTATATGACAACAGCATGTCAGAGCAGGGGTACAGAGCCAGAGGCCTGTTGTGCAACATGCTGTTCAAATGGAGAACTACAAAAAAAAAGATAATACCTATCTATATAAATAAACCAGGCACATCTCCATTGGGAATTTCTGAAAACAAAATAATAAAACAAAAAAATCATCAGCCTTTGGGATGCAAAGCAGCTAGGCCTGGAGAGCAGCTAAGAATTGTTATTAAATAAATTAATTAGCTCAGCAGAGCCCGCCAGGTACTGAACACTTTCCACTTCCAAGCAGGTAAATGAGTCCGTGGGAACAGAGGCTGCTCCACGCCTGCCAGGCAGCACAAGCTGCATTTTAATGTTCATGCAATTTCTGCAGCTCTGCCCCTGGAAGTGGCACTCTGGGTGCTGTGTGTCCCCCAGGAGGGACCAAAGAACCCTCCAAATGTCAGAGACTGCAGCCACCTTCCTGTGTGCCCCGATGCAGAAGGGGATTGTGCAAAGGGCTGCCTGTGCCCAGCACTGCCCAGAGCCTTTCCTGCTGGGATGCAGCAGGTCTGGAGCCAGGGCTGGGAGTGGCACTGAGCAGGGCTGGGGGGGTGAGGAGTGCTGAGCATCACCTCAGAGAGCACAGCCCCGTGCTTTGCATCACCAAGGGCTGCTGCAGGCAGGATGCCTTTGATCCCCTCCCCAGCCCAATCTCGCTGCCTTTAAACACCAACTTTGATCACCCTAGGGTCTGGCAGGAGCAGGCTGAGTAAACTCCTCTGCCATTGGCACGGGCCGGGCTGGCAGCAGGTGACAGGGCAGCACTGCCCTCCCTGCCAGGGCCGCAGGTGGGAGCTTGGCTTTGATCCTGAGCAGGAGGTGACCCAGGGCCAGGCTGGGGTCAGAGCACACTGAGAAGAGGCAAAGGAAGAAGAAAACGGGAGCTGGGAAGGAAAGGTGGAAGTGGTAGCCATGAGCTCTCCTTCCTTCCATTCTTCCTCCAGGGCAAGTCCAGTTGCAATGACCCTTCCTGCATCTCCCACTCCAAATGTTCTGCATCAGAAGGTGAACAAATCCCTGTCCTGCATCAGCTTTGCTAAAACTGAGAATTTCAAGGGGACTGTAGGCACCAGAAGTGCTCAAGCCTCCCTTCCAGGGAAGTGGGGAGTTAGATCTCTGTTTTAAGAGGAAGTTCACAATTACAGCACAAGTCGTTACTGGAAAACAAAATTCCCTGGCATGTTGCAAATAAAATCTGAATTCCCCAGTCTGGGGTTCAAGACAGCCCACAGTCTTCATTCCAGGACCCATTTGAAAGATAAAATGATATTTATGATGGCGGAGACAGATAAAAGTTGATCGGGGAAAAACTCTGGGAGGGCATTTCCAGCAATGACTATTATATCCAAAACAGCACAAGATTCACTTGC
The DNA here is from genome assembly GCA_013397095.1 of Sterrhoptilus dennistouni. Classification (NCBI taxonomy): domain Eukaryota; kingdom Metazoa; phylum Chordata; class Aves; order Passeriformes; family Zosteropidae; genus Sterrhoptilus; species Sterrhoptilus dennistouni. The sequence continues at coordinate 263,140 of VWZU01004414.1, read as the reverse complement.
AAAAATAAGCCCACAGTGCTGAAAGCTCCTGAAATTAAATCCCTGTGCACACCCTCCCCCGTAATCTGAGCAGCACTATTGCAATCAGCTCCAGAGAGCAGGACCATGCTGCCTCTCCCTCTCCTTGGGGAAAGAGAGTTGTTAAGTCACTGAGAATCTTTGAACACCCCTTATTTTCCACCATGGGTGACAGCAGCTGTGTCCAGGGCATTCCAGGGTATCCAGCTGCTGCAGCACACCAGGACGGGGGTCTCTGCTTTGATTCCAGCTCTGAGGGACCAGGACTGATCCACAAAGCAGCAGTCAGTGCTCTCCCCACCCAGCAATGGATGCTCATTCAGGTTGATTCCTTAATGGACCCTGATTCCCACCCTGGATCAGCCCTCAGCATTCCCCATGGGGGCTGTCCTAAGAACAGAGCACAAACCCAACCTTCCAAGCACTCCAGCCTGCCCATACAGATGTGCCTGCCCATACAGATATGTCTCCCCATAAAGATGTGTGTCCCCATCTAAGCACACCACCTGCCCTTTCCTCCCAGCCTCCTCCAGAGTCACAACAAGCCCCAGAAGCTCCCCAGGGGGCTGCAGAAGCATCTCATGTCACCCCACAGTTCAGCAATCTACAGAATTGCCACGAGTTGGGCAGGATTAGGCAGAGCTTCTGCCAGGCTGAGCTGCCCAGGGAGGACAGATTATTCCTGCCAGGAGCCAAGTCTCTGAAAAGGGACATTGTTTCAAGGATGATTTGCTGTTTCCCTCTCTCTCTCTCTCACACACAGATCTGTAGCTCCAATCTGGCTTTTTTGCGAGGCACCTGCTGCCACCTGTGGTCAGCGACGAGACCAGAGAGGGATAAGAAAATGAAGGAGGGAGCAAAAGCCAGGTTGGTCAAACCCAGGATGCTCTGTTGAGGGGCTGAGCTCTGCCTGGGTGCTCAGCCTTGCCCAAGCCCAGCTGCTCCAGGTGCTGCACAGTGATCTGAGGGCACCCCAGAGCAGAAGATGCTCTGCTCCCCTCTCAGGCCAAACCCTGGCTCCCATCCCCATAGCCCTGCCATGCCCAGGAGCCACAAGTCCCTTGCTGCAGGGAACAGGTTGCAATACCTCAGTGCCCTCCCCAGCCCATCATGGCTCGGGCTGTGCTGGCAGCTGGGCAGGGGCAGTGTTGGAAGGCTGACCTCAGGCCCTGCAGGAGCTGGGCTGGGAGGGCACTGCACCCTGTCCTGGCCTCCTCCTGCAGCCAAACCTGTGTGAGCCACAGGGACCAGGGCACGGGGCAACCTCCGCCTCAGCTGCCTGGGGATGTGGGGTCTGATTTCAGGGGCCACAGAGCAGCAAACCCACATCCCAAACACAGTCCCTCTGTCAAGCCACCAGCCTTCCCCAGGAGAAGGCAGGAGCCCAGAGCTGGTCTCACATTCTCTGGTTGCAGAGCTCTGTTCTTATTTCTCTGTGCTCTGTGAGATCCCCTGCAGCCCCTGCCCATGGCAGCACTTCCCTCCACTCCTCAGCACAGCTTGCCCTTGTCCTTCTCCTGCTCCAAAGCCAGCACTCCAGCCTGGCTTTGGTCACACCGATCTGAAAAATGCAATCCCTTCTATTGACCTTAACCTTATTCTTAACCTCCAGCCTGCCTCCCCTTTATCAGGCAGCAAACTCTCTACCTGCACATTCTCCTTGTTCCCTTTTTCTGCCAGCACAGTCCCTGCCCAGATGTGATGCAGGCAGACCCACACCAACCTGACCTCTAAACTTTGGGAACTCCAATTAAAATGGGCCTGACAAATAAACCAGCCTCCCAGGTTTACTTTTAAACTCAATGCAAATGAATGCAGAGGACATTTTGCAAAACTCAACATTGCCTCCTGCTGCAGCACTTTAAAACCAAAAACAAAAGAAACCCCTGGATTGTGGGATGGCTCAGTACCAGGTTTGGTCCGTGGGTCAAACATGCAGCCAAAGAGGATGGAGAATGCCTTTGGAGGTCTTTGCAAAGTTCCTGCAAAGCACTTAGTGGGAGGATTTGCATCTGCTGAGCAAAGACCTGTGCCTGGGGCTGTGCCCCCAAGACCCAGTGGTCTCAGTGGTCGGGGTTGCTCAAGCCCCAGGGTTCACCCACCCTGCTGGGAATGGGGCAGGAGTGCTGGGTGGGGGAGTCATGTTCACACCCCGGCTCCCTCCAAAACACTCACGGATGGTTTGGAGCAGGATGCCAGAACCACCCATCATCATACTTCACTTTTTTCCTTTAGTCTTTGCCTTAATCCTTTAATGAATTAAGTGGAGCAATTAAGCAGGATTTTTATTTCTTTTTAAAGTGAACGCACATGAAAATGGAGATGGGTATTTTTGCCGTTTGAACACTCAGTATGATAATTAATGCAAAGCCCCTCAGCTTTGGGGATTCTCCACACCTCTCACCCAGGCCTTTTTCTGTTTATCTTTCTGGCAGGCTGCCTCTCATACTTATTCCAACAAATGTTGTCCCCTCCTCTTGCTCAGGCTATGCCTGAACTGCACAGATCAGGGGAGGAGGGAAGGGTGGATACTCAGAGCTGCTTCAGGGCAAAAGCCCCAACCAAGAATCAGGGGTGGAGAATGCTGCCATAGCAGAAAATGGAGAAACCTCCTTCCTGGGGAAACTCAGAGGGGACCAACCTTGCTATCCAGCAATGTGTCCAGACCTCACCTCAGGCATAGCTGGTGCCCAGCTCACTGGGGAAGGGTTTGCTGGACAAGGTGATGAGTGAAGTGCCTTCCCCAACCCTGACAAAACAGAAGGTTTGGCTCTGCAAAGGAGGCTGGATGGGCTCACCGTCCAAGGCAGCATTTCCATATCCTGCATCTTCTGGCCCCACCAAACCTTCCAGTCCTCAGGTCCCTGCTCCCTTCCTCTGCTTCCCCTCATCCATCTACTCCATTTGGCTTAAAATATTTGCAAGTATGGCTGAACATCTCCATGCTTCAGTGTCCCCCCACCCAGTGAAAAGGAGGTTAGCAGATGCCCGTTTCCCTGGAAGGATGCAGGCACTGGAAGATGACAGACATTTGAGGGATGCTGTGGGCCCAAGTTAACATAGCAGAGGCCCTTCCACTCTTGTTCTCAGCACACACTTTTTACCAAGAAGACTGTCAGCCCTACACACATCATTACCCCTCATCCCAGGAATGAAGGGAAGGAGTCTGGGGCTGATACAGATCAGAGCAGCATAACTCCAAAGGTAAATTTCTCTGATATTTCTCCAAATGGTTGGACAAAGTGCTGCAAGGACAGGCAAAGTCTTACTGTAGCTCCATGAGGTGTTACCAAACATGGCTCACTTGAAAGCAGGCAGTGAATCCCACAAAGATCATCCCAGCTGGGCTGGATGGTGTCCCACAGCACTAGGATTTGCTGTTTGGGAATGCCTCTGCAACCTGCATTTCTTCCATTTTTCACTCCTTTTTTTCTTTCAATTTATTTTAAACTTCTTCCTTTTTTCATCAAAATACATTTCCTGACACAAAATAGTCTTGGTAAATGTTCTCTGACTCACTGAACTGCCCAAACAGATCTTCTGCCTCCACAGGAACTGGACCATCCTGTTTGTGGGTACAACAGCCACCCCCAGCCGTGTGCCGAGGGCTGAGGAAAGCTGTTGCCATTGTGAAACACTCCCTGCCAGATGTGGGCAAGCCCTCCCTCACATCTGGAGAGCAGTCAGACATTTTGAATTTCTCTCTCAATTGTTTATTTCCTTGTCCCTGAGCAGGACAAGCCTTGGAGATGAGGCTCTTTGCCCCTTTCAGCAAAGCAGTTCACCAGCTTTTTTTTTTCCTGTAGGACTGTGGTTTTGCAAACCCAGAAGGAAGACAATAATACCCCCTGAAAAGTAGCTTCAGTGTTGGGAGAGAAGTCTGTCTCCTCTCTTTTGCTAGCTTGTGAGAAATCAGTGGAATTTTGGACAGGGGATTTGTCCAGTAGTACAAATTCATGGAGGTTTGGGCTGCTGGTACTGTGTCCCTTGGTGGCCATTGCCCTTTGCAGCACACCTGAGACCCAACCTTCTTCCATTCCAAGGCACAGAGCACTGCAGAGGTTGCAAATCCTGTGGTGATCATGGCCAAACATAGCAGTCAATAAAGCTGTTGACCTTTGCTTGGTTGTCCAGTCAGGCAAAGGAAACAATTTTCCCCTCAGGCTCCTGTACTAGATGCTTCAGAAATTAGGGAGATTGCTCCCATAACATCCCTGGGAAATCTATGGGATTTCCATCCATCAATATTTTGCAGTCTGAGACAGTAGCAACATCTCCTGCTACACTGGTACAAGCCCAGACACTGTGCTCTGGCTTCCTGTAAACAAAAGCTGTTCAGCTCTAAATTCTCCTTTTGGCTCAGGCTCCCCTGGTTCAGTGAGGATGGTATGGAGATAATCATCACAGGGATTGTGTTCCTGGTACAAGGCTCCGTTGCACAATGGCGCCTCTTTATAATGCCCTTGGAGCAAGGAACTTCCAGGTTGGTTTCTCTGCCAGGCAAGACTGGGTGTCAGGCCTAAGCACCAAGGCAAAGGAGAAGTAGAGAGCAAGGATCTGAGAGGGGAACATGGAAGTCTGGGACTGAGGGTTAACAGATTAACAGATAAACATTTACGGGGCTGCAATGCAAAGGAGAGAGTACAAAGGATTTGGGCTGGAGTAGAACAGAACTTTTTTCCCAAAGCAAGACAAAGCAGGAGAGGAGTGGTCCTTCCTAGGGAAAAGAGTTAGTGATCCAGGATTTTTCAGGCCAGACCAGAACAAACAAATTATTTCCCTACTTCAAAATTAACCTCCACTTTGAAGCAGTTTCTGCTGAAGCCAGGCAAACCAGAGACATCTGAGTGAAGCAAGAGTGTGGGCAGACCCTGCTCTGCCTGTGCCTGATCTCCCAGTGCCCATGCAATCCCCAGCACACGATCCAGTGCACTGGACTAAAAGTTAAACATCCAGTCCAAGCTGGTTGTGTGGCACCAGTGAGGGGAGAGACTCATCCTCTGGGAATGGCTCATTCTCCCTGGACAGACACCTGAACTGTGGAGCTGTAATTTAACTTCTCATCCTTGCTCTACCCTTCAGATATATTAACTCACTGCCCTCTATCCCCATGTCCTAGTAAGACCCAAACAATTCCCACATCGTCCTCTCCTCTATTATTCACTGCCACCCCCACCAATCTCTTACACAAACACCAAGCTGAAGTTGGGTTTCTCAGCCAGGGTGGTGGAAAAGCACATCTGTGTTAATCTACCCATCACAGTCCCAGCTCCTTCCTGCAAAACTGGGTCAGGAGGAGGCACTTACTGGGTCCCTGTCTTGGCAAGAAGCCACCACGTCTTGCAGTGCATGGTAGGGAGAAGAGGGCCCAGTGCAGCAACTTCACAAAGATTTGTGGTGACCTGGGACATTCCTGGTACACAAGAGCATGACTAAGCAAAGTCCTGTGAAGGGGACCAGCTCCTGAGTTAGTCACACCAGGAGGGTTAAGGAGTCTGTGATACACAAGGCATCTGGGAATGGCCAACTGAGATACCTCCTGCCAGACCTGGAAGTGAGAGGCTGTTCCCTGGGCATGCCAGCAAGGAATTCACCTCATCCTCCACCACCCACTCAAGTCTGGTGGGCAGGTTTGCTTGAGATCATTTCCCCAAGCCTTGCTGGGATGTGGTGGCTCCTCTTCCCACAGTGTCCTGTTGGGGACTGTGGTGACACGGCACTCCAGAGTCAGTCCTGGTGGCATGGCCAGCGATGAGCTCAGCCATCCCTGAGCTCAGCCATCCCTGAGCTCAGCCATCCATGAGCTCAGCACCCGGCACACGGTGCAGGAGCAGTGGCTTGGGATGAGTTCATTCCGGCTCTGCACGGACAGACAGACGGATGGAGGGGGAGGATGAGACACGCTGACTCACCAGGTCATCCCATGACAAGGCCCTGGTACAGCCCACTGTCTTCCCAGGAAAACGTGCAGCTCCAGCCCCTCAGTGGGGCTCTGCTCACATGGGTGATGGCAGTGGGGCCATGGCACACCCTGGTACTCTGCCAGTGGGTCTGCACTGCCTTCCCCATACACCAAACCTTCTCCTGGGGTCTGGAGCAGCATCTCACCCCATCCCATCAGAGTCCCATCTGTCTGTAGAGCAATGACATCCCCTCTGTGGGCTGGCATCCCAGCCTTCTGTTGCACTGAGCTTCTGACTCTGTCCTCGTGCCAGATGGCTTCGGAGGCAGATGACTTCATCTCTTTTAAAGGGGCAAGGGATCTGTCAGCAGTGCCCTGTAGGAATCAATGTGCATCATGCTTGGTGGGAAGCCAACACAGGGAGCATGCCACAGCATCCTTATGATCACACACAGGGCCCAAAGAGGCTTGGATTCCAGTCCAACACTGCCAACAACCTCATGTCCTTCACTCAGCCATGCATCATGTTTGATCTGTCCCAACAATAAACTTGTGGAGTGAGGGACCCAGCTCCAGCAGGAGCTCCATGGTGATACCCTCCTGAGTGTCTAAGGGCAGGGACTACCCAGTGTTCAACCTCACAGGTCAAAGATGTTTTAATAGATCCTACACTGAGTGGAGGGGAGTGGTCTGCAATGCACCAGCCTCTGTTCCCAAAACTATGTATGATGGATGGCCTGAGTCAAACTCATTCACCACTGGACTCCTCTTGGATTTCAGGCCAGGATAACCTGGAGCTCAAAGGAAATCCCAGCTCAGATTTGTACTGGGTACATAGGGTGAGCCTCAGAGTGAGAATTAGGTCTGCTCACAGAGATATAATTCAAGGGTTGTGATTACCACTCTGCTGCAAGGAGAGAGATGGATCCAGCCTGTGCCCCTTGGGAGATTCCAAGCAACCCAAATGTCCCTCTCAAGACATCACCCCTTCATTCCCCCACAGATTCTGCCTGTCTGGGAGCCTCAGGGTGTTTTGCAGGTCTGTAGGAACAATCCTGAGTCATTGGAGCTGCTTCATCGACGCTGGTCAAGGAGGCTGCAGCCAGATCCAGCTCAGGGAGCCGATCCCTGATCCCTGCCCGGCGCTGGATCCTCCCCGCCCCCAGCACACGCTCCCGCTCGCTGGGGAAGCGCTGCCGCCGTTCCAGGCGGATAATCGCCCCTTCCCTGGCAAGTCCCTGCACGCTGCCGTGCAAACAGACCCACAGAGCAGGGCTGCAGATGCCGGGGCTGAAGGGCCAGACACACAGACGGGCTCTATTCTCTGCACAGGGGAAACAAAAGTTGTTTGTCCCCGAGGGAGTCACCTCACAGATGCCAGCACACCTCTGAGAGGACCTTTGGTGTAGGTTTGGAGGTGGGCTGATACATCAGGTAAGGCACTGTGGGAGCTGGAATCGCTGAGGAAATGCCCACCAGGAGTCTGGCTGCCCACCCTCACCAACACAGCTGGAGCATTCCAGTCCCCAGCTCACCCAGACCTTCAGGAAGGATGATCAAGGCTGTCACACCATCATGGCTGTTTCTGAGGACAGAAGGGTTTGCAGAAAAAAAACAAAACAAACCCAGTGCCACATCTCAACAGCACTGCCCTGACCTCCAGGACCATGGAGGCAACAGTCCAGTGGGGCCAGTTGCCAGCGTTGGCCAGGAGAGGCACACGTTTGGGAGGACGAGCTGGAAGATGGACCTGCAGGCATGTCTTCAGGAGACAGACAGGGCTGGTCCCCAGGGCAGAGAGTCCAGCCATCGACAGGGAGGCCCCTGTAAGTGTTTCTTGCTGGTCCAGAGAGGCCCCTGGTGATTTCCCTACCCCAGCCAGAACACACTGCTTTGCTGCAAAACTCTGCATGCAGGTAACCCACAGCAGAACTTGGCTTTATCACATGGAGATCTTGGGTGGAACCAGGAAATGAAATCTCTCCCCACGATTAGGGAGAAAGAAGCACCCTTGCCAGTCAAGTGATGGAGCTCTGACATTCCCCACACCCTGGAAAAGGTCCCATTGCTTCTGACAGGGCGAGATCCCGACAGCGGGACATGGTGCCACGAAATGTTGACAGCAGCTTATGGTGGAGTGTTGTTGCCTTGTTTGACTGACTGCCTGAGTGGTGTGAAGAAGGACAAAACCAGGCATCATGCACAGCCCCATCTTCTTTCTTTCCTCCTGGCAAAGTTCCCCCAGCCAAGCCAATCCTCTCTGCTTGCAACCACAGGTAATTCTGCAACCCACCCCTTTCTGCAGGAGCAGGAGCTGCACCTTGGGATAAACACAACACTTTTCTTCCCAACCCAGCCTGACTTCAAGTTGAGCAGGACGGCTGAGGAGGCAGAGCCAGAAAGTTTACACCAGTTCCAGGCTCTCACCCACCACTGATACAGAATGAACAGCTGGACCTCAGGAAAAGTTCTCCTGTGCTTCTTGTATTTCCTGGATCACTGGGATAGTAACCAATCCAAATGTGCTCTAAGAGACCACATTTGTCTTTGTATGGAAGGCTGAAGTCCATCTTAGTATCCTAGCTAACTATAATATGAGGATTTGGGGGGTTCCATAGCTAGATTGTTGCTCACCCCAAAGCCATGATTTAATTAGGAAAGGTAATGTTTGCTATTAAATTCTCTGGTACCTTTGGAAAAGCAGGTGGGAATTTGGATAACGAAGCCCTCCTTCAGTCATGTCCTTCATGTTCTGCTGTTCCACCTCCAAGGAGCAAAATTTTTTCTGGGAGCTAAGTCTCCTGAAGCCAACAAGAACAGTACCATGCTCTGCCACCTATGTGAGAAGGAACACCCAGTGCCACCAGCCTGCTGCCAACAAGGTGGAGTTATCAGTGGCTTTGGCATTCACTGGCTATTGTACACCCAACTTTTCTGCAAGGCCTGACTGATACACAGCTCTTCCATGAGCACCAGCCTCCCCAGAGAGCATTTCATCAGCAGAGCGAATAAATGGGATGAAAGAGGAACCCTGTCACCACCTGAGAGAGCAAGAAGACAATGCAGACAGGGAGAGCTGGCTCGTGGGTGGCACTGCTGAGATCAGCACTGCTGGCCTTGCTAGCTGAGGGTTCACACCTTGCTGCACAAGATGAGACCAAGTCCCCACTGCTCCAGACACAGAAGGAACAAGGCACCGGTGCAGTCATGAAAGGCTCCAAACACAGGGAAATGCTGGTTCTTGCAGCAATCAGCTGATGCCCTGAAGCCAGAGGTTTGCTCACTTGCACCTTGGTGTGTCTAAATATAATACAAGTATTGTTCTGAGCCCTGCGTCAGCCCTGCTGAAACCCAGCCACCAATACCTGATTTTCTTGCCTTCCTCAGCTGCGAGACATGAGACATGCAGCTGGTGTGGAAGAACTTTTCCTTTCCTTCCTCCCAAATTCGCCTCCCATTGCCATCACTGGCTGATCATCTGGCCTCCTCTCGTGAGATGTCCTTGAAGAGGAGCTAATTTGTAATTTCGAGGTACTATTACTTCTATTGTCACTTTCATAATCCTCAAAACTTCACTACAAGTTCCCCTACAAATCATTTGAACAAACCAGCTGGAGAAATGGACAAGCTGCACATATAAATCCAACTAAATTTTTGCCTTCTTCCCATTCAGTTCAAACTGTTTCTGAAAGGCCACGATGAGCTTGAAATAAAAGTCACTTTCCAAGGGGAGTTAAGATGCTGTGAGCAGAGCACCCAACAAGAACATTTGAAGCACAAAAGCTACAGAGATTTCCTAACCCAGCAGTGCTCCACAGTGACCCCAGGGAGATTGTTCAGTCTCACCATGATGGGCACATTTCCTCTCTCATTCCTGATACAAACTCACAAGATTTAATCTAAATTCCTGACCAATTTTGATTCCATCAAAACTGCATTTTCTGGTGTACTTACCATACTGCTCTCACTCATCTCCACCAACAACTCCAAATAGTCCCAATACATCATGGGTCAATTCCTTCACATCTTTTTGGACTTGAAATCATATGGATTTTCCAACAGATTGGTGTCCTGTGATTTAAATTGACAGCATCTACTCTGAGAGAAGTTCCAGTCGAGGCTGTATGTGTGGCCAGAGGATCAACAACCTCCTGTCTTGGGAGGTTTGCTGGTGACAAGTTTGCATCAACCATTCCTCCTCCAATGGGATGTTAATAGACCCTGTCTCTCTCCTCCACTCACTCCTGTGTTGTACATAGAGCCTCACAAGGAGCAGCCAGGCACCTATTGGACAGTTTGAAGTTAAAATTGTCCAATTTCCATATTCTTTTTTTTTTTTCCCCTAAAACCATACAGAAAGCTTTCTGGTAATTTCATCTGCAAAAATGTGCCAGAGGGGGAGGAAACTTCACCTAAGGATGAACATTCATTTCCCATGTTAAAAACTACCCTGTTCAAAGCTCACTTCTGTCTAAAGGGGGAATGTTAATATTTACTGGTGTTTGGGCTGGAATGAAAGAGAGGAGGCAGAAGAGGACAAAGGGGACTGAAGGACCCTCACAGAAATACCCACAGAAGTGTCTGTGTCCTTTCACCTTGGTCCAGCCCTGAACAACTCCCCCACAGAGTCAGGATGCTCTGTTTGTACAAAGGAAAATCCCCCAAAGCTCCTGCACATTGTCTGGTCTCTCCACGCTGCCATCTCTCCTTGCTGCCTCCCTCTCTTCCCTCTGCCTGCTGCCTTTTCAGGACAGGACCACCTTTTCATCCTCTCCCTGCCTGTGCAGCACCCCGGGGCTTACTGGCGGCAGCCGAGGTTTATGGGGGCTCCCCCAACACAAACAACAACAACCACCTTCAAAGTGCCTCCTCTCGCATGCAGCTGCTCCGAGGGCAGATTCAGGTTTCCCCCACCCCCTTCTACCCATCCCTCCTTACAACACCCACCTGGCAGATAGCTAAAAACAATCTTTGAGTTTTTCAGGTGTGTTGGAGGGATTTACCTGNTTGCAGTTGAAGCCCTGGATTTCATGGCAATGCTGGTTAATCTAACAGTAAAAAGCGCTGCAATTATTTGGCTCTAAGGCTTGGGTCCTTGCCCAGCTCTGACACACGCACACATACACACACACACAATTTCACTTCGAAGAGAGGGAGCGGGCGATGCCTCTCCTCCTCCTCCTCCTCCTGCAGCCCGTCACGGAAGGGCTGGCGCTCCTATGAGCCAGTTCCACCCCTCGCAACTTTCTCCCTCGCTGCTGCCGACCGGTGCCGCCGGAGTTTCAGCCGGCAAAACCCCTTCTTGCAGGAATTTCTCGGAGCCCTCTCCCCTGATTTGCAAGCGCCATGGACCCCCGGCGGCCAGCGAGGGGCTGCTGCGGGAGAGGATTTTCAGCGGAGGGAGAGGAGAGGCAGTGAACTTCAGGAGAGGTCTCTCTCCTGTTGCAACAGGTAAGGCACGCTGCTCGCCGGTGTGGGGAGATGAAGTGACTCAGGGAGCAGTTTGTACAGCGTGGATGGAGGAAGGCATGGAGGATGCAGAGATTTAGTCGTGAAACTGCTTTTGCACGTAACTTTTGCTGGGAGCAGACTTTACCTACAGAGAGAGCTTTGGGATGCAGAGCTCTTCATCTCTTCTTCCCTCATCTCTTCCTCCTTTCTGGCACCCCTAGCACGGGGCTTGTGAGGAAAGAGGCAGGAAAAGCTTCATTCGTGTTTGCATCTGGCCTGAGCTGGGGCACGTCAGCAGGCTGCAGCCAGTGCAAGCAGGTGGGCTCCAGGTATCAAAGGCAAAAGTGACGCTGCAGAGCAAGGCAGGTGTGGAGGGAATGAGCAGAGGAGCACTCCAGGTGTCTGAGCAGGGCAGGGTTTCTGCGGGGAGCAGACTTGTGCTGGAGTAAATGGATGAGCTGTGGCAGGAGCAGTGATGGCGTCTGGCTGTAGGCTCTGCTGTTGGCCATGTACAGCCCCACTAACCAAAGTGAGGTGTCCAAACTCCAAATTCTGTCCCCACGTGCCCCACTAAGCCACTTCCACTGTCACCTGGAACTGGGCTGTGCCTTGGGGTTCCCTGAACGTGGTCACAGCGCTGGCTATGATGAGCTTGAAATCAAAGTTGCTTTCCAAGTGGAGTTAAGGTGCTGGTGTTCCCCAGCCCAGCTCCCCTGTACACTCAGGTAAGAGCTCCTCACCTGCCCTTGTGCCCCTCCACGACGGGCAGCAGGGCCAGGGAGCTGAAGGCAGAGCCACCGTTTGTACCTTCCCTCACTGTCAGGTGCTCTGTGACAGGATGAAACCCCAGAGCAAGCCCAGTCCCACTTCAGGGCGCGCAGGAATTATTTCCTACGTACATGTGCCGCCCTGATAAAAGAGGTGAAAATACCGGGAGGGTGGCCTGGGCACTTGGAGCCAACGGCGCCCTTCCAAACTGCAGTTATCAGCTAATCAACCTCCCGGGGGATTGAAGGCGGTCTGGTGGAGCAGCACTCCGGAGGGGCAAAGATCAGCCGTCACGCGACTGGGGTTGCTTCAGAGAAAACCCGCAAAGAAAGCTCCTGCTCCTTGGCGTGTGTGCCTGCGGAGGGCCGAGAGTTTGCAGGAGGGGTGGAAATTCGCGCTGTGCGGTGGTACGGGCTGGGCAGGCTCTGCTGGGCAGGCAGGGCTGTGGTCAACGGGATCCTGCTTCGCCCAGGGTGCCCTGGATCCCGGCAGGGGGACATGGAATTCCCCCTATCCCGGTGCTCAGAGGGGCAAAGAGCAGCCTGGGGATGGGTAGGGAGCTGCTCTCCGGGCTGTCAGATAGAGAGACCCGGGAGGTTATTGGAGCTTTGGGACAGAAAGCAAACAGTCTGTACTGGGCTCCTGAGGAAGGCTGGGCTGTCTCGGGATTCGGCACAGCAAAGTCTCCGGGTTTGGTATTGTGTACTTTTATAATCTCCTAATGTGCAGCACACCTCACCTTATCGGGAACGGTTCAGGGACATCCCCTGTCTGCTAAGGCATTGGGGCTCCTGAGGGTCTGGGCAGGGGAGAGGTCTCTAACCAGCCAGAGGGTTCGGTCTCTGCTTCTCCCAGTCTTCCTGCTGTGCTCCAGTGTGCTCTGTAACATTCCCAAAACGAGCCAACTGCCCTGCCTGTGGAGGGGAGAGCACAGCAGGATCCTGTCTCCCGAGCCTTTCCCTCACACCGTGGATGCATTTCAAACCCTCGTGTTCCCAAACCAGTGCATCTCCCAGCCCTGCAAACAAACAAGCAGCATTCATGTACTGGGAGAGTTCAAAGGAGGCACGGCACCTGGAATCAAACATCTGTTAGGAACGAATGCATTTTGCATCCTGCTCTCCTGCCAACTGCTCCAAGGCAAGTCCTGCAGGATCGTTCCAGCTCCCAGCGTGCTACAGCAATGGCATTCCCTGCTCCGTGCACCTCACTTTGCTTTTTGCCACGTGTGGAGCATGCAAGGGCAGCTGCACCTCAAGCAGTTAGCACTGGGCTTCCTCCTGTACCATGGACAAACATGAGAGGATTAAATACCCCTGAGCCCTTCTAAAATTTTTAAACTGGGTTGGCAACATGGGTGCTGCATTGTCTATTAACAACCTGATCTGCTGAGCAAGCAATTTTTCCTCTAACCACACTTTTTCCTTGGCAATGAGGCAGGTACTGCTTTATTAGCAAAGAAACTTTCTTCCCTAATTCTTGGAAGTAGGAGCTCCGGAGAGGGGCAGGCTGCAAGGGCTGCTAGAAAGGCTCGTAGCTCAGAAATGGACAAGGAACAGGGTTGAAACAAACCAAAGGAAACACTTTATTTTTCTGTACAGAGGGCATAATTAACTTTAGAACAAATTGCCACAGGATATTGCAGACACCAAAAGTTGTATTTGGCTTCAAACAAGGTTTTGATCCATTTGGGATGGATGACTCCAGTGGAGGTTTTTAAATGCAACAGCCCAAGATCAGCCAAGCACTTGTACTGCTGCTGAAAAGTGGGAGAAGGAGCAGATTAACCTTGCCTTCTTTTTTTATGCTCCTTCACTAAGTAATCAAAACTGGCCATTTTGGGATAGAGAGTAGAGGTAGCCAAGCAGGGCTGTTTTGATGCTGTTCCATTGTGTGACTATTTTTGAGTGGCTGGGTTGCACGTTGGGTGATGCTGTGACTCAGGCAGCCCGGTTATGCCATGAATAGATATTCCATATGGCCCAGGTTGACAGGGACACTCTGTGCCCAGCCTGCTTGTCACAGGTGCTCCAAGCAGTGTCCATGCACCACCGGGGGCTCCACAGAGGTGCTGCAATGGCAGGAGATTTCAGAAATTCGCTTCCAGCAGAGAGTCCGGAGCAGGAAGGAGTGACCTGTGCTGGGAGCACAACGAGCTGACAAGGACACACACTGTGGCAATGAGAGCAGCCTGGGCAAACGCGTCTGTCCCGGGGGTTAATCTTTTCTCCGGGAAAACGCCGAGCTCCCCGGGGCTGGGGCTGGCCTTGCAGCACCTTGTGCAGCCCTTTGGACACGGCACAGGAAGTGGGCGGCTGCGGGCAGCTCTGGGAGCTGAAGGTTTTCTATCAGCTTGCAGGTAACCCTTGGCATTCAATAAATACCTGCTGCAGGGAATCTTTGTGGCACGGCTGCTGGTATCCTGGCCGGCCATCCTTTTACCTGGGAGGATCGTGGCCTGATTGTCTCATTCATTTTTTGTCCTCTGTGTCCTTAGGCTGCCTTCAAAGGAAGGAAAGGGACGGGAAGGGGCAGTGTGAGGCAGACAGATGGCCGTGGAGTGAGAGGGGCTGCAGGCAGAGCAGAAAGCTGCTCTCCATGCTCACCTTCGGGCAGCAGAAGGGAAACACCAGCAGGGTGCTGGGCAGGGGAGGGAGAACATGGTCGGATCAGTGCAGGGACAGCTCTGCGGGTGAATGAGAATTGCCCCGGGTAGGAGGGACGAGGTGAGGGAGGAGCACGGTGAGCAGGGCAGGCAGAGGCTGAGCAGTCCCTGTCCTGCCGGGCACTGGGGCTCCTCACCTGCATCCAGCAGAAGACAAGGTCCCTCACACAGCTCTTCACACCAAGATGCCCTCGGGCTCCTTCCCTAAGAATGTTAGCGATTTTAGGATAACGTGTATGTTCCCCACGGGGAATCACGGAAAGGGCACTGGAGAACTACCAGCACTCGGGTGAGGAGGGCAGTGGCCTCATTTCCAACACCCGGGTTGAGTTAAGGTGACAATGAGGACTCGCAGGGCCAGACAGCTCAGGGTCAGAGCCCCTTCAAACTGGGCAGAGCTGCTGCTCCCACCAGGCTGGGGGGAGGTGAGCCTTTTTTGGGTCCACAGCTCTGGTGGGTCAGATAGGAGTTGTATGTGGAGACCTCTGCTCTCCCAGCTTTGCAGCACCTCAGTAAACAGCTGTTTTGTGAGCAGCAGAATTCATGAAGCTTGGTTGCCTGGGGCACTCCCTCTTGTGTGGATTCTCTGATGTCTAATAATCGGGTTGGGCTCACATTAGAGCTTTTTCTTCCAGCTGGGAGTTCTAATTTGGATTTCTCTCCTCTGTCCTGCTGCTTTTCACAAGCTTGTGCAAAGTTAACTCCTTTCAAGTCCTTGCCTATCTGGTTAAATTTGGCTGAAGGTGGTCAGTGGATCTGAAGGGTAGCAGGACTGACAATGTGGTCCCATACACCCAATTCCCTCAGCAGTCTGCAGACAGGGGAGTGATTATCAGTGTAAGATAACTTATCCCAAGCATAAGGAAAATGTGAAAGGCTCAGTATGAGTTTTGGCAGGAGAAAGCAATCATAGAGGAGCCCAGGATACCTTGTGGGCTCTCACAGATAGTTTGCAGTGACTGAGGTATGAGGTCCTTGATGCTAAAGCCTCCATGGCAGCTGAATCACAGGGTGAGTGCTGCACAGTCCCAGCAGCAGCAGAGTTGGGGCACACTCATGTGAGATCCTGGCATGCTCCACCTGGCTCTTGTGCCAACATGCTTGGGCTGCTGCACTGTGGTGCCCGAGGCCCCTCACACCCTGCCTGGTGAGCAGCTCCCACCAAGACTCCTTCCTACCAACACTGACTGCTCCTTCTCCAGCCCCCAGGGCTGTTCCTTGTCCCAGGCAGCAGGTACCCCATTCCCTTGAGAGCCACCAGTGGGATGTGCTGTCCCCTCCCTGTCTCCTGGCTGCCATAGCTGCTATCCTTGTCCACCCCTCAACACCTCCACTGGTTATCTGTGCAGTGGCAGCTTTTTGGATCATAAGCAGGATTTACCCCATTGCTCCCATAATAGGGGAGAGCAGAGGAAAGGGATTAGGAATAGTGCATAAGGATGCTTCCCTCTTGGCACAAGGAAATTCACTTCCCTCATGTCACACTTTCCCTGGGACAGGAGCCAGCAGCAAGGCCATTGGCACTGCAAGGTTCCCTCAGGCCCCCAGACCCCACTGAGCAGCTCTGGAGCTGCTCAATTAATTCTTGCTCTAGAATGATGTTGCAATGCCAAGACAGAGATCACTGACCCTCAGAATATGACAGGGAGTTTAAGCATTTTCAAGTTGTCCTGTGCTTAACAAATGAGCTTAAAATGACACCTCAGCTTGGGGACATATCTGAGCCAGGCCTAGGTGTTGGCAGCAGTACAAAATCCAGCACTCCCTGGGTTCTTCACAGAGCAGACAGAAATGCACATTGCAGGTGGAAAAGTGGCCAGAGAAAGCCTTTGGCTTCATGTGGTGTTCTTGGACAGAGGATGGCTTGGAGGCAAAGACACACAGCACCTGCTTGCTCCAGTGAAGGGTCAGACCAGGGCAGCATGAACAGCATCAGGGCACAGCCAATGCCCCCAAGGATGGGGGAATGGGTGAGATGTCCCAGGGGGAAGGGGGTGAGTGGCTGGCTGGAGAAAGCCACAGTAAGACGTCATGGAGCAAGGTGCCTTAGAGTCAGTCTGTGTCTGAGCATCCAACCTATGAAATCTGCCCGGTGACAAAGGTGGCAAAAGCATCCAGCTGTAAGGGGGAAGGAGGAGTTGGACATCAGAGTAATTAAATGCTTCCCAGCTACCCTTCCCATGTGGAAGGCCATCCTGCCATCTCCTCTCTGGCTCAACTCATCCATGTCTTGCACCACTCAAGGGACAGCATCCCACCCTGTTCCCACTGTCAGCCCTGAATGGTGGTCCTGGCAGGACCCCTCACAGATCCCCTGGCCATGGCAGTCCAGGCCTGGGGAAGGCAGGAGTGCCTCAGAATGAACCATTTTTGCCAAGCTCTGCAGCAGTACAGAGAAAAAGGTTATCTCTGCCAGATCTCTCCAAGCTCCTTGGGGTACCCAAACCCCTTGGGTTAAAGCACCTGCCTGGTTCAGCTGCAAGATGATGGAAGAAACATCTTTAGTGCTTTAGGACTGTACCTGTTCTGCTCAGGGACATGTGTGTGACCTCCTGCTGTGCTCAGCAGGCCAAGGAAAGAGCCACTGCTCTGCCTGCCAGCAAGAGACTCATTAATCCCATGGCTTTCCATGGCTCTGCAGCTGAGAACCCTCAGTACAGCCCACCCCATCAGTGCACAGGCACTTTACCCCAGGAACAGAGCTCAGACATAAAATGGTTATGGCACAGGTCTGGCACTGCCACTCATTGCTGTGACAGCATTCCATGGGACGCTCTGAGCAAGGGCAGTCCTTGGTTGTAAAAGGTACCAGGTTCTACATGACCAGCCACCTTGCTCCAGGCTGTCCAGCAACCTGGAAACAATTTCCAAAACTCTATCCAAGCCATTCAGAGATTGGAAAGTCGAGATGGGGAAGGAACAGCCCAAGAGTGCCTGCATGGAATCTGCAAGTCCAGCAAAAAGCTGCACCCACACTGACACAGCCCCCAAGCAGGCTGGTGCAGGCAGTTCTGCAAACATCAGCCCTAAGAAACCATCCACAGGCGCTGGAAAACCCCGAGATACATTGAAGAAGGAAACACTGTAACTTCAGGGGCTCTTTTCATTAGTTTTCTGGCTTTGTGTAGTACCTCCAGGATGTGTTTCTTCTGCTGCACAGCAAAACCAAGCAGAGACTGCACAATCAAGTGCAGGAGCAGGATCTCCAAGGATGGGATGGTTTTGTTTGGCTTTTTTTTCAAAGTCCAGGAAAACTGTTTGAAAGATACCCATCCACACAGAGAATGCAAACCCCACGGGGTGACTGCGAGCAGCCATCAGGGAGCTCCCCAAATGGACAAGGATCCAATTCCCACCAAAATCACTGGGGCAGAGGAGGGGGCAAACATTAACCAAGCAGCACAACCCCCCCGCAGGGTGAACACAGGCTATTTCAGCATTGGGCAGCAAAACACTTCACAGACATGGCCAACACAGTGTCCATTTAACTCTGTGGCTTTGCAACACTGAAAGCCCAGGGACTCCTGTCTGGTTAATCCTATTTTGCAGGCAGCTCTAAGGACATTGCCCCATCTGTAGCTGGACCCCTTCTGCTCCACCAAGCCAGGAAAACACTGTCCCATCTCCTATTACCTTTCCCAAAACCTTTTACTCACCATCTTACAGGATTTACTCCCTTTGCTCTCTGTCTCTGTTTCACAATGACCATTGAAATACATTGTTAAACTAATTACTTGAACGGCCAGGCTCATCTCCTGTCTTTCCCTGTTCTTGCAGCCTCTGACTAAGAAGTTGATGTTTTGGGGGATGATTTTGGTTGGTCCTTATCCCGGGGAAGAGGCTGTTTCTTGTATTGAAGAAAAAAAGGGACGGAAAATGGAGGGAGGTGAGGGAAGAAAGCAAGAGAAGAAGAAAGAGAACTTGGGATACATGCTGGCAAAAGAGTAGTAAGAGAATAGTTGTCCTTATTTTCCAGTGAAAAAGATTTTTCTCTAGCCTTCTGATCTCAAAACGTTGGGCCAAGCCCCCACCACAGCTCATGAGGGGAATGCTGCTCTGGGTGCATTCAGCGCTTTGTTTTGTGTTTTGGGTTTTATTGCTTTTAAATGCTCCTCTTGAAGGGAATCAAAAGGTGGGGCTGGGGCCACACCTGCTTCCTGGCAGGCTGCAGCACTTTCCTGCGATATGGCCAACAAACACAGCAGCCCACAGGTTGCAGGAGACCCTTGGGAGGGCCCCCAGAGAAGCCCCTGGCTATTCCCCAGCCACTCACACCAGCTGGCCAGAATAGCCTTTTCCTGCACCAGCCCCCCCCAGTCACCTCTCTCCATGGTCTCCCCACGCACACACTTTGAATCTCAGCGCTGTGTTTGTTCCCTCATTTCGAGCCGACAGATTTGGGCATGTCTTTGACAGAGGTTCACGATTTGGATGTTAAATTTAGACGCGCGCTCGGGCTCTGATTAGAGATAGAGCGGCTGTTTACTCTCTTTGTGGGGAGTTTGCATCCACAGGGCTGAGGGCGAAGCCCCCCGAGGCTCTCTGATCCTCGCCTGGTGATTAGGAAAGGAGGCTGAATCACCACATAATGATGCCCTGGTATTTCCCTCAGTCGGGAGAGTGCCCTGCCTTCCACACTCCACCACGGGCTTCCTCCAGCACTGCTGCCTCCCCATGTGCAGCCAGCTCCAGCAGGGCATAGCAGAGAGGAGGGGAGCACCCTCAGGAGTGGAAACAAATGATCCCGTGAGATGGAGAGACCGGGGTGTTCAAGTGTTAAATGCTTGTGGCTGGTCTGGCAGCCCTGAAGTGTGTATGGCCCTTGTCACTTGTCCCATGGATCATGCACTAATTACTGTCAGCACAAGGACATGGGGCAGTGCAGGAGGAATGGTTCTCTTAGCCTGCATGAAAAATCTGTTTGATTTCACCCAGTTACCGTGTGGAGATCCTTGAATTCCATTACAAGGACCCCTGAGGTTGGCAGTGCTGCCCCTCCTTGGTAGCCACTGACATTTGGGAATAAGGGCCAGTAAATTGATTTTTTTGCTGGTTTCATGCCAGGCACAGCTTTCAACTCATGGAATAAAAGTCATAGAAACCCACATTTCTCCTGCTGTCATCTTCCAGAGTCAGTCCCAACAGGATTTTCCCTGGAGCTGAGCCAATTCCCCAGATTTCTCCTCTCTTCAGAGCACTGTCTCCTGTTTTTCTGTTAAGCTTCACCATGGCCCTTGGAAATGTCCCAGTCCCAGTTCTGGATAGTTTTGCATTGTGACTGTGGCATAAATGATTCCAGAAGCAGAGGACAGATTAGGGACAGCACAGTCATCTCCTGGGAGATCTATTACACTTCAAATTGCACTAAAACCATGCTGGTCTGAAAACAAGACCTGCAGAGCATGATTGCTTCCCAGGGCAGCTTACTAAAGGAGAAACTCCAGGCTGCAGGTAATAGGTGATGATTTCCAGGCCCAGGGTGGGAAGTTGGTGTCAGGGGACACAGACTCTCTGTGATGTTGTTCAATTAAGCACAGTCTTGACACAAAGAGGAACTCTTGAAAAGTTGATGGTGATGCCTCGTAGACAATTCTCCCTAAGTTTTGACTGTGTCTTTCAAAGTTTCAGATCATTTCCAGAGGAAATGAGGCTTCTGCCTCATGCCCCAGATCCGTAGTCACTCTCCATCCCTCATAATAACTGCTGAAGCCATTGATTGCTTTCAGTCCAGCTTGTAATTGAGAGCAAAGCTCTAAGAAATATTGAGGTCACAACAGGTTTTGCAAAATAATTATCTGGACAGAGCAGTAAAACCCTGCTAATACAGAGGGGAAAAGCAGCAATGTTAAGTGAAGCCCTTCTTAGATGTGAGGAAGTGTACAGGGAAGAGGGAGGTTAAGTACATTCCAGGAGAGATTCAGACGACAGCTTGCATCTTGTTAAATGCCAGAAAACCCACTCCTTGCTCAAGGTTATCCTCCCATATTGAATTGCTGGTGCCCAGGAAGGCATGTGCTCTGGATCCAGCTTTTCTTGTGGTTGGGGAGTTCATAACGTCTCTGTTCTGTGGGTTCTCTGATGTCTTACGAGAGATGAGTTCACATTGCCATTTCAGTACAATTCAATTAGCCCAGATACAAAGCGATCGGCTTCATTAAGCCTGCTGTTGGTGGAGCAGCTCTGGTTTGGTTGCTGGTTTATTCTGCTGTCTTGCTCCTCTCTGGGCTGTGGGGATTACCCTGCTGCTCCCAGTGCTGGCAGAGACGCGTGTGCAGCCTGCGATCATCTTCTCTCCGAGTTCAGCAGTTGAAAGTGTTGGAAGGGAGTAGCTCTAGGCAAGTCCCTACATGCTGCACAGCTCTGAAGCTCTGTTAAGTAACAAGCAGCAAGCAGAGCTTTTAAGAACATGGCTTTCAGCTTCTCAGATGGAGCCACATGCCTTTCTGGGTCACCCATCCCTGCCCTCCCGAGTTTTTCTTTAATTTGCAGTACATTTGGGACTGCGTTGTGTTTCCTACACGTGAAATGATGGCATGAAAAAAAATGAGTCTGAGTTTTGTCAAAACTGAATGGTGTTGATTTCTCTCCAACTTTTGGTAGTTTTACTTCAGCTTCAGACCATTTGTTTCAATAAGGAATGACCACAGAGAAATTTTTGGATGGTTCACATCTATTTATCAAGGAGAAGAGGATTTGATGCAAATATGAAATTGATAGCTTTGTATTTATCAGTAATTAGACACATCAGTGAGAGAATATGACACATACTGTTAGTTGAGCTCTAACAATTTGTTCCTAGCATTCAACTTGAGTTACAAATTGAACTAGTTCTGGTTCTTAAAGAGATGAGTCTTGAAAAAGTGTCTGGAAAAACAAGTCTTCCCTGTTTAAATTAGGAATGTGCCAAATGACTGGCAGGTACTTGATATATAATTTAAATTTAAAACAGGAAGAAACAGTTCTAGATAAAGATCTCCTAGGATATCTAGGGGAAATATATGCACCTATATTTAGCTTATCCCTGGTTTCAACCCCTAACTGCACACACAGCAGCATGCACTTAGCTTTTGAAAAGAACAGGCCTTGATCCTTTAACAAGCTCTGCAAAGCTCCCTAATAAAGTTACATCCCTGTTAATCACATGTGTGTTCCCCAGTTCCCTCTTTGATACACCTTGCTCACAGAGATGAGCCGTGGAGCCGCAGCTGCTCGGGGGCTGTTGGAGAAGGAAGCTGATGGCGAGTGGTCATGGATGGCAGGAATTCCACAGGAATCCTGACCCTGGGGCTTTGCTGTGAGAAGGCAGGAACCAGAGAGATTACTCAAGGGCTGAGGGTGACATGGGCAAAGTGTCTGGCTGGAAATGTGCTCCTTCAGTCAACAGAGGAGGCAGCAGGGTCAGGCCTGTGAATTAGAAGAACTTTGAGGTAATTGAGGCAGAGCTTGACCAGAAACTGAGTGAAAGCTGCTGGAAAGGCCACATTGTGGAGCTGGAGCTGCACATTCAGAAGGAATTGATACAACATGGCATGTGTTCCTCATCATTGTTTTGGAAGGACAACACATCCTGTAGCACAGGGAGAGAAGAGGGAAGACAAACAGCAGAGTGATGTAAATCAGTTTGCGTTTTGACTCTTGAAGATACTTTGCAGAAACTTCAGTGGAGAGATGAGTTAAGATGGAGAAAGGAGGCTGGATAAACAAAACAAGGGGGAGTTTGGATTGGGGGTGGAGAGTTCAAAATTGCTGTTTGACTTAGGAGAAAGCAGAATGAAGGGGAGGGCAAGACTGTTCACAGAATAGCAAGTCAGTCTGATCAGAGCATCTTGCATGACTTTGCATATTTTGCCCTCTATAAAGGCAGAAACTGAAGCAGAGAAAGTAAAGAAATCTGAGCCAGCATAGGGATGTGGGAGGACAGATCTCTCACTGGGACAGAGGGAAGAAGAGCTGAGCCAACAATTGTGTCAATAAAAGTCAGGACAGACAGAGCAGGGAGGTGAGGCTGAGCCCTTGCAGACCTTTTTCTGTAACACACTGACCTTGGTGAAAATAACCAATGTTCTTTCTTTGACACCTGCAGGGCTCAAGGAGACACCACACCATGGAAGTCTCCATCAGGAGTCACTTCCTGAGTGTTGCTGTTTTCCTGATGCATTGTGTGCTCCACAAGGCGAGCTGTGAGAAGGGCAACACTTCCCCTCTGCACTTCACTCACTTCTTCTACAATGCCACCATCTACGAGAATTCAGCCCCCAAGACCTACGTGGAGAGCTACGTCAAAATGGGCATTTACAAGAGAGACCCTGAGTGGGACATCAGGTACAGAATAGCTTCTGGGGACAACACTGGTCTGTTTAAAACAGAGGAGCACGTGATTGGGGATTTCTGCTTCTTGAGAATAAGAACCAGGAGCAGCAACACAGCACTTTTAAACCGTGAGGTCAAAGACAGTTACATGTTAATAATCAAGGCCACAGAGAGCACCTTTGCCTACGAAGCCTGGGCCAAAGTCTTGATCCATATTCTGGACAGAAATGACTTGAAACCTCTCTTTTCACCCCCTTCCTACAAAGTGTCCATCAGAGAAGACACTCCTCTGAAAACTGTGGTCAGCACGCTCAGTGCCACTGATGCTGATGCTGGCCAGAACGCTGAGTTCTACTATGCCCTCAACACCAAGTCCAACCTATTCACTGTGCACCCCACCACGGGGGCAGTTATGGTCACAGGCAGGCTGAACAGCACCCATCGAGGCAGGCATAACCTGCAGGTTTTGGCTGTGGACAGAATGAGAAAGATCATGGAAGGGAATAGCTTTGGGAACTTGGCTAGTCTCACAATCCAGGTGGAGCCATCTGCCAGGAAATCCCCCTTTATCTCCTCAGTGAAGGTGACATCACCTGACTCTGATGAAGACTTTATCTATGCAACTCTCTCTGTAGAAAGTGGCGACTCAGAAGCAGGGATTGATTCGGTTGAGTTTGTGGAAGGAGATCCGGGAAGACATTTCAGAGCCATCAGATCCTACTTTGGAAGCACTGAGTTCATGATTGTGTCAAACAAAGAGATAAACTGGTTACTGTACCCATTTGGTTTCAACCTCAGTGTGCAAGTCAAGGATAACAGCAAGCCACCACTGTTCTCTCCTGTCAGAGTTGTCCACATACCTCCCTCCAAGTATGTTTCTGCCAAGTTTGAGAAAGAAGTGTACCGGGTCCAGCTCAGTGAATTTTCCCCAGCTGGAAGCCAAGTTGTTATGGTGAAGATCACCCCAGTTTTCCCAAATCTTAAATACATTTTGAGAGCTACTCCTGACAGCTCAAGCTTTAAAATCAATCCTCACACTGGACTGATAACTACAGCCAGAGCAATGAACTTCCATGAGCAGTCTAGTTTTGAGCTTGAAGTTACAACCAGTAACAGTCACACATCCACGACTGTTATCGTTGACATCACTGACTGCAACAATCACGCTCCAAGTTTTACTCAGTCTTCATACCATGGGGCCTTTGATGAGAATGTTCCTCCTGGTACCAGTGTCTTAACAGTAAGGGCTACAGATGAAGATAAAGGAGACAATGGCTTTGTCACCTACAGCATAGCCAACCAGAAATCAGTTCCCTTTGTCATTGACCCCTATTCTGGTGTCATTTCCACCTCCAAGTCGATGGACTATGAGCTGATGCAGAGGTGGTACCACCTGCGAGTGTGGGCGTCAGATTGGGGCTCACCCTTCCGCCACGAGACAGAGGTGTATGTGTCCCTCACGCTCAGCAATGTCAATGACAACGCTCCTGTGTTTGAGAAGGCAAGCTGCAGTGGCACCATCCCACGGGACTTTCCAGTTGGGAGCCCTGTGGCCACGGTCTCTGCAATTGACAGTGATGAGCTGCAGCATATCAAATACGAAATCAAGTCTGGCAATGAGTTACAGCATTTTGAACTGAATCCCATCTCTGGAGTAATATCCCTTAGAATATCTCTGCGAGATCTTCCTTCTGAACAGCCACTTTTCTACTCTTTGAAAATAACTGCAACAGATGGAGAGAACTATGCTTTGCCAACATCTGTAAACATCACTGTGGTCAGCCAAGGTCTCCCCGTCAAAATGCAGTGTGAGGAAACAGGAGTCTTGAAGCAATTGACAGAAACCATCATACACTCCATTGAGTCTCAGTCTCAAGGCCATGGGCAGGATGATGAAACATCTCTGAACTTGCACCTTATAAACCATAATGCTCCTAAGTTTGATGACAGCTTTCCACGATCTATTGATATCATAGAGACTGTTCCCATAAACTCAACCATTGCTGACCTTTCAGCCATTGATCCTGACACTGGTTTTAATGGAAAATTGGTCTACGTGATCTCAGATGGAAATGATGACAGCTGCTTTACAATTGACCTGGAACTGGGTCTTCTTCAAGTCCTTTCTCCTTTAGATCATGAAAAAACCAGCTTCTATATTCTTAACATTACTGTGTATGACCTTGGCACACCACAGAAATCATCTTGGAAACTGTTGGCTGTGAATGTGTTGGATACCAATGATAATACTCCTAAATTCTCTCAAGGTGCCTATTGGGTGGCAATACCAGAACATGTAGCAGCAGGGACAACAATAGCTCAACTGAAAGCAGAAGATGCTGATACAGATGACAATGGGAGAGTAAAATATTCTCTCCTAACCCCCACAGACAAGTTTGCCATTAACAGTGTCACTGGAGAAGTGACAGTTACAGGTGCTCTAGATAGAGAATTGTGGCCTTGCTATGTGTTGAAAATAGAAGCTAGGGACCAGCCCAAAACAGGCTTCCAGCTGTTCTCTGTTGCAGACCTCGTTGTGACTCTGGAGGATGTGAATGACAACACCCCACAGTGCCTCCCAGCCTTCAACAGTGTGAAGGTCCCTGAAGACCTGCCCGTGGGGACCATTGTCCTGTTTCTGGAGGCTTTTGACCCCGATGCTGGCTCTGGGGGGGAGGTGAGGTACAGCCTCGTTAACAATGAGGAAATGATGTTTCATGTGGATAAGCTGAGCGGGGCGCTCCGTTTGGAGAAGGAGCTGGACTATGAGAAGAGGGACTCTTACAATCTCACCGTGCAGGTCAGCGACGGTGGGAAGCCCTTCTCTCACTCTTCCCTCTGCCACCTGGAAGTGAACGTCATGGATGTCAATGAGAACTTGAACCCACCACGCTTTGCCTCCTTTGTCTTCAAAGGCTGGGTGCAGGAGAACAGCCCTAAGGGCACGTCAGTGATGATGGTCACAGCAAAGGACATTGACAGGGGCAAAGATGGAGAGGTCCAGTATTTCCTCCGAGAGGGCACTGGCCTGTCCATCTTCCACATTGAAAAGGACACAGGTAAGGACATCTTTATTTAAAAGTGAACCTTGAAGGCTTAAACTGCCTTCTGTGTTTGGCCTGGCTGTTTACAATGTTCTGTGCATTCAGGCCTTTCTTGATTGTGCAGGGATTTACTAAGTCTGTCCCTGGATCTGGGTAGGAACAAGCAGGGGGTTTTCTCCTTAAAATAACGGCAAATCAATGTCTGTCCTCCCCCAAAATACCGAGGTCTTCTCTTTCACTAGTGTACCAAAAATTAACCTCAGCAGAAGCAAGCCCTTGCCTTCCACACAATCTCACAACCACGCAAGGTGGGTGCGAGAGTTTGTGTGTGCAGCAAAGAACAGGAAGCAGACTTGACTGCTCTGTCTCAAGGACTGACCAGTCTGAGTTCCTTAAATCCCTCACAAACACTCTGTCCTTCTCCCAGGCATCATACGGACCATGGGATCGCTTGACCGAGAGGGAACATCTCACTACTGGCTGACCGTGCTAGCCCTTGACCTGGGAACAGTTCCTCTGTCTTCTGTGACTGAAATTTATATTGAAGTCACTGATACCAATGACAACCCACCTCAGATGTCCAGACCTGTCTTCTATGCCTCTGTGATGGAGAATTCCCCACCAAACACATCTGTCCTTCAGCTTGATGCCTTCGATCCGGATTCTAGCTCAGAGGGAAAACTAACTTTTCACATCCTAACTGGAAATCCTCAAGGACTCTTCACCATTAACCTCATTACAGGTAAGACTGACCCAGCTCAGCATCTGTTTTTGAGGCTTCCAAGTGCCCAGAGGATGTTACATATTCAATATAAACAGCCCACACAGCTGCCTTTGTCACACCTTCCTCCTGCAGCAGAAGTCCCAGTCTCCAAATGCACTCTGTGGGGAGTCTGAGGATTGAAACCCTCAACCTGAGGGCTGCGATTTGCATCCAGATGGCTCTTAGAATGACACAAATATGCTGCTTTCAAAGCCCTGAACAGTTGCTTTTAATCTTCCCCCTTATAAACAACTGCCCTGTTGCACAGCCTGAGCCAGGGAACACCCTTCTGGAGGTGACTGTTCCTGACACAGACCCAGGCAGGATTAACAAAAATGAATTCCACTGCACTTAAAGGCTCCACCCATTCTCCAGCACTATTAATGTAGTAAGTGTAGTAAGCCTCTTCTGCCATCTTCCTAGACTATATCTTTCATCTGAGGATTATTTACCAGATCTTTCAGAGCCATCAAAAACCCGCTGATGTTTTGTGTAAACAGCTTCCTCAAACCATCCCAGCAGAGCTGACATTGGGCCAGTCTGGCAAGGAAAGCTGTGCCGAGCCCTTCATGCCATCAGCTCCTGGGAGAAGAGGGAAGGGAGGGCACAGAGCCTGAGTATGGGAGAGGATTAATTGCATGACTTTGATCTCCTGGAGATGATAAAAGCAGTTCAGCTGCTGCAGCGGGATGGAAGCTTGCTCTCAGATGAGGAGCTGGATGTATTGAAAAAGGCTAGAGCTACTCTCAGCTACATGGTGTAATGGCTTTCTGACAGTGCTCTACAGCTGGCTAGGAGGGGAATGGAAGAAAGAAATTATTATGATGAAATACTAAAATGGTTTTGTCACAAGAACCTCACAGGGTATATTTAAATGGCACTGTATAAATGCACCTGGAGATGTCAGCTAACTGTGACCACTGCTGCCCACAGCTGTAGCTGTCTGTGCTGCCAGAAGCTTTTTAGCCTGGTCAGGGCATTGCTCTGCATCCAACTTTCCCACATAATCCAAGCAGCTATGCACAACCCAGCCCCAGGACAGCTTGCACAATGCAGGGTTCTGCAGAAATGTTCCTTCAGAAGCCACATTGCATAAAACCATTGCCTTTTTGATGGGATGTGGAGCAGGATGGTTATCAGGACACTTAGTTGGCTCCCCTCTTCAGCTGAGCAGCCATGCACCCTGCAGGAAATTCAGCCTTTGTGCTGCAGGCAGAGCTTTCAGCCCCGGGAGTGCAGCCCTGCAAAGTCATGGTCTAAGGCTGTCATGTTCCATAGCAAAATGAGTGACTCTGGCAAAATCCAAATGTTTGCTAATGAGACACCTCACCTCTAAGCCAACCTATCCCATTTTAGACAGAAAAGTTCTCTCAGGCATGAGTCATCTCCTCCCCATCTCTCCCTGTACTCAGATGATTTGCATGAGAAGAGTGATAAGTTTGTCAATTCTGGAAGAAACCCATGGGCTGATCTTATCTCTTGGACAGTTGCTGGAAGTCTTGTCTTTTAACTCTGAGCTTGGAGGTTGTTTAAGGTCCTGTTTCCAAGCCTGATGAAGATTCAGTTATCCGTTATTTTACTTGCATGTCACCCAAAAGAATCTGTAATTACCCGTGAACATTGGCATAAACTGAGCAGTTATACCCTCATGTTTACAGTATCTAAAGAGAAGTCATTTGCTGCTGCTGCCAGAAGGGATATCACAGCTTGTCTAACGTTCAGGGCCCTAGGCAACTTATTGGAAACCCAGTGATATTTTCATTCTGCAGGCTAGTTGCTCCATTAAGTAGAATAAAATAATAATCTTTGGTCTCAACTTGGTAGTGCAGCATTGGAAAATGAACTGCTGGTCATGTCCATTATCACAGGATTGTATTAAAAAAAATAATACAAAAAAAAAAAGGGTATCCCACTGCAGGGCAGAAGATGGTGATCAAGACGTCTCCTTTGTGCCTATCCCACATGGTCATTGTCATCAAAGGACAGACAAATAAGTCACACTGGCACTGAAATGAGACAGAGCCTAAGAGGGCCAGGGGTCAGTCTGGGTCTTTCCTAAGTAGGACCTTCCTGGTAGTGGCCTCTTGGCAAAGGGAGAGGAGGAGGAGGAGAAGGAAGAGGAGGAGCAGGAATCATCCTGTGTCCTAATTGGAATTAAGATCCTGGTGTACTGCTAAAAAAGGTGTATCTACACCCATAATAACCCTGCAGAATAGCCCTGGATAATCATTTAGGGCAGAGTGACACACCATTGCAAGTTCCCTAATTGGGTTCCTGGCTGTGTGTTGGATTCAGTACCTTGACCTGGGGGTGGATTGTCCAGTGGAGACATAACCAGCAAGGCCCCGTGGGTTCTCCTGAGGCCTGGCAGGGGAACCAGGAACAGGTATGATAACTGTCCTGGCCTCCTCCAGCGCTTCCAAACTACCACAGAAAGGCTCTTAAGATCTTCAAGCTCCCCATTCTCTAAAGAGGGTGGAGAAAAAGAAGGAAAATACATGAAAGGCTGATGAGAAGAGGGAACAAAACTGTGCACAGAGATGAAAGCTCTGTGCCATCGGCGATGGAATCTCTCCAGCCCAGCCTGGCAGCTGGTGTGGAGCAGTGTTTGTGGGAGACAGGGATAGATAGCTACACAGAGAGATGGGCAGATAATTTGGGTTTGGGGTATTCTTCTGCTGGAAAAGTTTGCAGCTTGTTTTGTTCAGGATTTGATGTGAAGGGGGTTCGAGTCCAGACAGGACCAGGAGGAACTGGGAGGCTGTGGCAGGAAGAGTCAGGATGAAGCCATGCATCCTGCTGAATGTTTGGAGAATCCTTTTAGTTTGGGTTATTTGTCTCCAGCTCTTATCTAGTGCTTGTTCTCCTGGTGTTTCTGATGCTGTGTAAGTGTCCATTGGCTTCCTCAGGATGCCTGTGGTTCCCTGCATTTCTCTACAAGGAATGACATCCTGCTCTTTAGGCCCAAGGAATGGTGGCATGGCTGCTCCCCAGATCAACATAACACAGCTGAGCATGGAGTAGTGCACAGCACGGTCAGAACAAGAGGTGGGGTGGTAGGAGGAGGAGGAAAAAAGGTTAAATGGAAGCAGGAATGAGACAAAAGAAAGAGGATTTCAGGAGAACAACTTCTTCCTTTCTCAAGCTCTTGTGAAAGCCTAAGTGCCTGCAAACCTGATTCCGGCTATTTTAACTATCTTAGATTTTCCCCCCTGCAGCAAGGGCAGGGGGCCAGCAACCTCCACCCCAGCCCTGTTCTTGCCAGCAGAAGTTATTATTATTTTTTTGTTCCCTGACAGCAATGCCCTGGTAATTTTGGTGCTCTTGTTCCAACATGACCAGCCTTCCTCTCTGCCCTTTGCCGGCAGCCAGCAGGAGAGAGGCAGACAATCCTTTCTCATTGCTGTGTGTGGACAGGCTACTGGAACACAGTCTATGCCTGCCTGCATGCAGGCAACAGAAGACATTATTTCTGGACCTTTGTTTGGATGCAGAACTTGGCTAATTGGGACCTTTCACAGTTTCGTTCAATCCCTGTAGGGTTCAGCAGAATCCTTCAGGGCCTCATGCAAGAACGCAAATAAAGGACACCCACTCAACTCCATCACACATCGCATGGGACAGGCTGGATGGGGTTTTCCAGCAGGGCAGGGTACTGATAACTCACACACATGCACATGCACACACAAAACACTCATTAAGACTAAAGATGCACTTCCCAGACCTTGTAGGGGACAGCAGAAAGAACCAAGGAACTGTGTCTCCAGGCCACAAAAGCTGATAGCAGTTCCCCTTTAATAACAGCTTCCACTTCCATTGTAGCCCTATGGCCTCACAGGGTGTATAACCGAGCAGCAACAGATGAAAATGTGCATTAATTCCTGCTGGCTTCTCTCAGGAATCGTGTGCAGTGTCCATCTCCCACCTGCGGGTGCTCCGTGTGAACGCTGCTGTCAGTCTGTGCATCTCGGCATCTCCCAGGCTCCAAACGGGAATTAGGGTGATTAACCCTAATTAATTAACCACAAGGGCTTTCAAATCCCAGGGCAGAGTGGTAACTGGCTCCAGAGGGGGGAAGCAGGAGCCACGGTTGGGCACGAAGGGACAGAGTTTGCCTGGGGTCAGGAGGAGAAGCCAACCCTTTGCCTTGTGGCTCAACAGATGTGAAGATAAACCCAAAAAAATCCATCTGGTGAGAGACTCCCAGCTGGGATACAGTGCAGGTTGTGCGATAGAGAGTAGAGTGAGCTCTTACTCCTCAGGAGACATGAGCATCTTGAGTGGAACAGACATTCAAGAGTGTCATTAAATTCCAGTTCATCTGCCTTCACTACAGTCCTCCTTCTCCAGCACTAGAAAGCTGAGCTATGATCCTGCTTTCTTTCATTTTTTTCATTAAGTCATGGAAGAATTTCAGGGTGTGACCAGGTAAATCCAGATAGTCACTTCAGAGCAGTTGAGCTCCCTTCCATCAGCTGGTGTGCAGTAATCCAGTGCAAACAAGGTGTTAGTCTGCTGCACAGGATTTTGCAATCTTATAAACCAGAAACATCCCCAGTGCGCACATGGGCAGCTCTGCTGTCAATATCTGTGTGTCCTGTGGGCTTTTTAGGCCAAAATAATGAAGCATTCCCTGTGGTGGCTGGAGTTCTGGGCTCAATAGCCAATCTATTGGCAGTGGGGACAGGAGCATCAGGGATCTCAGTGAGCTGCTGCTGCAATTCTTTCTCCAGGCCCCCATTAGGAGAGCATTTCCATGAGTTTTCCTGCTAATGGAGCCCTGCAGCCTCTCATTACCTGGGAAAATTTTAAAAGCTCCTCAGCCAGTGGGTTCTCTGCTGAGTCCTCTTCACCTGCTGAGATGTTAAAAGGATGATTAGGGAGAGAAAAAAACCAATATGACAGAAAAGCAAACAGAATTTTTCAAGCCATCTTGTCATAACACATTAAGGAATGTTGATTTATGATTGTAAAGGCATCAAATAAATGTTTAGCTCCATGGCTGGTGCCAAATGTGAATAATCCCAGAGAACAAGTGGGAACGGTGAACAGTAGTCACGTTCCAAGCAGCTGCTCCTTGCTCCCTCCTTCACCTGCCTTGTGTTTCCTCATTTGAAATTTCCTCCTGCTTGTCATGCTCAGACAGACATAGACAAAAATGTGTGGTACAACTGAAGACAATACTTTTAATTAAAGCTTTCTGGCTTTGCACCAGAAATGAGAGTTGAGATGGGTTCATGCAGCTGGGACTTACATGACTTTCAGGACACGCAAGTGCACGTGCTCACACCACTGCACATGCACATGGCATTCCATGCACTGCATTTCCCAGGGTAGCACGAACCTGTGACACTGCTTGCTGTGCTCAGGAGAATTCACTCTGCCTTTCGTTGGTGTGAAAACGCTGAACTTCCCTTCTCAGGGAAGAGAGATACCCTGATAATTGGGAGTGGGCAAAAACACTCACATGTGTCAGCCTTGATGACTTTCAGGAGGTCAAACATTACATATACAATTTCCATCATTGGCAAAGCAGTTGTAAAATGATCTAGAGCTGCTTTTCCCCAAAGGTGAAGTCAAGGCACTCAGCAAGGGCTGTTATGAAACCAGACATAGAAACAGAGGCCTCAACTCCATCCTTTCCACACTTGCATCTACTCAGCTTAGTCATGGACAGGCCAAAAAGAGGCAATTATAATGATTTTGTTTCAACTCTAGTTTATTATAGCCACAATTCTTCCCTCCTGCATCCAGCCTATTCCCTGTGGTTAAACTACTGTGTATTTTTCAGAAATCCCTCAAATCTTGGAATTGTTGGAGGACTCATCCTGCGTCTCAGCAAGGCTTAAATAATATACCAACATTATTTTCGACTGCATACCTTATTTTTAGCCTGAATGCATTTGTTCTAGCAGTTGAGCAGAGGGTATTTCCCAAGACAAACTTTTGTCAAAACACTGTAAACTACAAACAGCAAGGCTCAGCACAGGGAAAACAGGAGTAGAGACTTGTTAAGAGACTTGTTAAGAGGCCAGACTTGTGCCAGAACATGCAGAATGTTTCTTACTTAGAGGCATAAGAAAAGTTTTGTTTTCATGGTCCTGCAGCTTTTCTCACCTAATGCCTTGCCAACCCTCAACTTGCAGGCATCTGGTAGGTGTTCCCCCTCCTCCATGGTCTCTGTGATCAGAGAGCAGCAGCAACACCTCCACAAAGGGATTCACCCTGGGAGGGGATGGGTTACCCTCTGGGGGTATCTGTCTTTCTCCTCTGATCACAAAGGGAACCTGAAACAGGGCAGGTGGGCAGGCTGATCTTGGGCATTCAGGGATCTGATCAGCCCTGGCTTTTCTTGCATGCTGAGTCTTGGAGCTCAAAGGGTTTCTTTCTTGGCAGGTCTGATTTCCACGACTTCACGGCAGCTGGATCGAGAATACAAGGCTGAACATATCCTAGAGGTGGGTAATGATGATTGTAATTAGCTTTATTTACCTACAAGTGTATTAAGTCCTCAAAGAGTTTTCCTTGCAAGTTGGAGCACAGAGAAAGAATCTCATCCCATCAGCTCCCAACTGCTGGGAAACTTAATTAAATGGTGTGTGTTAACCCAAGAGACAGCTGCAGCAGTACTGCAGGGTTTATTATTTTCTTGCTGAAGACTGGAGCAAAAGTTCTGCTCTGGAAGCTGTGGGAATGCAGGAAGAGGGTTGGAACTGTCCTCTAGCATGATGGTTTATACATTATGAGGGGAAGAACAAGCCAGAGAAATTCACCCTCATTTATCTCATTGTATTGGACATTATTGTGTAGCTTTGGTCACCAGCCCCCATCCTCAGCTGCTCACAGCTATGAGTATTCCCATCAGAGGGATCTGGAGGTTTTTGAGACTATCAGGGTCTATCATTTCTCTCTGCAATGCAACATGCTGGGAGCATGCACAGGCAGGGCAGGGTGAGGGTGGCTGATACCTTGCCAAGCCATTGCAATACAAATGTTTTCAGATGTCTCATCTCCAATGACCAGCCTGACCCACTGCCCAGGGCAGCTGGAGGCAGGAGCCCTGCAAACTCATCCCCCTGTGCATGGACAGGCCCTGCACAGTGACAGCTACAGCCACCAGGCTTTGCCTTGCAGAGAGGAGCAGTGCCTTTGAAAATGTTGCTATACAAATGCAGACCCACACAAAAACCCCTATCTGAGCCATTGCCCACCAGGATGGGGCTGGCTGGTGACACTCTAGGTCACGCCTTGGAGCCCTGTCACCTATTCTCTTTGCTTGCTGACAGGTGGCTGTCTCTGACAACGGAGAGCCAGCCCTGAAGTCCACCAGCAGAGTTGTGATCCAAGTGCTGGATGCCAACGACAGCCCTCCCAGTTTCCCCCAGAAGCTGTTCATGGTGCAGCTCCCTGAGAGAGAGGCCTCGGAGACACCTCTGCCCGTCTACAGGCTGATCGCCTCCGACCGTGACCAGGGCCAGAACAGCCAGATCACCTACACCATCGAGGAGGAGGAGGAGGGGATATTCACCATCAACCCCACAACTGGCACAGTCTTCTCCAGAAAGGCTTTTCCTGCTTCCGAATACAACATACTCACGGTGAGAGAAGAGGGAAATGCAAAGAGCTGGTGGGAAGAGGCAGGTGGAGAGGGGAAGAGAGAAAAGGGTTCATAAACAGAAAAGATAAAAGGAAAGAGATGGAGAAAATGCAGCAGTGGAGAGGAGGAGAGCTTGAATAAGGCAAATGTGTTTAGAGGGTGAGAAAGTGGGAGGGAATGACAGGAAATGCAGAAGGTAGGAAGCTATTAAAAATGGACAATAAATTTGAAGTTAACTGTCCAACTTACCTTCAGAGAAGAATACAGTGATCCATGATTCCATATGAATGTGGACCCAAACCTGAACAGTCTTTGGATTCCATCATGCCTCCATATGGCATTCTGATCAGGCCATGGAGCTTGGATGTAGGTTCAAAGCCTTCTCAGTCTGTGGGTCCTTGCAAAAAGGCTTGTGATCCAGGTCTCTGCTATAGGTAGAGCTTGGCAGATTCCATTGACAGTAAAGAGGAATTT
Organism: Sterrhoptilus dennistouni; assembly: GCA_013397095.1. Lineage (NCBI taxonomy): Eukaryota > Metazoa > Chordata > Aves > Passeriformes > Zosteropidae > Sterrhoptilus > Sterrhoptilus dennistouni. Next base: position 228,148 of record VWZU01004414.1, on the reverse strand, counting down.
GGGTTTTGCATGGCTCTGCCTTGGAAGCAGCCAGAGCATGGACCACTGGCTCAAGATTTGTTTCATGGGATTTTGGGCATACTGGGAGCTGAAACTCCTGGTGGGTGGGAGAAGGAGCTTTCCATGGGCTTCGCATGAGCTAATTCAGCTTTCTCCCGGCCTGCATGTGCCTTTCTCTGCAGGTCAAGGCCACAGATGGTGGCAGCCCCCCGCTCTCCTCCCACGTGAGGCTGCACATCAGCTGGGTCACCCGGCCCAGCCCTTCCTCAGAGCCACTGGCTTTTGATGAGCCCCACTTCAACTTTGCTGTGATGGAGACAGACCCTGTGAACCACATGGTGGGAGTGATCAGCATTGAGATGGGCCCCAGCCAAGTGTGGTTTAATATCACAGGTGAGACACAGGAATCAGAGCAGGGCAGTGGTGTCTGGGAGCGTTTGCTCCGGCTCCCTTGGCTGTCAGTGCTTGCATGCCTGAGCTAATGGAGTTGTTTGCTTTAGGTGTAGGTGAGCTATGGGGAAAGCTTTCTCACAGGCACTGGAAGGTTTAAACAGCCATCAGACAAAGCTGCCCATCCAAGGCCTCCAGTGCCAAGTGCAATTACCCAACGTGCTTTCTTAATGACAATCTGGAACTTGCCTGTGTTTGAGGTGTTCTCCGATGTCGCACAAAGAGGCAGGGCATGCCAGTGCCAGCTCCTCCTGGGAATCAAGTGACACTGTTGGCTTTGTTAGAACTGCCTGCCAGGATCCAGGTGTGTGGCTGAGTGTTACAGATACCCCCTGTTTCTCCCTCCATGTTGAGTCTTGAGCAGGGAACTGAGGAGGAAGCATTCCTCAAAGACCTGGTCTGCCCTAACTTGCGGGGCTCTCCCTTCCTCCTCACCACATCCCAGGAGTGATTAAGAATCACATCATCCACATCCATCATATGGAATGTGGAGCTCTAGGGCCTGCTCTAAGGTACATGGTTCAGGGGGACGTGGGCTGTCACCCCAGGGGACTCTCCAGGCAGCGTGTGCAGAACTGGTCCTACCAACGAGGGCCAATTGTGCTCATGTAATTTGATGTTTTGAAGTGGTGCCCCAATCCACCTTGCACAGCCTTTCCCTGGTACTGCCTGCAGGTCCTGCCCTTGTCAGACAAAGCCTAAATTGGGCAAGTGAATAATTTTTCCTCTTACTGTGTTAGGGCAAGGATAATGGTGTATAAATACAATTAAGCAACAAGAGATACACCACTACAAGGAGCAAGACAATATCAGTGAAAGATTTATCCAGCATTAGTCATGTCTGCTTGGGTCTGCAGGATTAACGGTGTATTCCTCTGAATGTTATTCCATCATTTCCCTGCTGAGTGCTGGGGCATAGCTTAACCTCATCTTTCCCAGTTGCTAGAGCTCCAAGTGATGCTGAAGGCTCTCTTGGTTTCTATCCTGGTAGAAATGGACAGGATTTTATTTTCCCTGCATGGGAAGGAAAGCATCACTGGCAGCCAGGGGGATGATGCAGAGATCCAGGAGCCTTTGGCACCTCATTCAAAGCTTCACCTTTCTCACACCACAAACATTCTGTCACCGGGATTGATGGAGTCTGCAAAAACTCTGACAAAGCAACATCGCTCTTCATCTCTTTCTTTTTCTGGACTGCTTCTTTCCATTTGGCACTGTGCACAGGGAGCTCTTCTCTCTTCTCAGGGAAAGACACCCATGGGTCTCTCTGTCTCTACTTCTTTCTGTCTCCTTCCCAGCAGGAGAGCAGTGGTCCAGATGGCTGGTGAGCACTGCATTCCTCCAGGAAGGGAAGATATGTAATTTTACTACCAGCAAAGATTTTACCAGCTGATAATAGAATAAAGCAGAATCCAGAGCATCCAGTAGCCAGGAGGGAAGAAGTTGAGACCTGGGATAAATTACAGAAAACTGTTTCAGCTTCTCCATATCTCAGAGCAGCCTTGCAGGGTTAAATATGCAAGAGGGGCCCAACAGGCCCGAGCAAGTGAGGCATGAGAGAGGAGCTCTCATGCCAGGGCTGAGCAGCAGTAGGGTGAGGGACAGCCTTCTGCTGCTGAGCTGCTCAGGCCTGCTGTTCCTGGCACTTCTCAGCCATCTGGGTTGGAGGCAACAGGCTCTGCTCACCCTGGAAGCACCGTCTGCCTCCCCAACTGTTGGAGTGTTGGGAATTCAGGTAGCCCACAGGCCCCCAGCCGTGGTGATGAGGACCATTGCTGATATGCCCACAGTGTGGCCTTGAATCAGAAGCCAGCAAGAGCCCTGTTCTACCCAGCAGGTTCCTGATCCATGCTAAGCCAGTGATGGTGCATGGCTGGAAACCTTGTGCCAAATAAATCAATGCTCAAATGTGCCTGTTGCCAATCTAGCCAGGACATGGCGTGCATAAATACATACTTTCCCCTTCTCTCCTCCTCCTCATTTTCTCTAACTCCCCTCACCTTCCTTTTCACACTCCTTTGTCACTATCTGTGACTATTTCTTTGTCCAGCTTTGCCTTGTCCTCCCTATATCCTATGTGCATCTATCACATGTTGTTTTGAGTTTCCAGATTTGGGAGAAGCCTTTCCTGTGGCACTATCCCCAATCTAGCTGACTGTAAGTGCCCTCCTGTTTCCCTTTTTTGTCTCCCCCTTGTCCCAGGTGGTGATGATGACATGGATTTTGACATTGAAAAGAGTACAGGCAGCATGGTAATTGCAAGGCCCCTGGATGCAAGGAAGAAGTCAAGCTATAACCTGACAGTAGAAGTCACTGATGGGTCCAGTACAATCAAAACCCAGGTAATATTTTTTTTCTTTAGTGGAGACCCCGTTGAGAGGGAGCATATGCCAAAGGAACCTTTCCTCTGAGTCTGCTGAGCTCTGGATCAGGTGCCAGGCACAGGAGTCTCCTTACACTGTGATCCTCCATTACACAGTGACACTTATACCGACTAAGATTGTTTTCGTGTTGTTGGAAACACAGCTGAAGAACAAAGAGAGATGCAAAGGATGAAGAAAGGACTTGTTTGCTTTCCCGTTCCCCATTTTCTCGTTTGCAGAGAACTCAAGTCATTAAACACTAGCAGTACTGAAAGCTGTGGCAAGATGTGACATTGCAGGGAGGATAAGGTGCCAACAAAGGCATACTGGCCTCAGCCCCAGCATGGCCTCTCCCAGCACTTCCATCCCCATCTGTCACCTGTGCACAAATATGTCCCTGTTTTGGTCTTCCTGCTGCTGTGTAGGAAAGCCTGGGTCCTTCCTGTTGACCCCAGACAGCACACAGGGACACATCTACACCACCAGCCAAGCTGGGGTGGCAGTTCACACACTCAGACTTCAGCTTGACCTCAGCTGCTCAGGCTGGATTACAACATCTTAAAGGAAATGTGTGCGCAGTTCGGTCAGGCTTGGGTCTGGGTTCCCATGTCAAGAGTTGTTCCTGGGGTATGCTAGCCCAGGTACAGCCAGCACAAATCCGTCTGCAAAAGGTGAGGTCAGGCCCAGGGAGTGAATGGGGCAACTACAGAGATGCTGTGTGCTCTGAGTTGACACATATATAAAGTAAGTGCTGGTAAAAGGAGGCACTTCATTCTCAGGCATGTCCCTGAGCCACAGCTAAAATGAGATTTTGCCCATCTTTACCTACCCTGTGGAGGAGGGTTCAGGGCATGATCTTTCACTAGTCATTCTCTCCACACATAAGAAGCAGCCAAAAATCCAGCCCTCGATGCACAGGAAGGCCTAGGACGTGAGTCACCTGTCAGTAATGCTTATCATGGAGAATTCACTGTGGGGGATGATAAGTGAGGAACTCCACCATTCCTGTGAAACGTGATGCTAACGATGGCCATTTGTCTCAACTGCCTTCAAGTAGTGTTCCAAATAAACAAACAAAGCCCCACCTTGCCTAGTGTGCATTACCTGCCACCTTGCATCTCATCCCTGCGTTTATTTTGGCACTCAAGGCTTCTAGCAGATGTCAAGAAACCTGCTGATGTAAAACCCCCATGGCATGCTCAGGTTTGCTAAAGGAAGCAAATTATAACACTTGGTTGGGACTTCCTAAGATGCAGCAATCACATCAGTGGAGGGTCAGGACAGCCAGGATAGGAGACCACACAGGAGAAAGCAGTGACTTCCCTGGCAGGATTCAGGATTCCTGGCATGTGCTGTTAAATGCAGAGAGGAAAACTTGGCTAAAAAGGGTAGAACAGAAATTTTGCTTCTCCACGCACTTGCTGCTCTTGAGATAGGCCAGCCCCTCCCTTCTTTTACCAAACACCCCCTTCTGTCCGCTTTCTGTTGAGTAAATAATGGGGGTTGCTGTGTAGGCACCAGCCAGCAGCAAAGCTGGCACCACGGCTGAGCTGCTGCTGCTTTCCACGGCAGGCTGTGATTGTTTCCCCGTGTGCCAAGTGCAGGCACGTTCACTCTGAATGCCTTGCCAGACTGGAGAGACTTTAAAAAAGGAGAGGAAGCAAACTGAAAAACACAAAAGGGGAAGGCACAGGAGGAGTTCCTTGGGATGAAGGACAAAAGGGCTCCAGGTCATCGTGGATGGCAAAGCTCCAAGAGTTGGAAAACTCTGATAGTTACAGCACTCGGAGTATGTCAATGCCAAAGGATTGGTAGCTGAGATTTTACATGGCTGCATGTCCAGTTTCTGCCCTCACTGTGCTGTCTCCCCACAGGCATTTATCCACGTGATTGACATCAACCAGCACCGTCCCCAGTTTCTCGAGAGCCATTACGAGGTGAGGATTCCTGAAGATACCCCCTCAGGGAGAGAAATCCTTCGAGTCAGTGCAACAGACAAGGACAAAGGAAAGGGGCTCATCTACACCATCCATGGCAGTGTGGACCCCAAAAGCACAAGACTTTTCCAGCTGGATCCAGGCAATGGAGCCCTCACAACAGCAGAAGGCTTCAGTTCCCAGCCCATGCCTCAGCACACCCTCACGGTGATGGTGAGTCCTAACCAAGCCCTGCTGAGTCCACCAGCTTGGCTGGGATATATGGGTCACTGGAGAAATTAAAGTGGTTCTAGCCTTTGAGAGAGGATTTGTCTGGAACAATACAGAAGAGGAAAGCAGGGTGTTAACCTTTACTGTATGGCTAAATGTAGTTAACACCCTGCATTCCTCTAACCACCTTCTTTGGAGGACCACTGGATTCTTACAAAAGGAAGCACAATGTGTAATAGTTAGTGTTTGGTTTCAAATTCAAGGCTGAGCTTTGGTACTGAAACTTCCAGGCTCATTCCCAGCCAGGGGGTTGGTACTATTGCACAACACCCACCTCTGGTAAGAGTGCTGGTGAGTTACTTGGAAGATGGTGCAGGCAAGACTGGCTTGTCCCTGGGTGTGACTGTTCCTGCTCTCTCTCTGCCTTGCAGGTACGAGACCAGGAGGTCCCCATCAAGCGGAACTTTGTCCGAGTCATCGTCCACGTGGACAGCTGCAACCTTCACCCTCCCCAGTTCAGCAGCATCCATTACGAAGCAGAAGTGCTGGACTCAGCAGTGGTGGGCACAGAGGTCATACAAGTCAGAGCCCTTGATCAGGACCAGGGAGCTAATGCTGAAATCCACTACTCCCTTCAGGCAGGTAAGAGCCATGCAACAAGACAATTTAGGTTATGATCATACCTGCATTACTGTGCTCTAAGTGGTGCACCAGCTTTTTCTAGGGGTGTACAGTTCTAAAATGTGATTTTCTTCCTACCCAGAAAAAATCCAGAGTGAGTAGGTAATTTCCATATTAGGGAATATTAGCATCTTTTCTTAAGAAGACAGCTTAATGTTGAGTCACTGGTCTAAGAAAAATTGTGACTGGACGAGTTAGAACAACCTAAAATCTGCTCCTCTTTGTCCATGGGAACTATTCAGCTGTTAGGCAAAAGTACTCCCAATTCCCACAGGAGTCATCATCATTCCACTATTTATACCAAGAAACACATCCTCAAGGAATGGTGAGAACTCTTTCTGCATTGACTGGTGGTGGTTTTGAGTCATTCATGGTCAGTGGGCAAATATTTTATCATTCACTATAAAGGTTAAAACTTGTGTATTTATGTCTGTGCCGCACAGTCTATTTAGCCTGTAAACTCTTCGCAGGAGACAAGCCATCCTTTGCTCCATCTTTCTCACTGCAATTTAGATCAAGGACTGAGGAGTTTAATTGCTCCTGAAGTATTGGTAATTACAAGCATGACAGGGCTTGAAGGAACTAGTACTGTCTGCGCTACCATGTTCTGCACACGAGGCAAAAGCTTCAAGCACATGCTCTGCCACCACTAAATATGTTTAAATTAGAAGGGTGTTTATCGCCAATTTACATTTTGATTGATTCAAATGTTAGCTCACAGATCTCAGTGGGTTCATTGTTCTTAAAATTATTTAGAAATTAATTTTTTTCTCCCAGTAAAAGAAACAGATGTTAATCAGGTCCGCAAACAGGAGAATATATGAAAAAGAGTTTCAGAAAACAAAGACCAGTAAGGTGTCTGCATTCTTCACTCTGTAATTTCTCTTCTTGCAGGTAATGGGGAAGGCTTCTTTAGCATCAACCCATATTCTGGAATTGTTACAGTTGCCCAGAAACTGGACCCATCCAGGCAAGAGCGATTTACTCTTATCGTAAAGGCAGAAGATCAGGGCTTTCCTCAGCTTAAAGATTCTGCTACAGTACATGTCCACATTAGACCCTCGGATCGAACCCCTCCAAAATTTCCAGAGACTGAATACATCACAGAGATCAGTGAATCCACTGCTGTTGGCTCTCCTCTGATCCAGGTTTCAGCCACAAGCTTGTCACCAGTCAGTTATGAAATAAAAGATGGAAATGGAGATGGAGTGTTCTCCATGAACTATCAGTCAGGCCTTATTTCCACTCAGAAGAGCTTAGATTTTGAGCAGGTGTCTTTTTACCAGTTGAAGGTCCGTGGTACCAACATGGCTGGAGCATTTATGGACGCTGTGGTGCTCATCTATGTCATAGATGAGAATGACAATGTGCCTGTCTTTGTTAAACCTTCCTTTGTTGGCTGGATCATGGAGAATGCCCCATCACAAAGCATGGTTCTGGATGAAAGCAATGCTCCCCTCGTGACCTATGCAACAGATGCTGATCAAGACTCCAATGCTTTGCTGGTCTATGAGATTCTGGAACCAGAGGCACTGAAATATTTCACAGTGGATCCCAGCACAGGGACGCTGACCACTCGTGCTGATATAGACTATGAGCTCACCCCAGTTTTCCACTTCAGTGTGCATGTGCACGACAGTGGAAGTCCCAGCTTGTTCGCATCCAAACCTGCCAAGGTCACAATCCACGTTAAAGATGTTAATGATTCACCTCCAATCTTTCTCAAAGACACTTATGACATTTCTGTCTTGCTACCTGCCCACCCAGGGATGGAGCTTTTGTCAGTGCAGGCAAAAGATGCAGATTCAGAGGTGACCTACAACATCGTGGAAGGGAACCTTGATAATGCTTTCCATATCCATCCACTAACTGGTCTCATCTCCATTCTTAACACTACTGGCCTGAGAAGCTACCGAGAGCTCACAGTCAGAGCTGGTGATGGCTTATATAAGAGTACTGCTCTGGTTAAGCTAAATTTAACCCGGGCACAAGGTACCAGCTTGAAATTTGATCAAGACGTATATACAGCAACTGTGATGGAGAACTCAACAGATGAGAAGACTCTAACCATTCTTGGGGTCAAAGGGTATCAGCTAAATGAACCCCTTTCCTATTCACTTTTGAATGAAAAGGAAAGGTTCAAAATGATCCAAGCCTCTGGGGTTCTTCAGACCAAAGGTGTGAAATTTGACCGTGAAATGCAAGACATGCACGAGGTAGCTGTGGAAGTGAAGGACAACAGGAAGCCACCAAGAGTGTCCCAGGCCACAGTCAGAGTTTATGTAGAGGATGTCAATGACAACCCCCCACAGTTTGAGAATGTGCCATACTACGCCTCGGTGCAGGATGGCACAGAGCCAGGGGATGTCCTTTTCCAGGTGTCAGCAACAGACAAAGACATAGGGGTTAATGGAGCTGTTACCTACTCATTTGCAGAGGAATACAAATACTTTTGGATTGATCCTCACCTAGGAGATATCTCCCTTAAGAGGCCTCTTGATTATCAGGCTCTAAATAAATACAACCTGCGGGTCATTGCTAAGGACAAAGGAGAGCCTCCCCTGCATGCTGAAGAGGAGGTTGTGATCAGTGTGAGGAACAGATCCAACCCTCTGTTCCAAAGTTTGTACTACCGAGTGAAGGTACCAGAAAATGTCCCCCCATACACCTCCATCCTCCACATCCAGGCCCGCAGCCCTGAAGGCTTGCGCCTCATCTACAACATTGTGGAAGAAGATTCTCTGAAACTCTTCAACACTGACTTCAAAACTGGTGTCCTCACTGTCACAGGGCAGCTGGACTATGAGCTAGAGACAAAACACACATTCACTGTTAGAGCCACTGACACAGCACTTGGATCTTTCTCAGAAGCCAGAGTAGAGGTGGAGGTAGAGGACATTAATGACAACCCTCCTGTATTTTCTCAGATCATTTACACAGCATCTGTCTCAGAGAGTTTGCCACCACAGACCCCTGTTGTCCAGCTCTTTGCCTCTGATAAAGATTCGGGCAAAAACAAAGTGGTCTCCTATCAGATCATAGATGATGGTTCAGATGCTGCCAAGTTCTTTAATATTGATGCCAGCACAGGGCAAATAACAACAGCTCAAGCACTTGATTATGAAACCAATCAACAGTTCCGCATGAAAGTCCGAGCTGCAGATCATGGGGTGCCTCCACTCAGCAGTGATGCCCTGGTGATTGTAGATGTGACAGACATCAATGACAACCCCCCTGAGTTCAGCCAGCTTCAGTATGAAGCCAAGGTCAGTGAAATGGCTACGTGTGGGCACATCGTGATCAAAGTCCAGGCCCTGGACCCCGACAGTGGAGACACCACCCGGCTGGAATACGTGATCCTCTCGGGTAATGACAACAGGCATTTTGCCATCAACAGCACTTCTGGGATAATATCCATGTTCAACCGCTGCAAAAAGGACCTGGAGCCATCTTACAATCTCAGGGTTTCTGCTTCAGATGGAGTTTTCAAGAGCACTGTGCCTGTGTATATCAACACCACCAATGCCAACAAATACAGCCCCTCTTTTCAGCAGAATGTGTACGAGGCAGAGCTGGCAGAAAATGCTGAGATAGGAACCAAAGTGATTGAGCTGCTGGCTATTGACCCAGATGGTGGCCCATATGGCACCATAGACTACACCATCATAAATAAACTCGCCCATGAGAAGTTCTCCATAGACAATAAAGGCTGTATTGCCACACTGCAAAAACTGGACAGGGAAAATTCCACAGAGAGAGTCATTGCCATTAAAGTCATGGCCAAGGATGGGGGTGGGAAGGTGGCCTTCTGCACTGTCAAAATAATCCTTACAGATGAGAATGACAACCCACCTCTATTCAAAGCTTCTGAATACACTCTGTCCATCCAGTCCAATGTTAGCAAAGGCTCCCCTGTCATCCAGGTACTGGCTTATGATGCTGATGAAGGTGCAAATGCAGATGTCATTTACTCTGTTGACTCTGTGGAAGATGTGGCAGAAGACCTTGTGGAGATCAATGCTGCCACTGGGGTTGTTAAGGTCAAGGAGAGCCTTATTGGTTTAGAAAACAGAGCCTTTAACTTCAAGGTGAAAGCTGAAGATGGCAGACCCCCTCACTGGAACTCCCTTGTTCCAGTGAATCTCCAGATTGTCCCCAGGGAAGTGACGTTGCCAAGGTTTTCTGAGCCCCTTTATACATTCTCTGCATCTGAGGATCTCCCAGAGGGGTCAGAAATAGGGTCAGTCAAAGCTTTTGCAGAGGATCCAATTATATACAGCCTGGTGAAGGGAACCACTACAGAAAGTAACAAGGATGAGGTGTTCACACTGGACAAACAAACAGGAGCTTTGAAAATCAAAAAACCTATGGATCACGAGACCACCAAGTGGTACCAGGTTGATGTCATGGCTCACTGCTCACATCTGGAGACTGAACTGGTCTCTCTGGTCTCTGTGAATATCCAAGTGCAGGACGTGAATGACAACAAACCTGTTTTTGAGGCAGATCCCTACAGAGCTTTTGTCATGGAGAACATGCCTTCAGGAACCACAGTCATTCAAGTGACAGCTAATGACCAGGACATGGGAAGTGATGGGCAGGTGACCTACAGTCTGGAATCAGAATCCGGCAGCCTCCGCGGGCTCTTCACCATCGACAGCGAGAGCGGGTGGATCACCACCCTCAAAGAGCTGGACTGTGAAGACCAGGAGATCTATCGCTTCTACGTGGTGGCCACTGACCACGGCAGGAAGGTCCAGCTCTCTTCCCAAACTCTGGTGGAGGTCACTGTCTCTGATGAAAACGACAACGCCCCGCAGTTCACCTCGGATTTCTACAAGGGGTCGGTCATTGAGAACGCGGAGCCGGGGCAGGTCGTTGTCACCCTGAGCACCATCGACGCCGACATCTCCGAGCAGAACCGCCGGGTCACATGCTACATCACCGGTGAGTTCCTCCCAACGTGGAGTCTCCAGTGGGCAGGAGGAGAGTATCATCTCAAAGCAAGGATTTGGTACCCTTGTCTTGCAGAGTATTAGTACAGAAATAGCGTGTCTTGGTTTAGAAAGAGAGGTGTCCGCCAGGGAAAGCTGGAGCTTCCTTTGGAATGGAGAATGTAAACCCCCTCCCTCCAAATTATTAGGATTTTGCAGATAGGGGCTTTCAGGCAAAGATATGGGAATATGAATAACAGTTATTTACTCGGTATATTAAAAATACAAATGCAGTAGTACAAAAAAAGCCAACCAAACAAACAAACAAAGTCCTAGAAACACTGACACAGTCAGACAGTCCTGTCAGAAGCAGGAGATGGGGGCCGAGCTCTGTCACGAGCTGGACTCAAATGAATCTGGGGAATACAAAACCCTTTATTAACTGCAGTGGGTGGAATGATCATTAAAATAACTATCTCGCCACTGAATCGTCCTATTTCTCTGGGAATAAATAAATAAATAAGATACATGTAAGTAATTACACTGTACTGTAGAAATATTTATTTACACTTTCTTAACAGAGGAATAATTAAGACAGTGTAATTGTATTTATTGGAAGGGCAAGGAGAGGCAGTACAGCAGGAGGACAGATTTTTCTCACAGAGATACTGTGGTCTGTTTTTAGGTTCTTTGACCCAGCTTTTTCTCCTGCCAGCACTGTGGTCAGTTTACACATCACACATATACCTGTAGCCTGTCTGTGTTCTTTAATAGCTATATATAACTTTTTGGTATTAAATGTGTTTCCTACAAAACCACTTGGAGGCTGGGTTAATAACAAGGCTGTAGTTACTCACTCTGCACTGGGGATATTTAAGACTGTCATGTCAATCTTAGTAAAGGTTTTAGCTAACAAGAAATACTAAAAATTACTCTTACATCCCTGAAACATCTCATGTGCCAACTAAAATTAACCACTGCTGTAAAATAACAAAAAAGTTGCACTGGAATGTTTGTTGTGCATCTGCACAAGTAGAAGCTTGTTCTTATGGTATTTTTTGACCCTAAAGGGTCATTCTAAGACCTGGAGCAGATACTTCAAATTAAAATGTTTGTTCAGACTCAAATGAAGACCCTTCAGGGTCAAAACATTAGGCCAGATCATGCTGCAGCCTGTTATCTATTATTGTAACCATCCAAAACAGGAGAGGAATGCTGGTACTTTCATTTGGTTTATGGCATGCCTAGGTATTTGCAAGCCTTTGGGAGGAAAGATTAAATCCATTATGTATTCACATTTCTGCTATCTTAAAGGTAGTAGTAACTTCCAAGTACTTTAACCCTGAGAGGATGAACACTTATGTTAGGGGTGAACACTTTGTGCTCTCTGCTCTGCATGTACAAGCACAGGTCAGACTGTACAAAGAAATATGCAAATGTAGCAAAAGAGGATTAGGTGAACACAGAGCCCAGCTTCCCCCTGTCCAAATTATTTTCAAACACACAGAAACTAAATCTGGGCATGGGCTGGTGTTTCCCAGCATCAGAAGAAGAGCTAGTACAGGTGTCATTGTGCCTCCACAACCTCATCACTGCTGCACAAATGAAAGCAGAAAGGGAGTGAATTTAATTTATCCCACTGTGCAGGACCCTTCAACACAAACAGATTCCACAGCCAGCTCTCTTTACTGACTCCCATTGCACAAACTGCTTCCTCCTGGTTCAGCAGAGAACACCAGCTCCCTCCCAGGAGAGAGGGATTCTCCAGTGGCAGCACACAGCCCATTTAAAATACAACAGATTTAACAATAGTAGGAGCAGCATGAATTTGGTGGACCAGAGAGCCTGCCCAACCTGGATTTATCTGTTGCTCATCATTTGGCTCTTACAGAAACAAAAAGTAGCCCCAGAAAACAAAGCTAATGTTAAATACCCCTATAGGTTAAGAAGAAGTACAACTGTACATGGTACCATAACAGTAAGATCCAAACCATGTCTGCAGGGTATTTACAACTCTTGGATCCGTTTAGGAACATGCACCAAGAAAGACTGATAGGCTTTGGGAAGGTGAGACAATGTGGTTTTGAGGCAATGAATATGCACATCTGCAGAACATCACTGACTTTTCTGCAGTCAGTTGTTTTCTTCTCCCACTGTAATGTGCAGACAGGGAATAACTAAAATGTGTAGGGTATTTCCCAGCTGTGCAGTGAGGTTGACCAAAAATTCCTCACCTGCTGGATGCGCCACCAATGTGAGTCAGAGAGTCATAGAATCATTTAGGTTGGAAAAGACCTCTAAGAGCATCCAGGTCATTCAGGTCTCCTAAGGAACCATCAGTGGACACACCTATATTCCCTTTCCTTATCACTTCTGATATTCAGCACTTAGTAAATGCCTTTTTTTACTTGATTCCTGCCCCCTTCTAGAAGGAGACATACTGGGACAGTTCACAGTTGATCAGATTGAGGGTGAATGGACAATTTCTTCCAAGAAGCCTCTGGACAGAGAAGATACAGAGAAATATCTCCTCAAGGTTATGGCCTCTGATGGGAAATTTCAGGCTACCACCGAAGTGGAAATTTTTGTACTGGATATCAATGACAACAGCCCTGAGTGTGGCGAGGTACGACATCTGTTCTGGGACATCAGAGGCATAAAGGGTGATCCTGGGAGGGAAAGAACACAATAGAAAAGAAGAAAGAACAGGCAGAGCATGTTAAAGGATTTGGCTTGTCATAATTCTTCTCACACGATCCTGTTGCTTTGATTATGCTTAACAATTTTAATTAAGCTGCATGTCAAGCAAGAATATTAAATCTAGCCTCCAAGCATGTTTGCCAGCAGCAAGTGAGAGCCGAAGCATTATGAAGAGTAATTTTTGCAGATAAACAATGCCAGGAAGCCTCCTGGGAAGGGGCATGTAAATTACTGAGTTTTATATCCTGCTAAGCTGGGAGATTCCCATCAGGAGGTTTGTTGCTGTAGAGAGCTGATCACTGGTGTGGACGTCACCCGTGGTGAGAACGAACAGAGGTAGTTACTTCCCAAAGGAGATTCAAAGGCTTGTGTAAAATGAGCTCACTCGTCCCAGTCCACACCCCAGCAGCCAAGAATGGGAGGCACATTGTGTTCCCCTATAAATCACAGGGTTTATCCTTCTCTGTGAAGCCTCTGTGGGTCTGTTCTCCCCCCAATACAGGATGGAGGTATTTTGGAGATGGCTCAGATGCTAATGATGTCTTCTGTTCTGTCCAGATACTGTACACTGGGAGAGTCTCTGAAGATGCTGGGCCAGGTTTTTTCATTTTGAAAATATCAGCGACGGACCCGGACGTGGGCAGCAATGCCCAGATAACCTACAGTCTGCACGGCCCCGGCGCCGAGGAGTTCCGCCTGGGCCCACACACAGGTGACGGCAGGGCACAGGATGCTTTTATCCTCTTCCTCACCCACCCCCAGGAAATGCAAGCTCCCAGCATGGCTCAACACAAGGAGCTGTTTGTTCCAGCTGTCCCAAGCTAGGAGGGAATGGCCACAGTGTAGACGGGAGTGAGCTCCACATCATCCTGTTTGCTCTTGTTACAAATGTTGTTAAAATGAAGGGCAGACACTATTGCTAGCAGCAAGCATTTGCCTTGAGCCAAAGACACAAGTTCTAAATCCCAAAACACCTCTTATTGAGTCTTGAGCAGTGTATTTACCCAAACAGACTTGATGATCATTCTAGAGATCACTTGGAGTTCATCACATTGCAGAAAGCTCAGTGCAGTGGGGTTTAGAAGTACAATTTGTTTATGAACAGCTCTAGCCCATGATGGCATCCCTTGGATGAAGTTCAGCTGAACTTGCAGGACAGCCCATGGGAAGCCTTGCCAGGGTCCTGGCTGGCAATGATCCGAGGATAGCCCTGAGCAATGTGGCGTGGACACACCCACCACTATTACCCCAATTACTGTCTCCCACGGTTCATACAGGAAAACAGCTGAACCTCTCCGAGGTCTTGCAGGCTGCAGCTGTGATTGCTGGAGACACAACCACCTCCTGCAGGAGCTCAGGACTTCTGAATGACAGAATCAGTATGATTTCAGCAGAAGCCATTTATTGTTTACATTAAACTACAATTATGGATTCTAAATTGTTTGTTCACACGTTCACGCATCATGTCATTGGCTGGCTTGCCTGTCCATGAGGCAGGCACACATCCTTCAGGACAGCTAATTGGTCAGGGTCCATCACCACATTGTGCCTCCTTTGTCTAGGTTTAACATTCTTGGTAGACAGTTTCTCAGGCTCTTGGTTCTTATTTTAGTCTTGTTTTTCTCATCAACCTTGATAAATTCCCGAGAGTTCTGCGAACAAAAGCTGCAAGTGGTTTGATAAGTTTTCTCACAAACATTCTGGCTGGTAAACAGAGTGGCCTAAGTTCTGCAAATACATCACTACAACCTCCTGTCCTTCCTCACAGGGGAGCTGACCACATCTGCACCCCTGGACCGTGAGCAGAAGCCCACCTACCACCTGGTGGCCAAGGCCACTGACGGCGGGGGCCGCTCGTGCCAGGCTGATGTGACACTGGTCATCGAGGACACCAACGACAACGCACCCAGGTTCTTCCCCAGCCACTGCGCCGTGGCCGTCTTCGATAACACCACCACAAAGACACCCATCGCTGTGGTTGCTGCCAGGGACCTTGATGAAGGTGAGTCAGAATGGGATTTATGTGTTGCTAGACTTCATCTTTCATTCTGAATAGAAGCCTTTGAAACCTAAGGAAGTGCTGCAGCAATGGGCTTAGATGATTGAATCTTGGCGAAGATGTGCCTGGATCTCATTGCTGACATGTTCTTGACTACTGGGCTGGCATCAGCATTTTTGTGGCTCTGTTGGGAGAGCTGTATCTGTAGAAACATGCAGACCTTCTTTGAGAACGTGCTCAGTAACTGTATCTGTGATACACAGCACAAATTGTGACACAGAGATCCAAACTGGACAGAAATTTTTTCAAAGGTAGGGACTGAGAATGAGTGTAATGAAGGAAAAAAGGAGTTTTAGATATGGGTGGGGTAGGTAATATGAGTGGAGATGTCCTCCTGAAGACACAGAGATTCTGAAATATAGGTAAGGCTCCTAAGAAAGGAACTTTCAATAAACCTCTCCAGCAGAGGCTGATTTTAGAGAAGCAAGATCACATTTATTTTCTTTGGAAGCAAATACAAAGAGAAATTACATTTGAAAGCAAGGTAATTAAAAATATGGAGCACTAGTAAATGCAGACAGCTGACACTGGTGGATAATGGTGAGGGTGGCTAGATGACTGAACCTGCAGATGGGCAGGGGCACACTCAATATCTGTATGATGTTCATACAGCCTGCATTTTCCCTGGGAATTGAAGGTCATTCGGTTCATATAGTCCTAATGCATTATAAATAATGCATTATAAATAAACCCAGCAGCATCCCTATCCATGAATTATTGCAGCCTGTCCGTTACCCTTCCAGGTCTCAACGCTGAGGTGGTCTATTCTCTGCCTGACTCTGCCAATGGACACTTTTCAATTGAGGAGACCACAGGGGTGATCCGCCTGGAAAAGCCTCTGAAGGATTCCCAGCACTCAGCTTTTGAGCTGACAGTCTGTGCCACTGACCGGGGCACCCCGCAGCCCCTCTCCTCCCTGGGCACTGTCACTGTCTCTGTTGTGGATCTCAATGAATACCTGCCTGTTTTCCTGGCCCCTGAATATGTGGCCATGGTAAAAGAAGACGTGGCTGTGGGCACCGAGGTCCTCAACTTGTCAGCCCTGACAAGGGACAATGCAGAAAACACAGAGATCAAGTATGAAATTGTGAACGGCAACGACCATGGGAAATTTCAGCTCAACTCAAACACAGGTAAAAGGATCTTGTGCCCAAGCAGGTCCAGGCTGATCCAACATCAAAGGCTGTCTTTGTGTGCATCTTCTCTGGTTCTTCTCCATTTGGCTCCCACTTCTGCTCACATCTGTCTTTACCCAGCACAAGGGTAGGGAATACAGTGTTCTTTTCTACTTCAAATTTTGCCATCCAGGTCACTTAATGAGTGATCCAACTCTTACTGAAATTAATGGAAAGATTCCTTCTATGTATCTGAGACCTGAGACAGGTCCATGTGAATGAGTGATATGTGGAGAACAGGATGAGGAAATTTTCCCACTTCAAAATATAGGAGAAAGCAGTTTCATTTAAAAAGTGTTTCCATCAAGAGCCCACAAGAAACCTGCAGCCCAGGGTAACAGGCAGTTTTACTGAGTTGCACTCAATGAACACGGATAATAGCACCCTAATCATGGGCAGGTGTTGAGCCATGATTACTAAATAAAGCCCTATTCTGTTTGCACAGTGATGTGATAAGAGTTGTTATCAGAAGGCCAGTGTTAACTCCCTGAAATGAGCCCTTGGCTGTGTCAGCAGTGGCCTTCTGCCCTCAGCTGTAACATCCTCATCCTCTCTGGTCACAAGGCTCTTGCTAATTCTTCCACATCAGAGTTAGGGCAACTACACTGTTTCAGATGGAAGTTTGGAAGTTGCCTTGGCATATCTGCAGCATTCCAAGAAATCTCATTCAAAGTATTTTCTGTCCTTTCCTCCCCATCTGCCAACATAGGTGCCTTGTACATCAATGGGAGCCTGGACTTTGAGGCCAGTCACGAGTATTACCTGTCCATCGAGGGCACGAGGAAGGGCTCAGCCTCTCTGAGCGATGTGACCATGGTGGTGATCAACATTACTGACATTAATGACCATGCTCCAGAGTTCATCCAAGATCCCTACTCCACTGACATCCGGGAGGATGCTGCCATTGGAGAAATCATCCTCACGGTACGACTGAATCAGGCCATTTTTTAATTCGTGCTGTGCAATATTCACTCCTCTTGTGCACTTTACTTTTCCTTGGACACAGCAGCCTCAGTGGGCTTGTGATGTTCAGCACCTAAGATTAAAGCATGACTTTAAAAAAGGATGATTGGCATAATTCCTGAGACTCCATAGACATGGAGAACATTTTGCCTTATAAGACACCTTTAAGTATAAGTTAAGGGTGGGCTCAGGAGCTTTGAGAACATCCCAAGAAAACAAAAATGCCCGAAAAAGGACAATGCCCTTGTGACCTGGGGAAGGCGGAGGCTCCTCTGGGCAGAATAGCAGAGCCCAAGGTGATGTGGAGTTTGTCCAGCCTGTCACCATCAAAAGGGTAATAAAGTGAGGAACAGGACTAGGAGAAAGCTGAGGAAACTATGTTGTCTTGAAAAAACTGTGGGATGACTCTTATTTTAACCACCTTCCTTTCCCCCTCCTCATTTGAGACAAGCTCAAACCAATACCCTTAAATGACAAAGTGGTCCCATTTCTCCATGGCATGTCCTTTTTGGCCCAAGGATCCTAGCAGGGTTGGGTTTTTTTCTCCAAACAGGTGTCAGCTGATGACTTGGATGGGTCAATGAACAATCAGATCACATATTCCATCGTGGAAGGGAACCCTCTGGGACACTTTGCCATTCAACCCAAAAATGGGCAGATCAGCATTGCCAAACATCTGGACAGGGAGGAGGTGAGTTCAGGAAAATGAGAATGGTAAGGCTGAAACAGATGTGTCCCAAAAGACTGAGGGAGAACAGCTTACTCAGCTACCTCCTGTTTCCTGAATTATTTACTCATGATATTGTAGGTAGAAGACAAGGCATTAATTTGCTTTCTAGACCCACAGATACTGCAGTAGGAAGGCTGGGCTTTAGGAAAGTCAGTATAGAATCATAGAATGGTTTGGATTGGAAGGGACTTTGAGGATCGTTTAGTTCCAACCCCTTCCATGGGCAGGGACACCTTCCACAGCTGAGTTTTGGTGCCCCACTGGTGCTTCAGGCTGGCTGGGTGAGAGTCATCCCCAACCAATATTGGGAACACTGGTTGTGGAAACAAACATGATTGGGTTCTGCTTCTCTGCATTAGAGCATTAGAGGAAACAGATGTGGGGAGGTGAAAGGTTACCTGGACCATCTCTAATTCATAAAAGAGCAGCAGCTTGTCTCAGCCTGCCACAGTTCAGAAGTCTTTGGACAACACTCTGAGGCACATGGTGGAATTCTTGGGATGCCCTGCACAGGGACAGGAGCTGATCCTGATTGGTCCCTTCCAGCTCAGCTTATTCTGTGATTCTATGATTCTTAAACCACTGTAGACAGGTGTTTGCCCAGCTTAGTTTCATCCATCTTTGCCAAGTTGTTTCTCTTCTCTGCAACTGTTGTGAGGCTGATTTGATTTAGCAATGAGCTTTGAGTGAGATTTATGGATAGAGAGCCATAGGCAAGGGCAAAGCTGTTGAGGCAGTGGTGCATGGCCTCGGGCATTTCAACAAGCTGCAGCAGAATAAAACTTCAAAGTGAAAAAGCCACCATTCTGCCATTTCTCCAAGTAATCCTGCACTGCAAATCCTCCAGATCCCCAGTTACTCGCTGACAGTTCGAGCCACGGACAATGGCCACCCTGCTCAGTTCAGTGATGTCCCTGTGCACATCCACGTGTCTGATGTCAATGACAACCCTCCTCGCTTCTTCCAGCTCAACTACAGTGTGGTGGTGCAGGTAAGCCAGGAGACAGACTGTTCTCACAATCCCTCATGGCACTAAGGAGCTCATTCCTAGGCTGCTGTTGGAGCAAAGTGGGGAGACAGTGATGAATCACGTTGCTGTTTTGTGCTCTGTGTGTTCTAGGGCAGGGGTGGCATTTGTTTTCCTGTTCCTGACCCAGCAGCTCCTGGGGCACTGTAGGTTCCCCTGGGCCATTTCTCTTTGTTTACCCTCCTCCAATAGCATCTTTCCCCATTTCAGGAGAATGCTCCCGTGGGAACAAGTGTCCTGGAGCTGATTATGAGCGACAGAGACTCTCCAGAAAATGGACCACCATACTCATTCCAGATCACCCAGGGCAATGATGGGAAAGCCTTTGAAGTCACCCAAAATGGTCTGCTGGTGACATCGTCTGTCCTGAACAGAAGGATGAAAGAACAGTACCTATTGCAAGTCCAGGTAGAGCATATGTTTCTGTCCTGGTGTCTGAATTCCCCAGCCAGCTTAAGTAGCAATAAAATGTGATTAGCATGGCACAGCTGAATGAAAACATCTCTGGCTTTGAAGAAATCCAATCCAGGCACAAACTGCACAGCTTGGAGCCAACTCCGGAGCTCATTTCTCCACACAGTCTGCCCACAAGAAGCAGGGGGCCAGCTTCTGTGTTGATAAAATCAGATAATATGATCATGAAAAATACTCTGTCAGCAGTTTCCTTAGACAGATGCTTTCTCCATAATCATTCTAGTGAATTCCAATTTAAAGTGAGACCTGGATCTGGTCCTACAAGCTTTCTCTAATTATCCCTGTCATTTAAGAAGTGGTTTCAGTTCCTCTTCAAAAAGGATTTCTATTGTTGCAGAATGAATTCATTGTTTTTCAATGTTATCAGTAGGGGTAGTCCATTACAAACAAAAGGATAATAACATGTAAAGTACATACTTCTTCAGTAATGGCAGTCGTTGTAAAAGCTGGGTGCTATTATATTACAAACCTCAACCTCTAACTGCTTAGCATTAGGGAGAAATTTATCCCATAATCTGATTATTCGCATTTTTCTGTTTGGGGTTCCTTGACTCAATGCTAGACAGACATTGTCAGAGGTGGGACAGGGGCTTAAACAGCCTGGAAGGTGAGAGAATGTGTTGATGTGTGTAACTGCTTTGCATCTCCGTGCACTCAGTTACACATGGAACCACAAAGGTTGGCAACATCACAAAAAATTACTAACCCTCAGGAATTCAGAGCCACTCAGAGGTGCCTCAGCTGCTGCTGAATGCATAGGGAAATGAGCGTGACCCCACTGCAAGCAGAAGGCCTCAGTCAGTCTCCATGATGGAAGGGGTGTTGCCCTCTCCCTAGGGCCTTCTCCAGACAGAGCTCCAACACTGCTGCCAATTTTTCCCATTCCTTCTTCATTCCCAGCCTGCAGCCTGAGAGCTTGCACTCACTGCTCCCTGAAGGGCACTCTGCTTTGCAAGACCTCACCAGTCAGGTGAGGTGACAGTAAGTCAGCGTGTGGCTATAACTGATCCTTCTGTTTTCCTTGCCAGGTCTCCGACAGTGGCATCCCACCCCTCTCCTCGTCTGCATTTATAAATATCCAAGTGACTGAGCAGAGCCAGTACGCCCCCTCAGCCCTTCCCCTGGAAATATTCATCACCACCAACGAAGAAGCCTTCCGGGGCGGTGTTCTGGGCAAGATCCACGCCACAGACCGGGACCCCCACGACACCCTGGTGTACACGCTGGTGGCACAAGCGCCCAAGGAGGGGCTCTTCTCTGTAGGGGCTGCAGACGGGAAGATCATTGCTGGGGACAAGCTCCCCCATGGCCACTACCTTCTGAACGTGACAGTGAGTGACGGGACGTTCACAGCCACCACGAGTGTCAGCGTCCACGTGTGGTGCTTCACGCAGGAGGCCTTGGACAAAGCAGTGGTGCTGCACTTCCGACACCTCTCCCCCGAGGAGTTTGTGGGGGACCACTGGCGCAACCTGCAGAGATTTCTGGGGAACATCCTGGTCACCCGGCGCCAGAACATCCACATGGCCAGCCTGCAGCCTGCAGCTGCCTCTGACGGGGTGGATCTGCTCCTGGCTGTCGGAGAGCCACACGGCTCCTTGTACGAGCCGCGGGTGCTGGCCAGCAAGCTCACTGGGTCAGCTGGGGAGATGGACCAGCTCGTCGGGCTGAGGATGAAGAAAGCCATCCACGTGCCCTGTCATGGGTCAGACTGTGCCCACCGTGTCTGCAAGGAGACCATCCAGCTGGATCCAGGCATGATGTCTACGTACAGCACTGCCCGGCTCAGTGTCCTCACCCCACGGCACAGCTTGGAGCAAATCTGCTCCTGCAATGGTGAGCAATCCTTCCTGGCAGTGTTTGACCCTATAAACCTGGGCATGCTGTGTTTTCCTTCAGTACATTATAGATTTTCCATGGAATTAGGTTGCCCAGTGACCAACAGCTCTGCCCACAATTTCAAAGACTCTTGGAGTCTGAAAGTTTCATACAGTCTATTTTTTTAAAATTAATGTCCTGTAGCATTTAATAACAGCAACATCTGTCTCTCTCATTGAGAAAAGTAACTCATACTTAGCAGGAAATGAAGGTCGATCGGATTTTTTTATCTGTGATCTCATGTGTTGATCCTGGACCTGGCAAAGCACAGAGTAACTGATAAGTTTGAGGAAAGCCAAATAAAGTATATTTTTTATACTGGCTGTAAGATACTTCAAGAAATAATTGGAGGGAGCAGAGATCTGTAACATTAGGGCAGGAATGTAAGGGAATACCACAGAATAATAGAAAAACTTATAAAGGATGGAGAAATTCAAGGGTGTTGTAGACCACGCTGAGGGCACCTTGAAGGACAGAAATAGCTACACTGATATTTCAGGGTTGCTTCACAGTTGAGTACATAGAAGAAATACTGGGAGCTCCCAGTGGAACTGTGGGAGATGCAGTGCAGAAATCCATGGGTTGCTGTGGATGGGACTGCTCTGGACAGTTGTGGCATCAGGCTAGGAAAAGAGGCAAGGCTTGATACAGTCCATAGCCTCAAAGTGCCATAAGGATGAGACCTTTCTTTCATCCTCCTTTCAGGAACAGCTGTGAGGTTTGGGGGCCACAGCTACATTTGGTACCAGCACTCCCAGGCTGGCTCCTGGCACATGCACTTTCGCCTCAAGACCCACCAGCACCACGCGGTCGTGTTCCACGCCAACGGGACTGACCACGCCACTCTGGAGGTGTGTATGGCAGAGCAAGGGGAATTCTCTCCACAGTTCCAAAAGCCTTACTCTCTCAAGGAAGGGGATCATGGAAAGAATATGCAAAATTATGTACCCTTAGTAATTTGTGTAGCTGAAAGAGTTGGGAAGACCAAATGAGAGCCAAGCAGTTTGGTAATTGCTGCAATCACAGCTGGGAATTGTCCTCTGTACATGTAAATGCACGTGTTGGTCTCTGGTGTGACTTCTGGTGAAGTCATCAGACACCCATAGCAGGTCTATATCACCTTCTTTCCTCCAGCTTGTTTTCTCTATTCCTCTCTTGCATCTCACATCTCAGGACAAAGAATTTAGCAGGGGGAATTGTCCACAGACCAGTCTGCTTCTACTTTAGCAAAGGGCAAACTTTCTCCCATACATCAAATTAAAGGCCCTTTACAATAATGGACAGAAAAGACAGAACAGAATACTAAATTATATTTTCCACACACACAGCTCTCTTTTCAACCTCTTTCTTCAGATGGTTTCACTATTTTAGACTCCTGCAGAGACAGGAACATTTCATTCTCTCCTCCCTTCAACTGAACAATGAACTTACCAAAGCATTCAAAGATCATCTCCCTCTTCCACTTTGGCAAAAGAAGGAAAGCAGCAGATGACTAAAGAATAGGAGTTTTGTATATTCCTCATCAATTGAATTCAGACTAATTGGAGAATAAGATCACAGGACATGCTTACCAGCTTACAGAGGTTTGTCCTTGAGACTGATCACATTGAGATCTACACACTGTGACCTACCTGGAAGTGTTCATCCTGTCCTTGGATTCCCCCATTCCTTCTCATGATTTCACAACCTCATCTTCCTGTTGTGAAACATTTTTCTTTCTACTGTTACAAAAGACCCACACAGACAGGGAGCTGCACAGCAGCTAACCCCCACACACTTGCCTTTTGCACATATTTCAAGCTCCTGCTGCCACAGCCATCACTCCTGAAGAGCAGGAGCAGAGAAATATCATCCATATGTCCTGTATCCATGTCTGAAAGTGACTTTGGGCTGAACTGTAAAGGGCCAGTGAGAAAAACTTCTCAAAAAGTATCTCAAGCTTTCTACCTCATCTCTGGGAAGAAGAATCACCAAAGAGTTCATCAGAAGGAATCCAGCACTTTAGGTGGTGGTCAGGAAGTACAAGATGGCAAGAAACTCCACTGATCCAGGCCAGCACAGGGAGTCAAGGGAGAAAACCCTCATTATTGATGGAGTTCAGTGAGCCCATTATCTCCTGTGCCCAAGCTGGTCTCCACAGGCTTTTCAATAGGAAACATTCATAAAGCCTCCTCCATAGAAGTGCCTGAGAATCATATCTTTCCTGACCCACTTTATTAGCAGTATCTTAGGAATAAAAAGGCTTCTAAACCACCTGGTCTGATAAAAATGAAGGAATCCCTCAAGGTTTTAAACTTTGTAGACTGAAGTACTCCAGATATGAGCCAAAGCCTTGAAAGGACAGTAGGTGATGGTTTGTAGATTTGATGAAGAAGATGAGCTCTCCCAAGGGCATGCATATCATCACTTTTCCTGTCTCTAAGCTCTCCTGATGTTCAGAAATAGGTTGCAGCAAGAGGATGGCAGACCAGGCAAACTGGGAAAGGCTCGGCAGCCTGTCAGTTCTTGCTCCAGGGAATCGAGTTCTCAGCTGTCTCCCAGCCCCAGAAATTGATAAGCCAAATCTACAGACTCATCTGAAGTGAAATCATGTTCCTGCAGATGAAGTGAAGTGACAAAGTTCTCTGGTGTGCCTGCCAATTGTGCAAAGGGATTTACACACGTGTTGCCCTGAGGCCCTTCCATGGCATGTGCCAGCTGCTTCTTGTTCTTCCTTCCTTCAGCAGTTGCTCTCTTCTCCCAGTGGTATTTACTTACACCATGGGCTTCTCTAAGAGTTACCTGTTGTCCTGCTCTGCTCCAGAGCAGCCCCTTCTCATTGTATGTGGATTTCTCTAGAGTCAGTGTAGCCCATAATCATTCCTGCTCTTCTATAACCCCTTCCAAGAAATCTCCTCATTGTCTCTAATGTCCCCCATGGACATCTCTCCTGCCTGGGATGAATTGCTTGATGTTACATAGCAGGCTCTGCAGGTTTCCTACCAACACTTGATTCCATCTCTTTTCTCCTTTTGCATAGGCTCTTGGCTTCTGTAAGAGAGGTTTTATCAACAAAGCACTGGGGCGGTAACGGTGAAAATGGGGTTTAACCCTTTACCCTGAAATAACACAGCTAACTTTTCCTTTCTCTGTCCTGTATGACTTTTAAAGATGAAACTTGAGCCAGAAATAGGATTTTCTGGTGTCCCAGTTTAATGCAGAAGATGTTGGTGTGGTTAACTTTTAGCAGCTCAATACCTTGTCTCTCTCCAGTCTGGTGGAGATCAAAGATTGGATTGCAGCATGTATCAGTAACTTTGGCCTGGTTTTCCAGCATGGGTACAACAGTAACTCTTTCTCTGCCTCCCAAGTCCTCCTTTTTCCTCCAGAGAAAGCTGCCAGTGCTTCTCCTCAATAAGATTCTTTCACCACCCTCACCCCTGCCAAAGGGGCAAATGCTCCAGCACCTTCCCCACCACTAATGAGACAGTGAGAACAGAACAAAAGCCACGTGGCCCAGAACAAGAGTCCATCTGTGACTGGTGATGCACTTATGGATAGTCTGAATGCCAGGGCTCTGATCAGGCTCAGGAAGGTGGGAAAAAGGGCAAGCAGCTGCAGCAGTAGCTGTATGATCCCTCTTACATGGAAAAGATGAGATTCCCTCCTTGCATGCTGGTCAAAGGCTGACAGGAAGGACCACAGGTGAAATTGTGCCAGAGAGATGAAGGTGTTCTGCAAAATAAAGGAGTTGCAGTCACTTAATTGATCCAGGCATAGGTTAAAAAAGGGGGAAAGGGCTGCATTTGGTACTTCTTGGTATCAGACAGTTGGGAGTCAGTGTGGAGGCTGGGAAAGAGGGGAACAAGCAGCAGGACAAATGTTGAAACCTTTCATAAACAGCAGCCTAGCATGTCACAGCTACCTGTGATTTCTGTGTTTTACAGATGGTTAATGGAGTGCCCCAGCTTGCCTACAGCTGCTGGGGGAGCCCCTCTGGGAACGTCTCCTCCTCACGGTTTGTGAGTGACGGCAAGTGGCACTCCGTGTTCCTGGAAGTGAAGAACACTTCTGTCCGCCTGCTCATCGATGGCCTGGGAAACGCCTCCCTCCAGCTGCCAGGCACCTGTAGTGTCTCCCAGGGCAGACAAGACCTGATTTTCGGGGGCCTCCGGCAGTCATTGCAGTCCCAGAGGGTCAAACAGGGGTTCAGGGGCTGCCTGGACGTGGTTGCAATCAACGGCAGAGAAGTGGTTCTCCTCCCTGGGAAAGGGCAATCGAAGGAAATCTTGGAGGAGGTGGGGATAAAGCAGTGTTGCTCCCCCACCGGGGCCTGCAGCAGCAACCCTTGCCTCAACAATGGGATGTGCTCCGAAACTCATGGAGGAGGTATGTGAACATCCCACACAGAGCTATAGGAGAGCAGTAAGCAGTGAGGGGGGGAAAGATGCAACAACTTTATTCACCTCTGTGAAGGGGCTATTCCAGAGGGGAAGCAGAAGTCCTCTATCCCAGGGGACCTCAAGTGACTCACTGCAGCAGCAGCTACAAGGTGTGATATCATCATCCTGGCTCTCACCAGTGGAGCATGGGCCCAGAGGGCAGGAAGGTGTTTCTAAGGAGTGTGCATGACATAGGAGAGCAGAGTCTTGCCAAAAAATCAAATGCATATAGAAATTCCACCCACCCCTCTGCATCCTTTTTGCTTAAGGAGCTGTTAACAAGGCTGGAATCAGGCAAGATGGGATCATGCAGTGATGGTATCTGGGCAGAAACAAGCCAAGATCTTGGTCTCTTCCCACTGCAGTGAGCGACTCCCCAGGGCTATGCAAAGGGATATGGGAAAACCATAAGCTCAAATACAAGAGTCCCAGGCTAACATGGAGTGCACACACCCAAAAGAGGTTTGATACAGGCTCTGCCCTAGGCAGTGTCCCTGCTGCCCTGTCCGTGCCATCAGAGGGGCTCCTTGCAGTGAGCTGTATCACAGGGACAGGGGCTGTGAGGAGAGGAGCTGCTCCCACTGATGTCCACCCATGTGTCACTGCCCTACAACTCACTGTAGCTGCCACCACAGCAGGGCTGCACCCCGTAACACCCCAGCTGTGAGATGGGTACTGCCTGTGCCTTGGCCCCTCCAAGGGGCAGTGGGGTGCTTCCCATGCTGCTGCATGGGGCAGAAGCTGCTCCTGCAGCTCTGTGCTCTTTGGGACCCTTGCCAAAGCACACCCTGCCTGGCGAGCAAGTGAGGACAGAGGAGGCACCACCTTCTCCTGCCCTGCCTGCTGCCTCTGGGAACAAGATTCCCAGCCCTGTCGACTCAGCAGCTGCCTGGTTCAGGTGAACTTGTTTGACACCAGGTGTAAATGTATAGAACACTTAGTCTGGCTGGCACTCACACCTCAGCCTTCAGACCCTCTGCACAGAAAACCTCTCTGGCTGGGCTGGAAGGGGCTCAAAGCCTATGAGGGGAAAAGACATCTCTGCTCTAAGTTAAGGTATCCCCTGTTTTCATTGCAGAGAGAATACAGTGGGAGGTGAAAAATCACTCCCTTACTTCCTTCCCATCGTTTCCTTCCAGGATGAACAATTTCTCCTGCAAATGGCCCAACTGACCATAAAAGAGCTTGTGGGACACAGCCCCAGGCAGGACACTGCTGCAGGGAAAGGATTGCCCAAGGGATGTTTATGTGTGAGGTTGTCCTGGTTGCTTGGCTTTCCTGAGTGCCATTGGCTCAGTCCTGGGGACCCCGGGCAGGCAGCACGAGTTCATGCAAAGCTGTGCCCAGGGATCTCAGGCGTGGGATTAGAGCACAGGCAGGGACTCGCCTGTGGGAGCCAGCCCGGGGAACCACGTGGCCATGTGAGAACACATCTGTGGGGAGAGAGCCCAGCACCACCCCAACCACAGCGCTCAGGACCACAAACACTAGTGGGCCCCACATCCAGGACATGTGTTTGGGCACACACAGCCCTGTGGGCAATGTCCAGCACCTGCTGCACCAGTGTCAGCACGTCCTTCTGGTACAGCCGCTGACGCACATGTGGGAACAGGCCCAGGTTGTTTGCCCCATGCTCTAAAGCAGGGTTGTTGAGCTTGTGGATGAATAGCAAAGACTTTTCAAGTGTGCTGCAAGGTGGAAACTCTGAATTTCCCACACAGCAGCACCATCCAGGTGACGAGCAGGAGCTCAGCACAGCCAGGGACATTCCCATGCTTAGGGCCAGGCTAAAGAGCAGCCAAAAGCACAAAAAGCAGGAGCCCCCTCCGAGTCCCTGCCTGTGCTGGGGTTCTCTGAGTCTGTGAGCAGGAGGAGAAACTCAGCATGTTGAGACAGGCACTTCATACCACGAGAACTCGCAGGACCAAAGACTCCTGAGAACAACAAATTACAGGGGATTGCACTTAACAGAGTCAGAGACTGTGAATCAGCCATCCAAGTTCCCCTTCCTTTATCCCAGATTTGTCCCTCAGCTTTTCCATGCAATAAGGCTGTGCCCTGACTGCATCTCTAATCTATGACAGGAGAGGACAGGCTTGACTTGTTACTCAAACAGCTCCCTAGTGCCACTGTGTTGCCCCACAGTGGTCACCCAGCCTCCAGCAACCACACCAGGTCCTGTAATGAACCCACCAAGCCTCCAGGGATGGTCTGGCTGTCCCACGGCACCTGCTGCAGCAGCAGCAAATACCTGTGCTTGGGTAGCTGTGTAAGCCCTCTGTGGGGGCCATCAGCACCAGGCACTGCTCCTCCCTGTACTTGCCATTTTTCCACACAGATATGTTCACTCTCACCCTCTCCAGGTTACACCTGCATCTGCCCCGGGCTGTTCTCTGGGGAGCACTGTGAGCTCGGGGACAGTCCCTGCGAGTCCAAGCCCTGCCTGCATGGGGGAACCTGCACCCTCTCAGCCACTGGCTACTCCTGCCACTGCCCTGACTGGTACCTGGGTGAAAGGTAAGGCCTGAAAGGGGGGCTTTGGGACAGGTGACATCCCACGATGGGCTGAAAATATGAGCACTGCACATTTCTGGAGCTCACCAGATCCACACACACTCTGGGAATAATTGCAAACTGCAGGCACCTGACTGTTGCAGCTGGGAGGTGTTGGAGGGCAGGGCTGAGCAGAACAGGACACAAATAACTCTGCCATCGTGTGGCCATTGTCCCTCTGTGCCCATCTCCTCTGAGCAGGAGGGAAAAGAGAAACATCCCCTCTGCTTACAGATGCTTTGGTGCCTGCAGGTGCTGTGGGGCAGTGCAAAGCCTCTCCTTGCTGGGGAAAAGCCTCTCCCCACACACTGCTGCTCCTTGTGACAGGAGCTGAGTTCAGCAGTCATAGGAACACCTTGGCTGTGGTGAGGGGAGCTCAGCTGTGATGGGGGGCCTGGCAGCAGGGTACAGGCAGACACTGCCCTGGGTGGCAGGAGAGTGCCTTGAGGATGGAGGAACCTGCATGGCAGAGTTGTGAGGTGCCCTCTGCTTCAGTATCCTGAACACCCATCCTGCAGGGTGCTAAAGGGACTGTTTCTATCTGGTACCAGCTCTATAGTATTCATGCAAAAGAAATCTCTGTCCCAGCTCACAGCTGTGATTCATCCAATTCATCCAATTCAATTCCCAGCTCGAGACAGTGGGGATTACCACCTTGCCTCCAGCCCAGCCTGGTCAGAGATTCCCAGCGCAGGCTCAAACAGCATCACACCCAGTTCATCCTTCTGCTTTGCCCATTTAGCCAGGATGGACACTGGTCCTATGGATCAAGCCAAAGGCAGAAATTGTCCGTTCAGCTCTTGGAACAAAAGCCTGTAGCTGAGCATTAGGTGGCAGTGTAATACCTGACATCGGCCAGAGCCTGTGGGTGCACACTGCACACACCAGCTCACACGTCCCAAATCTCTGACTACAACAAGAGCAGTGCAAACCTCACAGAGGTTTTGGTCATTTGTTCAGTAATGAAAACAAAACAAAACAAAACAAAAAA